>JASFXZ010000048.1:1541108-2141108 GCA_032209605.1 Mactromeris polynyma
AAATGTACTATGAAATTCCTTTAATTATATGCATGTTTGATCAAAATTGGACAATAAATAATGATTTTAGGAGTTAATATGTCTGTCGAAATAACCGGATAACTGAATTTTTTTGGATTTTATTGACATCTGTCATACAAAAATGCCCATATTCATTCCTGAGAGACTCAGGAGCAACTAAGTTAGGTAGCTATGTGCATTGTACTATGAAATTCCTTTAATTATATGCATATTTGATCAATATTGGACAATACATAATGATTTTAGGGGTTAATATGTCTGCCAAAATAACTGGATCAACTGAATTTCTTTGGTTTTTATGAAATTTGTCATACAAAAAATGCGCCATATTTATTCTGAGAGACTCAGAACAACTAAGTTAGGTAGCTATGTGCATTTGTACTATGAAATTCCTTTAATTATATGCATATTTGATCAATATTGGACAATAAATAATGATTTTAGGGGGTTAATATGTCTGCCAAAATAACTGGATCAACTGAATTTTTTTGGATTTTATTGACATCTGTCATACAAAAATGCCCATATTCATTCTGAGAGACTCAGGACAACTAAGTTAGGTAGCTATGTGCATTGTAACTATGAAATTCCTTTAATTATATGCATATTTGATCAATATTGGACAATAAATAATGATTTTAGGGGGTTAATATGTCTGCGAAATAACTGGATCACTGAATTTCTTTGGTTTTTATTGAAATTTGTCATACAAAAATGCCCATATTTTATTCTGAGAGACTCAGAACAAATAATGTAGGTGTCTATGTGCATTGTACTATGAAAATCCTTTAATTATATGCATGTTTGATCAATATTGGACAATAAATAATGATTTTAGGGGTTAATATGTCTGCTGAAATAACTGGATGAAACTGAATTTCTTTGGTTTTTATTGAAATCTGTCATACACAAAATGCCCATATTCATTCAGAGAGATTAAGAACAAATAAGTTAGGTATCTATCTATGTGCATTGTTGTATGAAAATCCTTTAATTATATGCATATTTGATCAATATTGGACAATAAATAATGATTTTAGGGGTAAATATGTCTGTTGAAAATAACTGGATAAACTGAATTTCTTTGGTTTTTATTGAAATCTGTCAATACAAAAATGCCCATATTCATTCTGAGAGACTCAGAACAACTAAGTTAGGTATCTATGTGGCATTGTTATATGAAAATCCTTTATTTATATGCATAGTTTGATCAACATTGGACAATAAATAATGATTTTAGGGTTTAATATGTCTGTCGAAATAACTGGATAACTGAATTTCTTTGGGTTTTATTGACATCTGTCATACAAAAATGCCCATATTCATTCTGAGAGACTCAGAACAAATAAGTTAGGTATCTATGTGCATTGTACTATGAAAATCCTTTAATTATATGCATGTTTGATCAATATTGGACAATAAATAATAATTTTAGGGGTTAATATGTCTGCTGAAATAACTGGATAAACTGAATTTCTTTGGTTTTTATTGACATCTGTCATACAAAAATGCCCATATTCATTCTGAGAGATTCAGAACAACTAAGTTAGGTATCTATGTGCATTGTACTATGAAATTCCTTTAATTATATGCATATTTGATCATTATTGGACAATAAATAATGATTTTAGGGGTTAATATGTCTGTTGAAATAACTGGATAAACTGAATTTCTTTGGTTTTTATTGACATCTGTCATACAAAAATGCCCATATTCATTCTGAGAGACTCAGAACAACTAAGTTAGGTATCTATGTGCATTGTACTATGAAATTCCTTTAATTATATGCATATTTGATCATTATTGGACAATAAATAATGATTTTAAGGGTTAATATGTCTGTTGAAATAACTGGATAAACTGAATTTCTTTGGTTTTTATTGATATCTGTCATACAAAAATGCCCATATTCATTCAGAGAGATTAAGAACAAATAAGTTAGGTATCTATGTGCATTGTTATATGAAAATCCTTTAATTATATGCATATTTGATCAATATTGGACAATAAATAATGATTTTAGGGGTAAATATGTCTGTTGAAATAACTGGATAAACTGAATTTCTTTGGTTTTTATTGAAATCTGTCATACAAAAATGCCCATATTCATTCTGAGAGACTCAGAACAACTAAGTTAGGTATCTATGTGCATTGTACTATGAAATTCCTTTAATTATATGCATGTTCAATCAACATTGGACAATAAATAATGATTTTAGGGTTTAATATGTCTGTCGAAATAACTGGATAAACTGAATTTCTTTGGGTTTTATTAACATCTGTAATACAAAAATGCCCATATTCATTCAGAGAGATTAAGAACAAATAAGTTAGGTATCTATGTGCATTGTTATATGAAAATCCTTTAATTATATGCATATTTGATCAATATTGGACAATAAATAATGATTTTAGGGGTTAATATGCCTGTTGAAATAACTGGATAAACTGAATTTCTTTGGTTTTTATTGATATCTGTCATACAAAAATGCCCATATTCATTCAGAGAGATTAAGAACAAATAAGTTAGGTATCTATGTGCATTGTTATATGAAAATCCTTTAATTATATGCATATTTGATCAATATTGGACAATAAATAATGATTTTAGGGGTAAATATGTCTGTTGAAATAACTGGATAAACTGAATTTCTTTGGTTTTTATTGAAATCTGTCATACAAAAATGCCCATATTCATTCTGAGAGACTCAGAACAACTAAGTTAGGTATCTATGTGCATTGTTATATGAAAATCCTTTAATTATATGCATGTTCAATCAACATTGGACAATAAATAATGATTTTAGGGTTTAATATGTCTGTCGAAATAACTGGATAAACTGAATTTCTTTGGGTTTTATTGACATCTGTCATACAAAAATGCCCATATTCATTCAGAGAGACTCAGAACAAATAAGTTAGGTATCTATGTGCATTGTACTATGAAATCCCTTTAATTATATCCATGATTGATCAATATTGGACAATAAATAATGATTTTAGGGGTTAATATGTCTGTTGAAATAACTGGATAAACTGAATTTCTTTGGTTTATATAATTAAAGGATTTTCATAGTACAATGCACAAAGATACGTAACTTAGTTGTTCTGAGTCTCTCAGAATGAATATGGGCATTTTTGTATGACAGATTTCAATAAAAACCAAAGAAATTCAGTTCATCCAGTTATTTCAACAGACATAATAACCCCCTAAAATCATTATTTATTGTCCAATATTGATCAAACATGCATATAATTAAAGGAATTTCATAGTACAATGCACATAGATACCTAACTTAGTTGTTCTGAGTCTCTCAGAATGAATATGGGTATTTTTGTATGACAGATGTCAATAAAAACCAAAGAAATTCAGTTTATCCAGTTATTTCAGCAGACATATTAACCCTTAAAATCATTATTTATTGTCCAATATTGATCAAACATGCATATAATTAAAGGATTTTCATAGTACAATGCACATAGATACCTAACTTATTTGTTCTGAGTCTCTTAGAATGAATATGGGCATTTTTGTATGACAGATGTCAATAAAACCCAAAGAAATTCAGTTTATCCAGTTATTTCGACAGACATATTAAACCCTAAAATCATTATTTATTGTCCAATGTTGATCAAACATGCATATAATTAAAGGATTTTCATATAACAATGCACATAGATACCTAACTTAGTTGTTCTGAGTCTCTCAGAATGAATATGGGCATTTTTGTATGACAGATTTCAATAAAAACCAAAGAAATTCAGTTTATCCAGTTATTTCAACAGACATATTTACCCCTTAAATCATTATTTATTGTCCAATATTGATCAAATATGCATATAATTAAAGGATTTTCATATAACAATGCACATAGATACCTAACTTATTTGTTCTTAATCTCTCTGAATGAATATGGGCATTTTTGTATTACAGATGTTAATAAAAACCAAAGAATTTCATTTTATCCAGTTATTTCAACAGACATATTAACCCCTAAAATCATTATTTATTGTCCAATAGTGATCAAATATGCATATAATTAAAGGAATTTCATAGTACAATGCACATAGATACCTAACTTAGTTGTTCTGAGTCTCTCAGAATGAATATGGGCATTTTTGTATGACAGATTTCAATAAAAACCAAAGAAATTCAGTTTATCCAGTTATTTCAACAGACATATTAACCCCTAAAATCATTATTTATTGTCCAATATTGATCAAATATTCATATAATTAAAGGAATTTCATAGTACAATGCACATAGATACCTAACTTAGTTGTTCTGAGTCTCTCAGAATGAATATGGGCATTTTTGTATGACAGATGTCAATAAAAACCAAAGAAATTCAGTTTATCCAGTTATTTCAGCAGACATATTAACCCCTAAAATCATTATTTATTGTCCAATATTGATCAAACATGCATATAATTAAAGGATTTTCATAGTACAATGCACATAGATACCTAACTTATTTGTTCTGAGTCTCTTAGAATGAATATGGGCATTTTTGTATGACAGATGTCAATAAAACCCAAAGAAATTCAGTTTATCCAGTTATTTCGACAGACATATTAAACCCTAAAATCATTATTTATTGTCCAATGTTGATCAAATATGCATATAATTAAAGGATTTTCATATAACAATGCACATAGATACCTAACTTAGTTGTTCTGAGTCTCTCAGAATGAATATGGGCATTTTTGTATGACAGATTTCAATAAAAACCAAAGAAATTCAGTTTATCCAGTTATTTCAGCAGACATATTAACCCCTAAAATCATTATTTATTGTCCAATATTGATCAAACATGCATATAATTAAAGGATTTTCATAGTACAATGCACATAGATACCTAACTTATTTGTTCTAAGTCTCTCAGAATGAATATGGGCATTTTTGTATGACAGATGTCAATAAAAACCAAAGAAATTCAGTTTATCCAGTTATTTCAGCAGACATATTAACCCCTAAAATCATTATTTATTGTCCAATATTGATCAAATATGCATATAATTAAAGGAATTTCATAGTACAATGCACATAGATACCTAACTTAGTTGTTCTGAGTCTCTCAGAATGAATATGGGCATTTTTGTATGACAGATGTCAATAAAAACCAAAGAAATTCAGTTTATCCAGTTATTTCAGCAGACATATTAACCCCTAAAATCATTATTTATTGTCCAATATTGATCAAACATGCATATAATTAAAGGAATTTCATAGTGCAATATGCACATACATGTATAGCCAAACAAACTAATAAACAAATGTACATATATTAGTGGTGAAAAAAGTTTTTGTTCAAGAACAAGATTTCATATTTGGAAGTAAGTACATGTATTAACAGTATTTTTAACGTATTTATACACTTGGAGCCACTTCTAACACGACACTTTTCAAATTCGATTTTCTCGAAAATGGTTCAAGATATTTATTTCAAATTAAATATTTTGTTGTTTGGCAACATAAACTTTACAAAATGCAAGTGTTACTCCACATAGAATTGCTACAAGAGCAATCTTTGTGTTAAATGAAATAATACAGCTTGATAACTAAACGTGTCATCATACACAATTTATATACATAAATAATAAAGATATTACAGCGTTCAAATTACTTTTAATTATAAAATAACGACACTAATACATTAAGTAAAAGGGATCGCCATCAATATGTTACAAAAACCAAATGCATTTCGTTGTAACGAATATAGTTGGAGGTCGTAGAATATGTAGCAACAATATGTCATTACATAATACATGTATTTGCATTGGAAATTACAGGTAGAATTAAAACATGGATGAAACGTTTGATTATTTCAAAATAATATTCTTTTCGGTTTGTAGACATATAATATATATTGAACGTATTAAATTGATATGTGTGTAGCTTTTATGCGATTGTGTGTGGTTTTAAGAGATACATGTACTACATAATTGTTTTATGGCTCTTGACAGTGATATGCATGTACTTCGTATTTAAGCCACTGTACATTTCTAGATACCAAACTCTTTATATGGCCAATTAATGTTGAGTACATAAAAAAGTTCAATCCAAGTCTTAACTTAGCTTTTACAATGAAGGTACAGTTACGATCAAGTGTAGCTTGTCATGGTGAGATCAAGTACAATAACGTATGATTGACCAATGGTTGCCTGTTATCTCATACAGAAAACGTATGACGTAACTAGGTCATTTATTACTCTTCGTGTTTTGTGACTATCGCCGTGTTTCAAGTATTTCATATGTCAGTTCTCATCTTATCTATTTTTCATTTCTTGGCTTCATCCATCAATAAACTATTTAAGACTATGAACTGGTTCTTTAAATAGGGTTAATACAATACGCATAGCTGTTTTGGAACGACAGGATTGTCTCTTTTTGAGAATTGTACGCTCGTATTACAATGTAATGTATCTTATACGTTTTCTTTACAACGTTGTTATCTGCCGAATTTGGTATTACATATTGTTTGTAACGAAATCAACATTTTACTTGTGTGTGTGCTTAATCAAATGTCGGAATATCGTATCATTACGACAAATATTTATTCCAACAAAGGCAATAATAGAAGTATATGAATTAGATATGATGTTTCGGTTGTTTCGCATTTCTGTACATATGGCTTCTCATATTGGAAACGGGAGTCAATGAACCATGGAAATGAAGTGTCTAGACATATATTTCAGTAACATACCCAACAGAGTACAGTCTGTCTGAATACTGACTGCATTAATAGTTCTTATTACATACGCCAAATCTACATCAACTCAAATATTTGAAGAGCTCAGTTTATGTAGGTTTTGCGATCCATAATTACAAAAGGCATCATAGATAATGCATTAATTAGGGGAAAGAACTTGATGCAAACCAAAGATTATGAGAAGGCTGCTGACCTTTCAGAAACATGTCTGTCGTAGAATGGACAACAAACATTAATTAAGTTGGCCAGTTTGATTTTTATTAAGCAATCTTCCATTTCTCTATTTATTGCGTACTTATCATTGTGACATAGCTTTCAGTCCCAAGGCTACAACTCGCTATATGGTTTAGATTTAGATTTATTTCGGAATAACTTTTATAATGAACAATGATGGCATTTAGCATTAGAAAAAAATAAAACATGCCAGAGTACATCAACACAAAGGATAACACAAAAAAATGGATGACCATTATTTCCAAGTTTTGACGGTTGTATCACATATCCAAAGATCACAATAATAGTCCATATTTTAAAGATGATCGTCTCTTTAGATCTTACCTTCACATTAAGCATACAACTTTTGAGAGCCTCGAGATTTTATACCGGCCTTGCCATTCGTGTTCATTATCTTACATTGGCAGATTGGTTTGCCATTCTGGCGTCATATTTGTCCTAACGTGTCAACGTTGATATTGCTAAGTCAACTATTGATTATCTTTATGCAAGGTATAAACACACTATAATGATCACTGAGTTATGTATACATACGAAGTTTAATTATCTATCTCTTACACGTGATTATTGTTTGAAAGTAGTGTATATTACATTGGATAAGACACAACTAATCATAAATTATAACCGTCAAACAAACGGACGAATGGCAAAAATCGAGGCAATACTAAAATATCAACAAATCAGCGTTAACACAAAATAGTGTAAAATGATTAAAATGAGAATTAAAAACTTATATTTGAAGATATTAAAATTGTTCGCGGTATTCACATCTGCGTAAGACGTCACAAAAAGAATATCGCGCGGCACAGCAAATCTAACGATGTCAGAATTTTTACGAGTAGGCCTTTACCTCGTATGGGCATTTTGCTCCACCTAACTCTACATGTGTTATTATATACTTAATTGTGTTTAATGTGCTTTGAATGATTAGCTTCTTAGTCAATTATAATTGTGTTTATAGCTGTATGATAAGCTCGTCTTATTGCCATGAATTACATCGACGACCATTCACGTCTGTAAAATCAAGAATGTTCCAAGAAAAGAAAAAGCTATCTGAAAAGTGTATAGCATATAATTAAGTGACAAATGCAGTTGTTAAGAAGCGAGTATATGTACGAACATGTATGAAGGAGGATATAAATGATATGATCATTTTCCATTAACTAACATTATGAAAACATATATTGTATTGGTTGACTGACGAGTTCTTGTTTCTCCTCTTAGACGAATATTAAGAAATATTATAAGAAAGGAATGTTTCAGTTTAATTTGGATGTAATATTAGTATTTTAACTTCGTTATATTTCCACAGACTAACTAATATCCAGTCAAGAGATATGTCTTATAAACAATTAAAGTGTTATACAAAAGTACATTTATAAATTATACAGATGCAAAGTCCTATGTTTCATGTAATTTTCTCCGTTTGAATGTAATGAATTAGGAGATAATTTATTTCCCTTAGAATATCTCCGATAGGTTTCGCAAGCAGGTGCTTGTGCACGAGATTTTCATGTAAGCGTTTAGGTTTGAAAGTCATTCAGCTTTGGGCAACCGACACATTAATACTTGTTTTTTCTTTAAAGTTAATTATGAAATATTACTTCATGCAGTCGAGGTTTTAAACAGTCATACGTGTTCATGAATTATGTTTCTAACTATGATGTATTTTGACAACGTTACTCGGTCACTCACAATGTAGTCGGTTGCCCAAGTGTTACACATAAATCACAAATTAAACAGTAATTTGAAATGTATGTTGTTTTTTGTCTTGCTTATCGGAGGTGGTCGAGTTGAAAAGGAAACTATATATAACAAAAATATAACGGTGATGGGTGCCAGATATTTAAAAAAAATATGTGCGTAGTATGTGTTGAAACCGTGTAGTACACGGCTGAAACCACCCCTATTAAATATTCTCGTAAAAATCATGAGTAGGCATCAAGGGTGATAGATTTAATGATGTTACAACACCGCGGGCCAATGACTATATGTCTGGCGTAATTGTACACACAGTATAACGGAGACCTTTTCAGGCGGTCCGTTTAAAGAATTAATCCCTCGGGCGTGTTTTCATACCGTGAAGCGGAAATGCACGAGAAGCTCGGTGTGTAGACAGTTTGTGTAATAATTATCTTTGTCGAATACTAGCTGAAAAACTCGAACACTTTTCGTAACGTTAGATTCTAGGGTCATCATAATATGTGACTTTAAAATCACGGATTTGTGTAGCTGACTGTTATGTGTTGTGGAAACATGTGCCCTATTTCATGGCGGATGGAAATTTTGCATGTGTTTTACGATGTTTACGACTGGATTAGATGGACGAAGTTGGACATACTTTGGATGGAATTATGTTTTATTTAGGATATATGTGTTTTATGTGCTCATTCGCTGTGTTATATTCTGGACGGTAATGGTCCCAGACAGGAAAGTGTCCATTTTCTGGGACCGAGTCAAGAAATTTGGTGGTCTGCATATGCTGATTAGGTATAAATATAATTAATATGTTTTTGTGCGAATTCGTCAGGAAATATATTGCCTTATATTGTAACATTTTAGACATAGGATATGAATATCATTTTATTGTTGTATTTGGTGATGTTGTAGTGGTGTGGGGTTATACCGCCCCCGGTTAGCTCAGTCGGTAGAACGCGAACGCCGTACTAGTGTTAGGGTCGTTGGTTCGAGCCCCACATTGGGCATACTTTTTCCCCTTGATTTACTTCACTGGTGGCAGTGGTGTTTGACAGCCAAAGGTGGTTGAGCCTCAAATGCCGGAATGGGGAGGAGTGTAGTGGCGTGGGCTTAGAAGGCCGCCCAGTTAGCTCAGTAGGTAGAGCGCCGTACTAGTGTTAGGGGGTCATGGGTTCGAACCCAACATTGGGCGCACTTTTTATGCCCCCACTCTGAAAAGGAGGGGCATATAAATTTGCCCTTGTCTGTCTGTCCCTCCATCCGTCCGTTCATCCGTCCGTTCATCCTTCCATCCGTCACAAAATCTTTAGTCACTCATATCTCTAAAACAATATGAGCCAGAGTCATTAAACTGTGCAGGAATGTTCACCAGCATGTGTAGTTGTGCACATAGGGTTTTATGTTTGGCTGTGCCCAGTAAGTGCAAAGTTATGGCCCTTGACTTAGTTAAAATATAGCCTACAGAGTATGCAATATTGTGTCGCGCATATATGGATATATGGGGGAATATAACCTGTCAACAACCTGTATAACTAATAATATAACTAGAGTTGACTGTTTTATATCATCTACTTGTATGTTTAATTGAATGATGGGCACATTTTTATTCTAGAATCTGTTAAATTGATGTTAATGTCTTGCCTTATAGATGACAGTGATTGAATCCAGTATCATGGAAGTAATCCTGCACCATTGGAGCTGTAATTATGGTAGAAGTCATCAGAACATAGAAAAGACATTACAGAATATAATAGAACAGAATACACAGATAAGTGACTCTATTCACTTCATTTTTCTAAAATTTGTAATTTCTTTTGCCTATTTTGTTCAGTCTGTCCAGTGAAATTAGTAGGGAGAAGTCATGATGTATGCATTACAAATCATTGTCTATTTCTTCCATGTTGAACAAAGATGTTACCTATAGTCATTTTAAGCATTGTTTGTACCTGTTCATATCATTAGTTAACAAAAAACTTCAAAAATCATCATTATCATCATCTAGAAGTAGAAAGAGTGATTGACAGAATTAGTAACAGCAATGAAAATATGTAAGTTGTATTCTTTACTACAATTTTGTTTATTTATTTTATCATCATTTGAAGTTTTCATTTATCATCATCTCATTCATTATACCCCCCTGGCAAACAAAGTTTGTATACAGGAGTCACTCTGTTGGTTGGTCGGTTTGTCTGTTAACAAAAACTTTTGGAGCAAACTACATCTACAGCTTTTGGAGGATTTTCATGAAACTTCACATGGACAATCTCCCATGATGAGTTGTAGTGTGTCACATAATCATCATGGACTGTATATAAGCTTGATATACAGCCCTTTTTTCTGACAAAGTGGTACTGCTGGGGTATTACTCACTTCCAGTGATAGTTTTAGTATCCTTCGTTGGTGTTTGTGGTGTTAGAGAAATGTTGGTTGAGTAACATGTTGAATGGTCCGGGAGGGTGATTTAGTCCCATTAATTGGTCAGTTTATAGATGTGGTTTTGTTGTTGCATTGACAGGTTCCTGTGGTAGGTAATGCATGGAAGACAGTGTATAACTTACAGAAAGCAAAATCAAGGTGCTGTAATTCATTTCAAATTTTGTGTATATACCAGTGCATTTGAAACTGTTTTAAGTAATAGACATATGCTCTATGCTTTGACAAAAAAGCCTCAGTCTGATTGGATGAATTTTAGAAACGTCAGAAGTTGTGTGAGAGAATTATATTTGGTGAGAATAGGCATTTTTTTCTATCTGTCTTTCATTCATCAAACTGTAGAAACATGAAAAGAAAAGAGTTATTTTTCAATGAAATTATATAAGATATTCTAAATAATGCATAATGTCATAACGATGAAATATTTATACTGAGATTGGTTTCCTAATCAGCAAGTATAGGCTTATACATGTAGTTTTGTGATTCCGTATATTGAGTAAAGACCATGTCTGTAGGCAGACTGTCGGACAGAGTGCATTGACCAAAGTCTGTACAGTAAAGGTTACAAATCAACATGTCATTCAGATTATTTCAATTGTGTGAATATGGGTAGAATTTTCCATATTTTTCAGTTAGCAGAGTTAGATACTTAAATTATTTTGACTCACCTGAGCTAGTTTTCATGGCTTGTTTGAAATAAACTATCCTGTGCTCTACATGGTAATATTAGCTACAAAAGATTATTAGTTGTGATAAGCAGGGGCATTGCCAACGATAAGTTAAAAATTGAAAAAACAATTATGACCAAAAATGGACCCCTCCATAGAAAGTCTGAAAAATGGCCCAGCTACACCCCTGATAGGTGACTAATAATTTGAAATAATGTATAAACCGAAGATAATGCTGTTATATTGCAAGTTCATTTATACCTGGTACAGTTTAGTTACAGTTTATTATGTATATACTCACAATACTTAATACTCTTACATGTCTTCCCACCGACAAGTGACCATGATGCAGTAGTTGTCTTACTTGTTGTCCGTAAAACATTCTGGTTCATAGTCCTATTATCCATCCTGTTGGGTCATTCATCCCTCTCTGAAGGCCCTGGTGGTATTGCTTGACTTTTGTTGTCATAGCTGGTGTGGATGTATAAAGTATTGAGAAAAATGTTTCAAAAATGAGATTGTGATGATCGTAATGACATACATAACTGTGCGACAGCAAGTATATTCGGTACAGACTGTTAAATGTCTTGTCTTACTACAGATCTGTCTATATGTTGCATGCACATATGAATGAATTTTACTTGATAAGAAAAAATCATTTTGGATTATGATAATATTAATCTTTGTACTACAAAGTGGTCTCTTAACACAGATTAATTGGAAGGCAGGGAATGGTCATTCAGTGTGTTGTTTGGTATGAATCCATAAATAGAAGAGTCTTTCCGTATCAGGAAGAATGTTCTGGTCATGACACTGGTTGTTATTTAACTGATAAGAGAGATAACCACTGTGGGGAGCTTGGTTGATGTATGTTGTATGCACATGATTAGAAAAGGTATTGAAGTTTGATATTAAAACTTGTTTTGGGTCATTGTAACAGAGATCTTCTTTTGTTATTCATGCATGGTTCATTACTACAGGTATTATGATATCTGCATATGAACTCATTTTAAAGATAAGGGCAGTGGTCCTGAAATGCTGATATATAATCAAAGTGCTGTAAGGACTGAAGGCATGGGCTGCTGAAAGTTGGATTGAGGGTTTGCTTGCTTGTTATAGATGTAGTGATTTGTTTGCACACAAATTATCACATAATGTATTATTTCGGGAAACTGGGACATCATCTTATATTAAAATTGTATGACAATTTGCTTAAAATTTTGTGTTTATCAGATTTTTTGTGTCTTAATTAGTCTATGTTATACTTGCTTGTTGTATGCACTTATCAAATAGTACCATTCATGGTGAGCTTTTTGGATCCTTGGATGTCCGTTGTCATGCATTGTGAATCGTGCGTGGTGCATCAACATTTTCTTGAAACAACAACTCTACCTATACATGTACCACTAAATGGATTTTGTCCAAATTTCACAGGAATGATCCTTGGTTAGGCCTCTTTCAAAGTTGCATAAGTCATTTCGGTCCGCTGCATAATTAGGTCACAGGAGCAAAAAAAGTGTAAAATTTGAAATTGTTCAAAACCCTAAGGTCTAGAGCTTGGTGTGTAGCATTGTCTAGTGGTCCTCTTACAAGATTGCATAAATTATTAAGTTCCATCAAAAAACATGGCTGCCAGGGGGCGGGGATTGTTCCCTATATGTATATAGTGGAAACTATAAACATCATCTCCTCCTAAACCACTCTATGGATTTTGACCAAACTTCACAGGAATGATCCTTAGGTGGTCCTCCTTCGAAGTTATATGAATGGTTCCGGTCTGTTGCATAAGTAGGTCACAGGAGCTAAAAATAGATTTTAAAAGTAAACTTTGAAAATCTTCTTGTCCCAAACCACAATGTTTAGAGCTTGGTGTGAAGCATTGTCTAGTTGTCCTCTTACAAGACTCATACATTATTAAATTCTGTCATGTTCCCCATATGTATATATTGGAAATTTTTGGATTGTATGATTTATAATAATTTTGTATAATGGTATTAAGAAATCGGGAAATATAAAACACAGTGATAACAACTATTTAGAAGACTATTTATCGGAAACCTAATCTGACATTTAATATAAATTGGGCAGAGATGTAGTAAGTATGTTTGCGGTGACAGTTTTCTCTTGAAGATTACCCCATCCATTAGTTTGAACATCTCTTTGTTTATCCAGTAGTATTTTGCCTCTGGACTTGACAAGAACAGGGCCCCTTCCTCCGGTTCGCATTGGTTGTGCAGAAATGGGTGAAAAACTTGCAAGTTGACATCCTTCGCTTGGGACTGGTTGAGCTCTTGGGCTGTAAAACCCCAGCCTCATGGGTTTCCGGGGGATGTTACTTCCGGTAGTCTCACACTGCCATTGACCATCACCGACAATTTGTTTATGGATATATCCATCGACACCTCTTGTCTATGGGTGTGACAAAACCCTTCCTTGTTTTGGACGTTTTGCTCAAGCTGTATAGTAAGTGAATCTTGTGCAGCCATGATATCCCCTTGGTTGTAGCCTTCACTGGACTCTTGGGAACAAACTGCTCCCACTGTTGTGTTATCGCTTGGCACTGTCATTAACTGCAAACTTCCACTATTAGCATAGTTCACTGCATTGTCTGCCTCCTCAATGAAACTTCTCCACTGTACATGAGCCCGACAGCAATAATTGCATCCTCCACATGGGAAACCCTTTGGCTGTATCCCTGTCAAGTACGAGGAACAATGGGTTAATCTGTCCAGTAGTCTTGATAAGGCGTCAGTGCTCCCATGCTTGTATCCTAGTCGGTTCTTAACAACCATGTGGTATTGTGCTAGTTCTTCCATCCACAGGGCAAGCTGTCCTTGGCGGTCTCTGAACCTCAACAACCAGGTCAGACTTTAGTGATCGGTCCTTACACCATAAACACTTTCCCCAATAAGTAATAACTGAATTGCCTTGTAAACCTTTAAATGCTCAGCAGCTCTTTACAAGTAGACAATATCTTTTTTGTTCCGGAGTGAGGGCAAAGCTGCCATAAGCGACCACTCTCTCCCTGCCATTGTGGACTTGACTAAGGATGCCTCCAATGGCCCGCAACTTTTCAAATGCTGTTTGTTGTTCCTCCTCCCATATAAACTTCTTTTTCCCTGTGATGGCGTACAGAGGTTGCGCTACTTTAGCGAAATCTTTAATGAAGGCCCTGTGATCATTTACAAAACATAGGACCTTTTCAACCTCCTTGGAACAGTTCGGGACTACCCAGTTGGTAACTGATTGTATATTTTTCTCAGTCACGGACAATTATTCCCCATTGACCATTCTTTCCAAGAATTCCACCTCAGTCTGGAAAAATCAGCATTTCTGGGGTTTCAGCTTCAATCCATGTTCCCTGAAGCCCTTAAATGCCTCTTCTAAGTGTTCCAGGTGTTCTCTAAAGGTCTTGCCCATCACCAGGATATCATCCAGAAATGCCAAGACGGTCTTCCAGGTCAGTCCTCGGAGAACCAGGTTGACCACGCGAGTAAGTGGCTGTGCATTTGTTAGACCAAACGCCATCAGTACATGTTCAAATAGACCGTACCTGGTGATGAATGCTGTCTTTTTCCTATCCTCTGGTATAATGCCCAGGTATAAAGGTTGAAATGCTTATATTCACATATCATGTAACTGTAAAAGGCAGTAGCCTATTATTGAGTGTCCAATTTTAAAACATTGTAAGGCATAGGGTTACTTTTCTTGCTTGGCATTATTGTTTAAGAATACATTCAGAAAATGTAAATAAATATAAGCACTCCATTAGTGAAGGAATTCAATCCATTATAAAAATGTTACAAATGAATAATGAATCTTTCTTGGGATGGTTAGATAGTCAACAGGGTAAATCACAAAGTATAATTCTTTTGCATACTAATTGTTCTAATACAGCAAGCACTTGTCCATTAGTTAGAAAGTATAAGCTTTAACAGAACAGAACAGAACTAATTAATACAAAATCAGACATTGGTTATCACATGGCAAAATCCCTTCATACAATCATGATACAATTCTGAGAAAATGAAATACTGGCATACTGAATACAATCTCATGTTTAATACATTTATGAGCAGGTTGTCAACATATTTCTGATATATATTTTCATAGATCAGTGGCTTATGAGCCATTTGTCACTTATCAATACAAGAACATAAGGGTATACTTAGATGAACAACTCAATTCTTACATAAACCACTGGTTGTTGAATACATCTCTAATGTCTAAAGCAGTACATAGTTACATCTTGGTAAAAATGCACAGTGATATTCATTGACTTTACATGTACAATTCAATCAACGAACTTATAATGATTAAAATTATATAATTGCTTATATAATTTATGAAACATTTTTACTTTGAGATCTTTTTACAAAGATATTTAATAGGTGTTTTAATACTTGACATTCTCAGTTATAACACTTGTTGAAGACCAAATTATTTGATGTATTGCAATAGTCTGGGAAATGTTAATGGCCAATTTTACTTTATTTCTTTAAATACCAGTGCATTTTAAGATCCTGTAATTTTCCTCATATTTTATTATTGGATAAATTGTCATGAAGTATATGACTTCTAGAAAATTATTAATTAATTATATATACACAATGCTTTGTAAAGATAGGTAATGTTGATTTGAGATCTCATCTTTTACAAAGAAAAGTAATACATATGGTACTATCAGACTATAAAGTACCTTATTAATAGAAAGTGATTTAAAGGCATTCTGGTGTTAATATGTCAGCTGGTTTTGGATTGTTTAAGGGTGATTCTTGGTTGTCTTGTTATTGCATAAATAGTTAAAATCTTGTAAATGAGAGGAATTTTTTCAGGAGTATAAATGTTAAAACAAAAGTTGATGTAGGATTAGACACCAAGATATTTAAGGTGTATCAGAGATTTGTCATACTCCTGATTATTTACTATGCATTAGGTGGATTGTGTCAGGTTTCATTGTGATTGCCACATTATAGATGATAATGACAAACAACTCTGCAATTGTACAAATGGTGTTTACTTAGACTGTTGTTTATTAAATGGGAGCTGAAATCAGATTGAATACACAATGTACATTAACAATGAGATCAATTTATTTTGAGCTGCCTGTCAGGATGTGAGGCAATGCTGTAATGTGGCTGAACATCTATTCGAACCTAATTTCTCTGTTTGGATAGGTGAGTCCTTTATAGTATTTATTCTTTCTATTCGAATAGGCAGCGTCTTGTTCTTGACTGGGGACTTTCAAATTTTGGCCTTTGTGTAAAATAAATTTACACCTCTCTATAGAATGTCACAAAACTGTCCTTCTCAGGACAAAAACTGTCCTTTTTAGGACAACCTCTCAGTGACAAAAAAACTGTCCTTTTAAGGACAACTTCTCGATTGACAAAAAAATTGTCCTTTTTAGGACAACTTCTCGATTGACAAAAAAACTGTCCTTTTAGGACAACTTCTCGATTGACAAAAAAACTGTCCTTTTTAGGACGACTTCTCGATTGACAAAAAAACTGTCCAAATGGTGTTTACTTAGACTGTTGTTTATTAAATGGGAGCTGAAATCAGATTGAATACACAATGTACATTGACAATGACATCAATTTATTTTGAGCTGCCTGTCAGGATGGGAGGCAATGCTGTAATGTGGCTGAACATCTATTCGAACCTAATTTCTCTGTTTGGATAGGTGAGTCCTTTATAGTATTTGTTCTTTCTATTTGAATAGGCAGCGTCTTGTTCTTGACTGGGGACTTTCAAATTTTGGCCTTTGTGTAAAATAAATTTACACCTCTCTATAGAATGTCACAAAACTGTCCTTCTCAGGACAAAAACTGTCCTTTTAAGGACAACTTCTCGATTGACAAAAAACTGTCCTTTTTAGGACAACTTCTCGATTGACAAAAAAACTGTCCAAATGGTGTTTACTTAGACTGTTGTTTATTAAATGGGAGCTGAAATCAGATTGAATACACAATGTACATTGACAATGAGATCAATTTATTTTGAGCTGCCTGTCAGGATGGGAGGCAATGCTGTAATGTGGCTGAACATCTATTCGAACCTAATTTCTCTGTTTGGATAGGTGAGTCCTTTATAGTATTTGTTCTTTCTATTTGAATAGGCAGCGTCTTGTTCTTGACTGGGGACTTTCAAATTTTGGCCTTTGTGTAAAATAAATTTACACCTCTCTATAGAATGTCACAAAACTGTCCTTCTCAGGATAAAAACTGTCCTTTTAAGGACAACTTCTCGATTGACAAAAAAACTGTCCTTTTTAGGACAACTTCTCGATTGACAAAAAAACTGTCCAAATGGTGTTTACTTAGACTGTTGTTTATTAAATGGGAGCTGAAATCAGATTGAATACACAATGTACATTGACAATGAGATCAATTTATTTTGAGCTGCCTGTCAGGATGGGAGGCAATGCTGTAATGTGGCTGAACATCTATTCAAACCTAATTTCTCTGTTTGGATAGGTGAGTCCTTTATAGTATTTGTTCTTTCTATTCGAATAGGCAGCGTCTTGTTCTTGACTGGGGACTTTCAAATTTTGGCCTCTGTGTAAAATTGTTTACACCTCTCTATAGAATGTCACAAAACTGTCCTTCTCAGGACAAAAACTGTCCTTTTAAGGACAACTTCTCGATTGACAAAAAAACTGTCCTTTTAAGGACACCACTCAATTGTCACAAAACTGTCCTTTTAAGGACACTACTCAATTGTCACAAAACTGTCCTTTTAAGGACACAACTTCATTGTCGACCAACTGTCCTTTTCAGGACAACCTCTATAGATTGGCTACATTACAACATTAATATAAACTACAACCATTTTTGATCTCATTGATCTCGGTTTGTAGCTATGGTTGGGTTCAAAATTGGTCTAAATAATAATCATTTGTTACGAGAGCTGAGTTTTTTGTTGATATCATTTTTAATAACAAACCTATCACTCTGAAATGCTTCCACATTCAGTCAATGTATGGTAAATGTGTGTTCCTCAAAATAATCTTTAATATGAAAGAAGAAACAACACAAGCTCCTTGCATTGTTCTTTACAGTCACAAAATTAGCTGATTTGTTATCAACTAAATGTATAACTTCGGCTGGAGGGAGAGGTAAAACCTTTACATGAGACTCAATAGAGGAATGCCTGATAGGCAAAGAGTATAAGAATATGAAGGTTTAGAAATAAAAGGTTTAAAAATATAGAAAAGTTATAAACAGATCTTTGTAAAAACATACAACAAATAGTTTTTTTCTTGAAAGATGAAAACATGAAGCTAAGTTACTACAACTCAAAAAACTGTGTTAAACATATATATGTAAGGAACATGAACATAGAATTTTACCATTGTATAAAAGCTTTCCAGACTATAAGCTTATTTTTTTATTCAAAATTGTATGCTGGAAATTGTTTGGGATGTAAATGTAATCTGTAATTACTTTCCAGCTTTCTTTTAACCATATATTTGTGTTAAGTTTGAAAATAGTGTTTTCATTGCATAACTTAATATCACTTGGTAGCAGAGCTTTTTTTCAAGATGTGAAATAGTGCTGTTTTATGGGAGATGATTGCTTTATAAATCATTTATGTAAGTGCAAACTGAGTTTTGATTCTATGTATGGGGAAGTCATCAAGTAAAAAACTTGCTCCCCAAATTCTTTAATCAGAACAACACAAAAATGTACACCATTAAACTTCAAGCCATGTGATCACTGACGATCAGACAAACAGTACAGGTGAAAAGCTTTTGAAAATATTGACACTGACACACTGATAAAGCTCTCATTGGCTAATGTAGTCATACAATATTGGAACAATTATAGAGTTAAACTTTATAATTACATGCAAGGTTATCAGGAAATGGGTACATACTCAATGTACTTGGAAGAGTTGTTAAAGCTCTTTGCTGGTAAATCCATATAACACAAAAGCTTTATGATTACATAATGAACAGTGTTTCTTTGCTCTATCAGTGCAAGACTGGGGTTTACATGTTTTAAAAACATAGCTATATTTGTGAAAATTGATTACTCATCAGATTACATGTATGTTTGAAATATGTTGTGTTTAATAGAAACAGTATAATTATGACTTACATGGGTATGTATGGTTAGGGGGTGGGAAACTATTGCTTGAACAATTTCAAACTTAGATATGGTTTGCTTTTTATAACTTTACATTTAACTGACATGTTGGCGGCGTCCACATGGTTTCCGCTCTCTAAGTCCAAGAGTTTTCATCCGATCTTTACCAAACTTTGTGAAAATGTTTGTGGGCATAATATCTCGGCCAAGTTTGATAACCAGCCACATCCCTCAGGCACTTCTGAATTATTGCCCTTGAATTATCCAAAATTCGTCAAATTAACCGTGTCCGCTCTCTAAGTCAAAGAGTTTTCATCCAATCTTTACCAAACTTTGTTAAAAAATGTTTACGGCATAATATCTTGGCCAAGTTCGATAACCAGCCACATCGCCCCAGGCACTATGGAATTATGGCCCTTGAATTATCCAAAATTGGCCAAATTAGCCGTGTCCGCTCTCTAAGTCAAAGAGTTTTCATCCGATCTTCACCTAACTTGGTGAAAATGTTGGTGGGCATAATATCTCGGCCAAGTTAGATAACCAGCCACACCGCCCAAGGTACTTCTAAATTATGGCCTTTGAATTATCCAAAATTGGCCAAATTAGCCGTGTCCGCTCTCTTAGTCAAGGAGTTTCCATCCGAGCTTCACCTAACTTGGTGAACATGTTTGTGGGCATAACATCTCGGCCAAGTTCGATAACCAGCCACATTGCCCCAGGCACTTCTGAATTATGGCCCTTGAATTATCCAAAATTGGCAAAATTAACCTTGACCGCTCTCTAAGTCAAACAGTTTTCATCCGATCTTCACCAAACTTTGTGAAAATGTTTGTGGACATAATATCTCGGCCAAGTTCGATAATCAGCCACACCGCCCAAGGTACTTCGAAATTATGGCCCTTGAATTATCCAAAATTGGCCAAATTAGCCTTGTCCGCTCACTAAGTCAAACAGTTTTCATCCGATCTTCACTTAACTTGGTGAAAATGTTTGTGGGCATAATATCTCGGCCAAGTTCGATAACCAGTCATATCGCTCATGTCACCCAGGAGTTACCACCCTTTGATTTTAGAAATTTCCTAAAATTTGTCTTGTTTTTACTCTGAGCTCTGACTTATGACGGGCATATTTTGTGACAGTTTGGCACTCTTGTTCTTATAACAGATTGACCTCATATTATCAAACTGATGTCACTGTCACAACTTGTAATAACATTACAATTGGAGAAAGAGAAGTACAAAGAATGTAACATTAATTCACAAAACAAAACTTGAAAGTTCAAACACAGTGAATTCTTTCCAGTCTGTCTTGTATAATCACAAATTGAATATCCATGAACTATTCCTTCCTAATGTTCACTGCTTTAGAGAAAACCCAAAGTGAGTCAAATTTAATAAAACCCATCAGTGTATAATGTCAGTCATGTTAGTTGATGGAATAGGTCTTGCAACTTGTATGGAGGAAATGGAGTTTCTATATTTGATATTGCACATACAGCATATCAGGCTGTGTAAACCCATCTTCATATGAAGATGAAATTTTGAAAATTGCTCTATTCCTTAGAATGGTCATGTAAATATTGTGTGATAGAATGGATAAAATATCCTACTATTTAAATAGGTACAGTAAGATAATAATTGATATTGTGCATACAACAAGGCCAAATTCTTGAGTATAACATGACAGAAATTGACATGGACGTAGTGCATATAATATTGTTAGCAAGGTCAAGGTCAAATTGGTTTAGACATACAATAATCCTCATACAGTTGGGCGCATTGATAAACAAAACACAAAAATGTATCAGATATTATGTCTGATTTTTAGAACATTGTATTTTTGTAGATAAAATAGTTGTTTGCAAGTATTGCTTTGGCTCAGAGGGAAAAATTAAATTTGAATTGGGAAAGTTCTTTGCAAGTATTGCTTTGGCTCAGAGGGAAAAATTAAATTTGAATTGGGAAAATATACTATTTTGGTGGGGGAATCAGGGGCTGATATTTGGCTCCAATAATGGAGAATAGAGGTTTCTGGTTAGTGCTATCATATAGAGCACTAAAGAATTATGTGGTGAAAGCTTTTTTCCTTCACTGTCAAAATGTGTATTGTGTTAACAGTTTGGTTTTTCAGAATCTTATTTATTTCTATAGGAATATTAAAATTAAAAGTTGATATCGGGCATACAACATACTTGACCAAGTATTATGTTTTCTGGGTCATACAAATATGGACATTGTATCAATGGCAATGGCTAAGTATTGGTTTTGATAAGCCCTTAAGTACATTATGGCAATTTAATCATTTGTCTTAATTTTAGGTAAAACGTTCCAGTAAAAGGTATATGGTAATTCATATGTGGAATATTTTTACCTTTGTGCCTTTAATATTACATAATGGGAATAGAATATAAGTGAAGATTTGATGTGCATGCAACATATCAGTGCAAGTGTTATGGATGTCATACTCAAGTAATCTCATTTACTGAAATTTCTCTATTCGTTATTCATAGCAATATCTTGAGTAACTGTTTGAGTGGTTAAACCATACTGTTGTGTAGTATCTTGTACTTGGCATTCATTTATGAGGTCAAATGTTTGAGTCCAGAAACATGCTTAGTGGTTATCACAACTTAAATGTCACATTTAATGCTTTAACTGCAACAATGGGACCTTGTCCATACAGTATGCACAGCAATTATTGAATGGTACTGTCAGATGACATTAAGAACATAAAACAGCAGGTTCTAACATTGGTCATAACTGTTTTAAAAATGAACAATCCTATTAATTTTGCATAACATGCATTTATATGGAATTGTATAATGATGAAAAATGATACATTATAATCATTATATTCCTGTTTGGTAGGGTAAGTTGGTAGAGCACAGGACTGAGCATTCAAGTCTCAGGATAAGGGTATATTTTTCATTTTCACCTAAAATGAATCCTGTAAGCTAGTATTGATCTAGAATTATGACCGCTGTGTCAATATCAATCAGCTAACATTAATTTTACTTCCATGTCCTGTATGCAAGGGCAGATCTGGGATTCGGATTTGGGGAGCATAAATTTTTGGTCATTTTTGGTTTTGTTCAAGCCTTATAAAATGACAATGACTGTTTCTTTGTTTATAAACATCATCATATTGCTTCAATAAATCAAAATTGCTTATTTGAAAATTGCTTATTTAAAGATCTCTGTATATTTTCGTATTTATACTCATAGTTATTTGTAAGGTTGGGAAATTTTAGGGGGATGTCGGATGTGCCCCCTGGATCTGCTAGTGGTTAATGCACATCAGCAGAAATGAATTACTGTTAGGAATTATTGCTATTCTATAGGTCACATTGATTTCTATGTCAGTTTGTCCTTTGAAAACAGGAATCTGTTAAAGTAACAACACATAATTGCATCCTCCTTCCCTGACCATTTATCATGTTGCCACTGGCATAACTCTCTGTTGACCACATTCACCAATCATGTCATCATTGTTCATTTCTTCATCATCATTCAGCTTCATTGACAAGATATGTTTGCAGCTCTATTTTTATGTTTGTTAGTTCTTTTAACTCTCGAACATTTGTTATTTGTTTATGTACCTTAAAATTACACTGTTTTTATTTTCAGAATGAGGAAGACAGCTGTGATCCCTCTAGAATGGGTTCAACCGAGTCTAACAGTACTAATACTTCATGTCATTGTCTGTTCTCATTTGATTTAGTATTTTGGTCCTGTGTTTGAGGTCATTAATACTATACCTCTAATACATGCTGGGAAGTTAGTGGTTCCTTGCAGAAGAACGACAGTGGTTAGTACTGGTAGGCAACCCAGAATGTGTATGGTCAACTGACTGCTGTATTATTGAATACTGTAATAACATGTTCTATATTACCTAAATGCAACCAGTCTTCCTTGCATTGTTACTTCTTTTGTTGGAATTATTTAGAATTTGGTGTGTATATATTTTCAGGTTTTGTGTGAATGAGTAGTTTTGATGTTCAATTGCTATCATCCAATCAGAATGAAGCTGGCTGTGAAATGTAACTTTCCTGGAACTCGTGAGTTTGAAGTTATTTCATTTTATTTAGAAATAATGATAAAAATGCAATTGAAAAATATAATATTACAATTACCATGAATAGTACTACAATTGAAACTGTTAGTTTATTTTACCTGGTATAACCAATATGCAAGGCCAAGGCAGTTCTTCAATTTTGGCACAATGATATTTTATGATATTATTATAGTACCAGTATGCTTTCTAAAACACATTGAGAAGAATCTGAAAAGGGATTTGCGCCCCTTGCCTCCTGAGCAATAATTTGAGGGGATGAAAGCGAAATCAATCTTGTATCTTACAATACAGAAAGACTGGTTTCGCTTTCATCCCTCAACATGTAGAGCTAGTATATATGTAGATAAATGTAGTGTACGGATTGTGTACTATTTGTATTGAGTTTAAGAACTGTTGATTTGTTTATGGTTTAGTTCTGTGGTATATTCTTGATTTCTTTGTGCATACTTTGTTGCCATTTTAATGATTCTGAATGCTTTTCAACTGAATTCTGTGTCAGTTTGGTAACCTATGGTCAATGTATTGGTTTGTGTCGGTCATTGTCCCCTTTCTTGTCTACATTTAACATTGATCTTTGATCATTGATGTATGCTCAGTTCTTGTTCTTTGTCGAGATGTAATTCACTGATCTATCTCCAAGCCTATCTCACCATACATATAAAGCCAGAGTATTAAATAGGATGATCTTTTAATATCTAGACTTTTCTACTTTATTGCCCAGCTGAATTACATGATTTACGATAATTTTATGCAGGAATATCGTTTTAGTATCTTTGCAAATTGTGCGAAATGATGGAAAAATGGGGAAATGTTACACACAGTGAGAATGAGTAATTACAAGCTTATTTGTCAGAAAACAAACTGTTTATGTAACATTTGGCAGATATGTAGAAAGTATGTTCATGGTTTCAGTTTCCTCTTGAATGTTTAATCGATTTATTTAAATATTTATAATTTAAATTTATTTGAGAATTTTTGAATTTGCTTAAAAGTAGCTACAAAACTTTGAGTTAGGTTTTATGTAACATTGATTATTTTTCTTGTGTAATTGTTTTGTTTAGGTGTCATTTAAGGGTATTCTGGACTTGCATCATATGGCAACAACTTTCGGCCAGACCCTATTCCAAATTTCATGCTAAGTTGGTTAAATGAAGACATATTGAGCATGGTAATGAGGTTTATGGACCTTTCAGAACTCGGCACTTAATGCTTCAAAATTTCAAGCAGCAAATAACCTCACTTAGGATTTCAATAATCTTATAACTATTTCATTAACTTATTGTTGTATTAAAAATGTCAGCTATTAGGGTTAAGATAGGTTTAGGGAACTTTTTGGAACCTAATTTTACTCAAAATTGCATATTAGGGTTCATTTAAGGAAACATGCGGAACTTATTTCGCATCAAAATTTCAATTTAAGTGCATGGTAGGTTTAGTGGATAATTTTGAAACTATTTAATACTAAACTTTCATATTGAGGTTTAGGTTAAGGAACTTTTCGGAACTTTTTTGGCATCAAATTTTCATTAAAATTATTCCAAATACTTTATCTGCATATATCTTATTCTTGCATAAAGGAGCAGTTATGGTCTGAAGCTCATAGCGGCCATAATTTATCCTTTCAACTATTCAATTTAAATAAGGTCATGTTCAATGCAAACTCTGTTTCCCTTAGGAATATTGAGGGGTGGAAGCGAAACTCCTCTATCTGCTTGTTTATAAATAGGCAGTTAGACAATTTCAATTTTACACCTTGATATTAACCTCAGATTATCTATCAACAATCAACAACTTTTAAACTTATCATTTACTTTTCTTAAATTATTTAAGGTTCAGGGTCTTAATGTTTTAGGGATTTAGGTTTACTTTAAGGTTGTGATTAAGGGTCATATGGTCATTTCCAGTATACAAGGTTAGGCAGAGAAGTCGTTAGTCCTCTAGCCTCATTTAGGAGTTTGTATTAATATTGCATTTTTGCTGCTTATTGATATCATGAACATACTTATATAATTCTGATGAATGATCAGATTACAAATTTACTGATTATCTTTCTTGTGTGAATCTATTATACATTTAAACAAAGGTCAGTACATATCCCCTTCCCTGTATGTGTGTATCTTTCTTGAGAGGAGATTTTTCTGTTGGCCTCTGTGTTATTTGTAAATGACATGTATTTGTTTATTGACACAAGTTCTGTCCCGTTATCCCTTCCAGAGTGCTCTCTCTTTATCCCTTCTCCATTGTGTGTTTGTATATAAAATACAGATTTCACATATCCTTGTTTTGTATGAACATCTTTCTTTTTTGATGTGTTATCCATTCAACTCGTGCACATGATTCACTTGTTTATGCTGATTCAGTTTCCTCCTGTGATAATGTAACATGGTTGTAACCCAATGGTCAACTCGATGTATCTTTTGACAATGACCAATACATCCCTTCTGAAAATGCTTTGTCTATAAGTTCTCTTACCAAGATGGTTCCATGTGGCTGTCAGTGTTTTTGCTTTGGTTAAGAAACTTGTAGTGTAGATATCAATATGTTAAGTTATCAATAGTGTAGTATCAGATTTTTTTGTATATATTAATCATTTATATAAGAACATGATAAACATTACACCTATATATTATTTTTATTAATGTTATTCCTTATTAATTTTACGGAATGAAGCAGACATCCGCACAGTCTCTTGGTTTATATGTATTGCTTAAAACATGTTTGGGTTTATTTTCTCCATGTACTACAACCACCTGAATATCAACAATGTGGGATGTTTGGTGTGGAATGATGGACAAATGGTTTAGTTAGGAATCAGAGACCTAAGATAGCAGGTAAATTATTTGTTATCATATTTTCTACTCTTACTTTAACTGTTGTACAATAATACTTGAAGTTGGCCAGAAAGGATCAGAACCTTAAGCAAATTGCAACATGGCAGCTTTCTTGCTGTTTTACAGCACAAAGTGATCAATGGTGAGCTATTTGGATCTTTGGCTGTCAGTCCATCTGCCATCTGCTATTTAATTTTTTACACTCTAGAATCCACATTTTTTCAGCAATCCTAATCAAACATGGATACAATGTATATATGGCCATCAGTTCTTGGCCAGTTTCAATTATGGGCCAAATCAGTCTACTAGATCCAGAGTTATGGCCCTTGTATTATAAAAATGCCATATACAACCATGTTTACACTCTAGCTCTTTCATTTCTCCACAAGTCCTAATCATATTTAAACAGAATGTGCATACCTGTAAGATCTATGGGTAAGTTTGATTTGGACCAGATCGTACTTGCAAGTCTAGAGTGTTATCAAAATATGTCATATTTCATTATGTTTGCACTTTTAGTCTTGTTTACAGTCTATAGACCACATTGTTCCATGTTTTATGAAACTTGGGCAAAATGTATGTTTCTATTACATATAGATCCTGTTTAAAACTGGGTCACATTGGGTAAAAAACTAGGTCAATATATCAAATCATAGTAAAACATAGGTCACATTTTCAACCTGGTACATGAAATTTGATCAAAATGTCTTTATGGAATTCTTGGGTTACTTTCCTCTGCAATTCATATTATTTGTTAAAGACCATGACTGCCAGGGGGCATGGTCTCAAGTGAGCGATACAGGGCCATCATGGTATTCATGGCCCTCTTGTTATTATTATAAATGTTGAACTTCCTTATATTAGTTGTAGAAATGGGATTGAATAAAATGACAACTGGCTATACCGCTTACATGTAAATGACTGAACTATTTCCCCCATGTCCACACTATTTATAAATGCATAACTGTTAACCACATACAGACAAAGGTGTCCAAAATATACAGTCGGATAAGTTAATTTGCTCTAGATGCAAAATTATGACGCTAATGCTGCTTAACTTCATAAAGTCTGCTTTAGGTCTTAATGCTGCTAAACATCATGAACTCTGCTTTAGGTCTTAATGCTGCTAAACATCATAAACTCTGCTTAAAGTCTTAATGCTGTTAATCATCATCAACTCTGCTATTGGTATGAATGCTGCTTAACAACATAAACCCAACTACAGGTCTTAATGCTTCTTATCATCATAAACTCTACTATAGGTCTTTATGCTGCTGAGTACCATAATCTCTGCTATAGGTCTAAATGCTGATTAACATCTTAAACTCTGCTATAGGCCTTAATGCTGCTTAGCACCATAATCTCTGCTATAGTTCTTAATGCTGCTGAGCACCATAAACTCTGCTACATGTTTTAATGTTACTTAACATTATAAACACAGCTACATGTATATGTATAAATGCTGCTTAACAACATATATTCAACTATAGGTATTAATGCTGCTAAATATTATAAACTCTGCTTTAGGTCTAAATGCTGCTTATCATAAAATACTCTTCTATATGTCTTTATGCTGCTGAGCACCATACTCTCTGCTACATGGTTTAATGTTACTTAACATCATAAACTCAGCTACATGTATTTGTCTTAATGCTGCTAAGCAACACAAACTCCATTATAGGTCTTAATGTTGTTAATATTATAAACTCTGCTATATGTCTAAAAGCTGCTTATCATCTAAACCTCTGCTATAGGCCTTAATGCTGCTGAGCACAATACATTCTGCTACATGTTTTGATGTTACTTAACATCTAAGACTCAGCTACATGTTTATGTCTTTATGCTGCCTAACAACATAAACTCAATTATAGGTATTAATGCTGTTAATATGATAAAATCTGCTATACGTCTAAATGCTGCTTATCATCTAAACCTCTGCTATAGGCTTAAATGCTGCTGAGCACAATACACTCTGCTAC
Organism: Mactromeris polynyma; assembly: GCA_032209605.1. Taxonomy (NCBI): domain Eukaryota; kingdom Metazoa; phylum Mollusca; class Bivalvia; order Venerida; family Mactridae; genus Mactromeris; species Mactromeris polynyma. The sequence continues at coordinate 1,569,853 of JASFXZ010000048.1, forward strand.
ATGTTTTAATATTACTTAACAACATAAACTCAACTATAGGTCTTAATACTGCTTAACAGTATAAACACTGCTATAGGTCTAAATGCTGCTTATCATCACAAACTCTACTATAGGTCTTTATGCTGCTGAGCACCATAATCTCTGCTATAGGTCTAAATGCTGCTTAACATAAAAAACTCTGCTATAGGTCTTAATGCTGCTAAATATTATAAACTCTGCTATAGGTTTTAATGTAACTTAACATCATAAACTCGGCTACATGTATATGTCGTAATCCTGCTTAACATCATAGACTCAATTATAGGTAATAATGCTGCTTAACTTCATAAAGTCTGCTGTAGGTCAATTTGCTGCTTAGCATCATCAACTCTGCTTTAGGTCCTAATGCTGCTAAACATCATAAACTCTGCTTTAGGTCTTAATGCTGCTTAGCATCATAAACTCTGCTTTAGGTCTTAATGCTGCTAAACATTATAAACTCAGCTATAGGTCTAAATGCTGCTTATCATCAAAAACTCTGCTTTAGGTCATAATGCTGCTGAGCACCACAATCTCTGCTATAGGTCTAAATGCTGCTTAACATAAATAACTCTGTTGTAGGTCTTAATGCTGCTGAGCACCATAAACTGAGCTACATGTATATGTATTCATGCTTCTAAGTATCACAAACTCAATTATAGGTCTTAATGCTGCTTAGCATCACAAAGTCGGCTATAGGTCAGTATGCTGCTTAACATCATAAACCCCACTATGTGTCTAAATGCTGCTTAGCCCCATAAACTTTGCTATAGGTCTTAATTCTGCTAAACATCATACACTTTGCTACAGCTTTATGCTACTTAACATCATAAACTCAGCTACATGTTTATGTATTTATGCTGCTTAACATGATAAGCTCTGCTATAGGTCTAAATGCTGCTTATCATCAAAAACTCGGCTGAAGGTCTTAATGCTGCTGAGCACCATAATTTATGTTATAGGTCTTAATGCTGCTGAGCACCATAAACTCTGCTACATGCTTTAATGTTACTTTAAATGATAAACTCAGCTACATGTATATGTCTAAAATCTGCCTAACACCATAAACTCAACTATAGGTCTTAATGCTGCTAAACAATATAAACTCTGCTATAAGTCTAAATGCTGCTGATCATCAAAAACTCTACTATAGGCCTTTATGCTGTTGAGCACCATAATCTCTGCTATAGGTCTAAATGCTGCTTAAAATAAAAAACTCTGCTATAGGTCTTAATGCTGCTAAATATTGTAAACTTAGCTATAGGTCTAAATGCTGCTTATCAACAAAAAATCTGCTATAGGTCTTAATGCTGCTAAATATTAGAAACTCTGCTATAGGTCTTAATGCTGCTAAATATTAGAAACTCTGCTATAGGTTTTAATGTTACTTAACATCATAGGTCTTAATGCTTCTTAGCATCATAAACTCTGCTATAGGTTTTAACGTTACTTAACATCATAAACTCAGCTACCTGTATATGTCTTAATCCTGCTAAGCATCATAGACTCAGCTACATGTATATGTCTTAAATCTGCCTAACACCATAAACTCAACTATAGGTCTTAATGCTGCTAAACATTATAAACTCTGCTATAAGTCTAAATGCTGCTGATCATCAAAAACTCTACTATAGGCCTTTATGCTGCTGAGCACCATAATCTCTGCTATAGGTCTAAATGCTGCTTAACATAAAAAACTCTGCTATAGGTCTTAATGCTGCTATATATTGTAAACTTAGCTATAGGTCTAAATGCTGCTTATCAACAAAAAATCTGCTATAGGTCTTAATGCTGCTGAGCACCATAATCTCTGCTATAGTTATAAATGCTGCTTAACTTAGACATCTCTGCTGTATGTCTTAATGCTGCTGAGCACCATAAACTCAGCTACATGTATATGTATTAATGCTTATAAGTATCACAAACTCAATTATAGGTCTTAATGCTGCTTAACATCATTAAGTCGGCTATAGGTCAGTATGCTGCTTAATATCATAAACCCCACTACATGTCTAAATGCTGCTTAGCACCCTAAACTCTGCTATAGGTCTTAATTCTGCTAAACTCCATACACGTTGCTACAGCTTAATGCTACTTCACATCATAAACTTAGCTATCAATTTAACCTGTCTCAAAAGCCACCTCTTTTATGCAGTTTTCTGCCAACAGAGAGATTTCCAATCAGTCAGTTTAACCTGTCTCAACATCCACCTCATATATGCAGTATCTTGCCAGCAGGGGCATTTTCAATGAATCACTTTAACCTGTCTCAGCAGCCACCTTTCGTATGCAGTCATCTGCCAACTGAGGCACTATCAATAAAAGTGTAATAACGAATAGGTAATTTTTTGGAAGGAATTGTGTACGGGGGAGGGGTCTGCCAGCAATATTGTGTTGTGAGGACTTTTTGTGTTAAAGCAATGACTGCTGGTATGTTACAAATGTGCTCATTTATTTTCAGGTCTCCTTTCGATGTGATGCTGGTGTATCTGCTAGTCACTGTTGAGATACTTGTTTGATGCTGAGATACTGATGCACAGTGCATGGTAAGTTAGACTGTCACAGAATCCTTCATATAAACAGCAAATATTAATGAAAGAGCTAACCCACCAGAATTGATTATTACATAGTTTGAGGAAAGATTAAAGTTACATTGTATATCCTACAAAATTATGATAGAAGTGGGCAATGACAAGGGAGGTAACCATGCATATAACAGTCTGTTTGTAAAGGTCTTACCCTTCTGTATGGTGTGATATATAATGCAAAGATAATGTGAATAATAAGTTGTGGGTAAGCTCTGTTAGTTAATATGTGTTGTGGAAATTCTGCTGAGAATCAATTGGAGAGATGAAAGACCATCTTAATGCTGCTAAACATTATAAACTTTGCCTGTGGTATTAATGCTGCTTAACATCATAAACTCCACTTTAGGTCTAAATGCTGCTCAACATAAAAAACTTACTTAAAATCATAAACTCAACTACATGTATATGACTTATTAATGCTGCTAAACATCATCAGCTCTGTGTTAGGTCTTAATGCTGCTAAACATCATAAACTCCACTATAGGTCTTAATGCTGCTAAACATCAACTCTGCGTTAGGTCTTAATGCTGCTAAACATCATAAACTCCACTATTGGTCTTAATGCAGCTAAACATCATAAACTTCACTATAGGTCCTAATGCTGCTAAACATTATAAACTCTGCTATAGGTCTTAATGCTGCTAAACATTATAAACTCTGCTACATGTCTTTATGCATCAAAACATCATAAACTCTGCTATACATTTGTTCACTGCTAAATATCATAATGTCTGCTCTACATCTTTACACTGCTAAACATCATTAACTCGTCCTTACCTCTTGGGGCTGCTTAACAACATAAAAAGGACACGTTTTACTGTACGGCTTACACCTTAACTGCGGAAAATATTTGTCTTGATGTCTTAAACTATCAGTTGCTGAACATCTTAAAAAGTAAAACTATGTGCTTGTGAAAGTGAATTTTCTAAATATTCTAACATTTCTGCTGAACATTATTAACTCAGTAACCTTGTGAGATTTGAGGCCTACTAAAGACGTCATATAAGAACGGCATTAATTTGACTGATGAAAGGTAGATGGTTTAAACACCAGATGCCCACATGCCTGAAATAATGCCCTTGGGCACTTGGGTCATCCAGGAGGCTTTAAGAGTGGTATTGTGATCAAGGGATAGAGCGTCTGACTCCTGATCTTCAGGTCCCCCGTAGATCTGTGATCAATGATTTTTTCTGTCAATCGATATTTGATACACACAAATATTATAATATATTATGGCAGGAAATTACAGGAGAAAGGGTACTGTCAAAATATGTGCTAATGGAGCAACGTTGACAATATAATATGATAGTGTGAAGTTAAACAATGGATTAATTACTTAAATGGTATCTTATCATAGAAAAGTTGAACATTTAACTATGTATGGCCTACACACATGAACATACAGAAAATAGGAGTTAATGGTCTATTTAAGAAATTTGAATCAATGACAGCCTGATTCCCCATAGTGTGGGTTTGACCACAATCATTGTGTTTGGCATGAGAACTGGTTAGTAACCCAGGAAACAAGCAGAGTGATTGGTATAAGTTGTAAGAACTTGTATCACTATCAGTGTAAAATGTATAAGTTTAAAACTAGGGTTGGGAATAATCGATTTACTGGTTAACCATAAGATCTTCCCAATGGTCAACTAGTTAACCAAATGAGAATACACTTATTGCATAAATGAACACACAATTGGTACATATCCCAACATTTGCAGTTTAAGCCAATAGTTCTGCTGTTAAAAAGACGTAATCGAGTAGTCATTATTGATGAGTTGTCCTTTGAATCAGTCAATGTATACATAGAATTTATGAGACATAACATATGTCAATGGCATAAATGGTGAAAGTTGCTGATTTGCCCTCACTTTTAAACCCTAAATTAATAACTGACAGAAATATGTTCTAAATAAAACATCCATTTTTTAATATATATATATATATATATAGTAAAGTATGCAATTCAAAACCACCAATACATAAGCTAAGCTAAGTTGAACCATATCCAACATATTGTCCATCACCAATGACTGTGTCAAAGATGTCAAAAATTAATTAATACCATCAGGATTTCACACCTTAGATCATGACTATAACTGTCAATGATAACCTTTGTCTGATATGTGATGTACATGTATAACATCAACGTTGGCAAGATTTTAGTAATTTATTTATACGCTTAATAGATTCGGACCTAGTTCAATAGACCTTTTATCCAAATACAAAATAGCATCCGAAATAAAGATCAGGTCCCGATATATCTTCTTATACACTGATTGAAATTAAGGTATTCGAAACCAAACATTTCGGACCCAATGATCGAATTCGAATGAACGAGGTCCGACCACATATTCTATTTCGATTAACTGGTTAATAATTTTACTAACTGATAATTGTACTTTTGAATGGTAAACCAGTTAACCAGTTAACAGCAAACAACTCTTGTCTAGAGTACAGAGGATTGTCATGAGTTCTCTCCCTTAACCCCTTCCCTCTTCTAGAGTACTATAGCACAGTATATTCATACACTACAGAATGGAGGAAGGGAGATAACTCATGACAATCTTCTGTGAACTAGACTAAAGCTGGGAAGTGGTTATTTGATCATAACTGTGTCCTTGTGACTAAAACCCAAATAAACGCTCCAAATTCATACAAAATCATGTATTGGATAAAGCCAATGAAGGCTAAGTTAACTGAAACATGACTTAAAAGAACATCATGTAGAAATGGACAAATCTCTCTTATTAGATAATATACTGTCTCTGGAAACAAAAACAGTGTCCTTTTCTGGTAAACTATAAAGCATTCCAATGACTTAGGGGTAGTTCTTTGTTCTAGTATGATATGCTAATTACTGGTATTCCATCCTGTAAATTTTCTGCCTTGTTTTCCCCCTAAATTGTCCATGGTTATGTTTATGGTCAGTCAGATCATTCCTTATTTCCCTGTTCCCATGCATGTTTACCCTTGCACCTCCTCAGTGCCGAATGTTTTGTAGAATGTTGTTTTTCGGCCGATCAGTATGAGGCATTCCCTATAACAACTTAATCTCTCTTTTACTCTGTCAGACTTAATGTACTCTGCTCTGAACTAAGACAGTATTACAACAATTATAACAACTTGTTGAAGGAATCAAAAAAGATAAATAGAAAATGATATTGAATAATTAGGGATCAAATGTCAGGCAAGTCGCCTATTTGTTGCAATGAAGTATATAAGAGTTATGTGTGTTGCCCTATCTTCTTTTCATAATAACAAAGTGGTATAAATTAAGTGTAAAAACAAAAAGCAGAAGTTTTAATGATGCTTAGAGGCATTAAGGCTTACAAAGAATGTATGATGTTTGTGGGCGAAGCGACATCTTTTTCCTATAAAGTCTATATAGGCTTAAATAGAGTACAGTAGAGTAAAACCTCAATAATACAACCACCCTTGGGATACTTGGAAACTGGTCTTCTTATTGAAATGGTCTTAATATTGAGGTTGAACAAAGAGGTCAACAGTTAAAATGGACTTGAAAACGATGCTCTTAATATTGAGGTGGTCTTTAACTAAGGTTTTAATGTACCTGTAGAGGATCTTACAGGAGTGGTCATTATTTATTTATTGAAACTATTAAACATGTCTACTAAAGATGATAAAAAAGAGGCTTTGCAGAGTTTTTATTGGTTTTAGCGATTTAATGAATTTAATAAAAAGTTGACATGAATGTAAGAGTTTGTTTATGACATATAACATCAGAAATAGCTGATTAAACACATTACCTTAACCTCCTTACATACTAAAGTATGACATGTGTAATTCGGTCTTTGGTAAACAAAAGCTGACGCAACAAATAGTAGTTCCTACAATTTAATTTTTTATTTTTCAATTAAAAAGATTAAATCAAAGATGATATTCAAATTAACCAGACAATAATTTTACAATGAAAATAAAGTGTCATACTAAGTACAATATAAATATTAACAATGTCACCATTATTTTAGCGTGTCTACGTCATGCTTGTTCTGTTGTGATGTCGGGCACATATGAGTTGTTATTTTACTAGTGAATGAAAAAAATACATGGGTGTATATTAATTGGATTTAAAAAAATCATGTCAATCAGACTGTTCAATTTGGGTGGAGTACCTTTTCTTTTTTATTGCATTTCTTGTAATAACCAAATGTTTTAATTCTGTATTGATATTCACAATGAATGAATTGAAGGATGAGAACATATTATGCAAATATTCCTTTTGATAAATAATAAACATGTAAATGTCTTAATTAAAGACTAAAGTAAATATGTTTATAAAGTGGTATTAGTTAATATGTAGATAAAATCTCAAGTTAATAATATATAAATATCAAATGGCAGTGAGGGTGACATGAATAATATCAATGTGAGAAATTGAATATCGCCCACAGCATCGCCTTGGCAATAGTTTGTGCTGAGGGTGATATTTTGTGTTTGAGGGTTGACAAAATTCATGTCACCCTCACTGCCATGTGTTATTTATTTTATTACCAAAAATTTGTAACTGACTCCATGTATTAATAAAAATATTTTAACATTACATACAAGCTGTAAAGCCAAAATTAATACTTCAGCTCTCCATCTTCCCAAAAACAATCAAATAAAACATATTCACAATGAAAATCAACAAATTTAATAAGCAAATATTGTAACTACACAAATGCATACATTATCAAATATATAATTTTAAAATAATACCATTTTTTAACTGTTAAATTACTAATTAAATAATTTTCTAAATTATTCATGAATAATAATGAGGTATAATAAATCTTATTATGGAGTATAGACTAAACTCTCATATTCTGCATTTCAAACAATCTATCTAAAATTGATGAAGAATTTTTAATGAAATATTGAGTCGGGCCTTGTTTTTTCCACAACCTTCTATCCAAATACTTGGTATCATCTGAAATAAATATCAGATCCTGGTGTATCTTCTTAGGCACGTCAAATTGAAATTGGCTATTGTAAATATAATTTCGGACCCGATGAATTCAAATGAACGAGGTCTGACTGTATTGTTCACAATGAGAGACAGAAGGTGTTGCCAAGCACTGAGTATGCATCTCTCTGTGTTAGGCTGACAACAGCTTTGGTTTTACTGAATTCTCTTTATAAGCTTTATACATGAGAGAGATAAGAGTGGGGTAATGCATTTAACTCCCAAAGTACTTGTTATATATACATGTTACACAAGCCCGCCCGTTTAGATCATTTGATAGAGCACCCAACTGCTGATCTAGATGTTGTTGGTCAAACCCCGGTGAGGCATATGTTCTTCCATGACAATCTGACTGAAGATGTTATTCAAGCAAAGTCATTTGTCCTCCACTACTGAACTCTGATTTATGTGGAGAAGTTGCTTGTGGAGGAGTAGGTTGGTACTGGTTGGTAACCCTGGAGTACTGGTTAGGTCAAGTGACTGCTGCATGTAACTGAAATACTGTTGAGAAATAGTATTAAGCCTGAAACAAAATGCATGTTACCTGAGCATTCAACATATAAAGCGGCTCAGTAAAGTTTCGAGCTTTTATTTTTAGTTATGATAAAATCATTTTTCTTTTTTTTTTCTTTTGCAGGATCAATAGACAATGGTGATCCAAGTAAAATGCTACAATAAGCCATGTGTGATAGATTGTGACTTTGATTCCATGTTGATTGACAAAAATAAGGTAATATAACATATTAATGAACAAAATGTCATATAATTGATTAAAGGGAGACAACTTGTGATGATTTCAAGATCATTTAAGAACATTTTCTAACATTGGACATCACTTCTAAAGACAAACACGGTTTCAATAATTTTTACCAAAAAGCATATACGAGGCTCACTGATTTTGAATACAATACAGTACAATAGTGAATTCTTTGCAATATAAGGCCTCGGGTCCAAAATACAAATAATTCTGCATGATATCTTGTGTATAGTAGTTATTTAGATATATTTAATTTTATTTAAACAATTATAGTGAGAAGAAAACATATTAACATCTGTGTAACATATCAACATAAATATGGACCATAAATATCGTGGGATCATTATTGCTTTGATAAATGTGATCTGTGAAAATAAAGACTCTCTATGAACTTATGACATTTTATAGAACTGCATATATATATTATTACACCAGCATACTTATAGAATATTGCTGTTGAACCAAATTTATAAAGTGAATTCAACTTGTAAACTGTAAACAAAATACACATATTTCATACATGAGTATGCAACAACACAATGGTGAATATTCCTACACATAATTAGTTAAGGCAGTACATTGTTTATATGTATACTGCCCTCCAAAAGTTCCTGCACACTTACAATTTCCCATTGCAATTAATGTATTTTCATATTTGTTTCACATGCAATACATCGAAAATGCTTTATAACGCAGCAATAATTTTCTTTAGAAGTTTTTTTAAATTTATACTGAAATAAATTATCTTATTTTCTGTGTCAGATCAATCAGTTACACACATACAGATGCAGGTCGATTGATGCTGCGGCCGAGATATGCAAATTGTTAAATTTTAACTATCCATCACAGAAGTAGGATGAATAATTTTACTTCATGGTCATACATGTTTCGTTTGAAAAAGTAAAGAAATTCAAAATATAAAAGTGTGGAGAAACTTTTGGATGGCAGTGTATAATATAACATTTATCAGAAATTAATCAATTGGTCACAAATAATGTTCGAAAAAAAATTGTAGTATGTTTGACATTACATGGAATGGATTTAATTCGAATTGTTGCAGTATACTATTTGGTAACAAATTGTAATTAGTATACTAAAACGGGTAGGCTTCTGGCAAATAAATGATTACAAGAACTCTTCATTTTTTCTAATTCAGCGTCTCTTTTCGCAGATGCATTCATGATAAATCTTGTCAGTGCAAAAATGCTATCATTTCTTACATCTGACATAATTTGAATGTATAAATTTTCACAGATTACAGCTCTAAGCCATTCTGGTTTAAAATAAGTACATCTTAGTTCTTGATATAATGGACACACTATGAGAAAATGTACTTCACTTTCTACACAGTAAATATTTAGTTTGAGGCAGAATGTACACAATCTGTAGTGCCTGTCTATATTCCTCAGAAGGCCTTTCATGATCATTAAACTTTGACCAAATCATGTAAATTTTGGGAGCATGGGCTTCTGTATAAATGTTAATGGTATAGCGACGGATAATAATTAAAGAATAGTTAGCTAATTATATATGCTTAAAGCGGCATGACATTTATTCTCTTTTCTCCGGTAGCTATGTGGTAGTTTCCAACCACCCAAAATGCATTTAATTTTTACAAAAAAATCCTTCTGTTGGTTTGATATTTATGTGTTTCTAAACTGATAGTAGAATATTTAGACAGCAACATAAAAGTAGGGATTTTGACAAATCATAGAGGACGTTCTAATTTATTGTTAGGATTAATTACATAAAATATGTAATGCTGCTTTAATATTATCGCAGTATGTTAAATCATATTCTTTAAGTAAATCAATAAATAACTAAATTGTTTGTTCGTTCGTTCAATCAATCAATCAATCAATCAATCAATCAATCAATCAATCAATCAATCAATCAATCAATCAATCAATCAATCAATCAATCAATCAATCAATCAATCAATCAATCAATCAATCAATCAATCAATCAATCAATCAATCAATCAATCAATCAATCAATCAATCAATCAATCAATCAATCAATCAATCAATCAATCAATCAATCAATCAATCAATCAATCAATCAATCAATCAATCAATCAATCAATCAATCAATCAATCAAGCAAGCAAGCAAGCAAGCAAGCAAGCAAGCAAGCAAGCAAGCAAGCAAGCAAGCAAGCAAGCAAGCAAGCAAGCAAGCAAGCAAGCAAGCAAGCAAGCAAGCAAGCAAGCAAGCAAGCAAGCAAGCAAGCAAGCAAGCAAGCAAGCAAGCAAGCAAGCAAGCAAGCAAGCAAGCAAGCAAGCAAGCAAGCAAGCAAGCAAGCAAGCAAGCAAGCAAGCAAGCAAGCAAGCAAGCAAGCAAGCAAGCAAGCAAGCAAGCAAGCAAGCAAGCAAGCAAGCAAGCAAGCAAGCAAGCAAGCAAGCAAGCAAGCAAGCAAGCAAGCAAGCAAGCAAGCAAGCAAGCAAGCAAGCAAGCAAGCAAGCAAGCAAGCAAGCAAGCAAGCAAGCAAGCAAGCAAGCAAGCAAGCAAGCAAGCAAGCAAGCAAGCAAGCAAGCAAGCAAGCAAGCAAGCAAGCAAGCAAGCAAGCAAGCAAGCAAGCAAGCAAGCAAGCAAGCAAGCAAGCAAGCAAGCAAGCAAGCAAGCAAGCAAGCAAGCAAGCAAGCAAGCAAGCAAGCAAGCAAGCAAGCAAGCAAGCAAGCAAGCAAGCAAGCAAGCAAGCAAGCAAGCAAGCAAGCAAGCAAGCAAGCAAGCAAGCAAGCAAGCAAGCAAGCAAGCAAGCAAGCAAGCAAGCAAGCAAGCAAGCAAGCAAGCAAGCAAGCAAGCAAGCAAGCAAGCAAGCAAGCAAGCAAGCAAGCAAGCAAGCAAGCAAGCAAGCAAGCAAGCAAGCAAGCAAGCAAGCAAGCAAGCAAGCAAGCAAGCAAGCAAGCAAGCAAGCAAGCAAGCAAGCAAGCAAGCAAGCAAGCAAGCAAGCAAGCAAGCAAGCAAGCAAGCAAGCAAGCAAGCAAGCAAGCAAGCAAGCAAGCAATCAAGCAAGCAATCAAGCACAATAAAACTTTTTAAAACAATACGGAATTGTGTGTTACAGCTATAGGCTACAGTCATTTGGAGAAGTTGTCATGCAGTTGCTTGCAGGAAGAACAAGTTAGTACAGGTTGATAATTAATGCCAGGAAAACTGGTTTAGGTCAACTGGTCGCAGTATATGACTAAAAAAGGCGTAAAACCCGATGGAAACCACCAAAATCCATTCATTGTGAAGTAAAAGAATAGTATACTGATCGTCAAAAGTTCATTTGCTGCATTTAGTTGAAAGCTATTACACTTAACTAATTTACCACACTTTAATGTGAAGAAATGTTAACATTGACATTAAATTTTCTTTTTTAGTGGAACAAGTTGTAGAACAAAAAGTGGATTTCTGTTGCAGATGTATGTCCCTTCATGCATAGGTTTTTCAATCAGTTCCAAATAAATCACAATTAAATTTAGCGACATTAAAAAATTATCCCAAACTTATTTACAAAATATTTGGCGTGTAATATACATGTTTGTGAAAACCAAACGTAAGTTATTGTTATGTTGAATAGGATAATATCACAAAACAAAAAAACACAATCAATTTATTTCATATTTAAAACATATATTCAGATTCTACATTTGAATAATTTCTCAACAATTACAAATATCAAAATAAAAATGTGCCACTTTATGTCTGGTAAAGTTACAAAAGTATAAAAATGACTGAAAAAAAAACAAAAATATAAAATTAAGATATTTTGATAACTGTTCATAAACTAGAAAAATATAGATAATTAGTCATTAAAGAATTATTATTTTTTGGGATACACGCATGTATTTTAAACTTGGATTATTTGTTATCAGAAGTATCGACTTTGTGACAAATAACTATGCAATATTTCTAAATGTAAACTTTCATCCGAGTTTATAAATTAAGATTGATCTTAAATCTTGTTTTGTGTCTTTCTTATATTAATTCTGTTATTAGAATTAATCATACAGTAATTGTCGTACAACATAACTAAATAACCTGAAAATTTACTGAAACATTTAGCAAAATATCTGTTTGACAATATAAGTTGAGACTGAAAAGTAGCTGTTGAGTATGGCAACCGATCTCAAGTTTGTAATCTCATAGCTATGGTGATTGATGGAATGCATATTCACATCAAAATTAAAGTAAAATGACAGAAGTAAGTTTATCATCAGGATTTTTCTAGTCATAAAATGATAAAAAACTAAATAATAGAGAAAATTTACACAAAACTACATAAAATCACAAATGTGATTATAGTCAATTAAAACTGGGGTGTATTGATGAATTAACCAAAATATTGAAAACAGAAAGCAAGTTCATGTAGTAGAATAATATAATAGTAGTGTATGATAGTATATTATGAAATTATTACAAAATGTTTGATAAAATTGTAACCAGTGTACCAATAAGAATGAAAGTAGATTAATTAACTTGACATTTATAATATAATCATTGTGACAAAAAATGAGATATCAATAAACAATAAAATTATAAAGAAACTCAATATGATATACAAATGATCAGTTGGGGACAAAGTTAACATTTAATTGATTAATCAATTATCATTAATTGATAGAATGAAGTTCTTCTCTGTGAAAAATAAATAAGGACTATGTGGATGGAGGATAAACAAATGACCATAATCTTTAATTAGTGATACCCAAATAAGGGTAACTATCAAATGAGAATAAACAGATGATTGAATGATTTCATGAATTTAGACAGAAAAACTAATAAATAATTGACAAGCAGGGCTGAGAAATGTTGTGGCTTTGATATGTTAATATTTTTATCTCATTGAATGATTGCAGGCAGACTATTGTTGATTTGCTAAAAAATGTTGGAATTTGTTTTGAATGTTTATTGTACCAGGTTGTCTCCCATGTTTGAATAAGAAACATTGAGGTATCATATTTGGGTATCTGCAGTGACTTGGCTCATCCTGTATTTCTCATGATGCTTGTACACATGCAATTAAGTCTAGCTTGTATTTTATCATGTTGACAAGATATTTTGATGATTTAATTACATGTACAGTAAAACCTCACCCTATAGACCACCTCAATAATAAGACAACCCCAAAATTAAGACCAAAATGTTCAAGTCCATTTTCACTGATTTGCTCTTTATTCAATCTCAATATGAAGACCACCTTAATAAGAAGACCAGTTTTCAAGAGTCCTGAATGTGGTCTTATTATTGAGGTTTACTGTACTTTAATTAATTATAGTATTAATTACACATTTTTTATATTTCAGGTATGGAATGGATCTCATCAAATGACCACCAGATGGGTACACTTGTCAAGAATGAATGGTGTTATATTTGAACTTTAAAAACAAAAAAGTGACTAATAAAGTGAAGGATGTGTTTTCGAAGACTTTATTGTGAGAAAATAGAGGATTTATGTTTATTGCATTTGTTTGGTCCATAAAGGACCATGGTCCGTAGAAGTGACCAGATATAATTTGCTACATGTTGTTATGGTTACAAACTTACTAATTACTGTATAAAATATACTCATCCATGGACATCCATGACTGATCTACTCTGTTAAATTCAATGAAGACTTTTTACCAATCCCAGAGTTCAAATTTTGATATAAAGCTAGTGCATTTAATCCATAGTTGACAGCAGTTAAACATAATAGTCAGTCATAGGTATCTGGGGAGAGTACTATTGCCAACCAGTAATCACAAAAATGGTATCAAATTAAAAAAGTGTGTTATTCCCCATTTTGAAACTGCCGGCATTTTGAAATAGGGGGAGGTCACTCATGACACGAATGTCCAACATTTCGAAAAAGGGAGGGTACTCTTACTGAAAATGTCCCCTGTTTTCAAAATGACCGCCATTATTAACAAAATGGATTGGTAAGAGTGACTTCCCCTTACAAAACAGAAGATTACTCACACTGCATATTGAAGCAAGGGAGGGAAGTCACTCTTTCTGCGAATATCCGCCATTTGAAAACGGTCGAGGTTACTCATTCATTACATTTCTGCCATTTTGTTATAAGGGAGGCTTCTCTTACATGGAATGGCGACCACTAAATGTAATGTCATGTGCCCTGTGGTCAAAATGAAATTGATTTGCAGTAAGAGTGGTGTCCCTTTACTTTAAAATGGAGACTTAGTAAGGTAAAACTGACATCCCCTGTTTCAACATGGCGGTATTTTGGAAAAAGGGAGGTTTCTCATGCTGTATATTTCAACCATAGTGAAGCAAGGGAGGTCACTTTTACTGCGAATATCTGCCGTTTTGAAAACAGGGGAGATTACCCATTCGGTATGTTAACCATTTTGTAATAAGGGAGGTTACTCTGACATTGAATGAAGCCCACACAATGGAAAAAGTGAGGCAACTCTTACTGCATAATTATATCCGCCATATTTAAGCAAGGGAGATCACTCTTACTACAAATAAACCCCATTTTGAAAACAGGGGAAGTTACTCACACATTACATGACGGCCATCTTATAATGAGGGAGGCCACTCTTACATGGAATGGCGGCCACTTTATGTAGATTTATTTGCCCTTTGGTCAAAATTGCCGTCATTTTCAACAAGAGTATCGTCCCTTTAATTTAAAATGGAGTCTAACTAAGGTAAGACTGACGTCCCTTGTTTCAAAATGGTGGCGGTTACTAAAACTGCATATATGGGACATATTGAACAAGGGAGATCACTCTTACTGCGAATAAATGCCATTTGAAAACAGTGGAGGTTACTAGTACATTACTATCCTGCCAATTTACCATGGGAGGCTACTCTCCTATGGAATGGCGGCCAAACAATGAAGTGTTATGTCCCCTGTTTTCAAAATGGTGGCCATTATCAACAAGAGTATCATCCATTTACCCTTAAGTGGAAACTTGGTAAGGTTAGACTGATGTCCCCAGTTTCAAAATGGCGGCAATTTCGAAAAAAGGAGGGTCTCGTACTGCAAAATAAGTGCGAAAATCAGACAGAAATTGTATTTCAATAACACAAACTTGTACAATGTTTACGACCCCGCCAAATATATAATGTCAAATGGCTTCCATATTTGCGAATTATCCACCATTTTGAAATTAGGGGAGGTAACTCTTACTGTAAATTTGCGCCATTTTGAAAGGAGGGAGGTTACTCCTGTTTCAAATGGTCGCCATGCAAGTTATAGTTATGCCCCCAGCTTAAAAATTACCACTATTATGAATAAGAGTAAGGTCCCTTTATTTCAAAATGGAGGCAATGGATGACATGAGTAATGTCGCCTGATGTCAAAATGGCTGCCATATTTGCGGATTATCCACCATTTTGAAATTAGGGGAGGTAACTCTTATTGTAAATTTGCGCCACTTTGAAAGCAGGGAGGTTACTCCTGTTTCAAATGGTCGCCATGCAAGGTAGAGTTATGCCCCCAGCTTAAAAATGGCCGCTATTATGAATAAGAGTAGGGTCCCTTTATTTCAAAATGGAGGCAAAGTATGACATGAGTAATGTCCCCTGATGTCAAAATGGCTTCCATTTTTGCAGATTATCCACCATTTTGAAATGAGGGGAGGTAACTCTTATTGTAAATTACCGCCATATTGTAAACAGGGACGTTACTCCTGTTTCAAATGGTCGCCATGCAAGGTAGAGTTGTGCCCCCTGCTTAAAATGGCCACTATTATGAATTAGAGTAATGTCCCTTCATTGCAAAATGGAGGCAATGTAAGACATGAGTAATGTCCCCTGATGTCAAAATGGCTGCCATATTTGCGGATTATCCACCATTTTGAAATTAGGGGAGGAAACACTTACTGTAAATTTCCGCCATTTTGAAAGCAGGGAGGTTACTCCTGTTTCAAATGGTCGCCATGCAAGGTAGAGTTATGCCCCAGCTTAAAAATGGCCGCTATTATGAATAAGAGTATCGTCCCTTTATTTTAAAATGGAGGCAATGGCATTCGGATATCCTCGGCCAACTACGTCAAGTGCCTCGGATGTACGTTAGGCACTACTTTCGGAAATACCATTCGAACGTCATGAAAACAAGATGGCGGCGTGAACGCTGGAGTGCTGATGAATCTAATATTTAAGCTATATGAAGACTGAAATATGTGAGGTTTTAACTAGAAATGACAACGATAATACATCTCTTACGTGAATTTATCGCAGTTATTGAAATTATAAATCCGTTTTACGAGAACTATTTCTTGACCGCACAAAATGTTGAGTTTTGCTACATAGTGCTCCGCCTTACATACACTAGAGGGTGTTATCCGAGTAACGAAGTGGTACGGAAATGCCCGAGAGCTGTCGAGAATGGAGGCAATGGATGACATGAGTAATGTCCCCTGATGTCAAATGGCTGCCATATTTGCGGATTATCCACCATTTTGAAATTAGGGGAGGTAACTCTTACTGTAAATTTGCGCCATTTTGAAAGCAGGGAGGTTACTCCTGTTTCAAATGGTCGCCATGCAAGTTATAGTTATGCCCCTGCTTAAAAATGACCACTATTATGAATAAGAGAAAGGTCCCTTTATTTCAAAATGGAGGCAATGTAAGACATGAGTAATGTCCCCTGATGTCAAAATGGCTGCCATATTTGCGGATTATCCACCATTTTGAAATGAGGGGAGGTAACTCTTATTGCAAATTTCCGCCATTTTGAAAGCAGTGAGGTTACTCCTGTTCGTAAGGTCGCCATGCAAGGTTGAGTTGTGCCCCATGCATAAAATGGCCACTATTATGAATAATAGTTATGTCCCTTTATTTCAAAATTGAGGCAATTTAAGACATGAGTAATGTCCCCTGATGTCATAATGGCTGCCATATTTGCGAGTTATCCACCATTTTGAAATGAGGGGAGGTAATTCTTACTGTAAATGTCCGCCATTTTGAAAGCAGGGAGGCTACTCCTGTTTCGATTGGTCGCCATGCAAGGTAGAGTTATACCCCCTGCTTAAAAAACTTATTGGCCGATACTAATTATAAGAGTAGGGTCCCTTTATTTCAAAATGGAGGCAATGTATGACATGAGTAATGTCCCCTGATGTGAAAACGGCTTGTAAGACATGAGAAATGTCCCGATTTCAAAATGGCTGCCATTTTTGCGGCAAAGACCATTTTGAAATTAGGTGAAGTAACTCTTACTGTAAACTTCCGTCATTTTGAAAGCAGGGATGTTACTCCCATTTCGAATGGTGGCATGCAAGGGAGAGTTATGCCCCCTGCTTAAAGAAATTTAAAACCAAGAGAGATCACTCTTCTTGCGAATGTCTATACATGTAACCATTTTGAAAGTAGGGCAGGCCACTCTTGCTGTAAATTTCCGCCATTCATAAAGCTGGGATACTATTCCTATAGATAGTTCCCACATCTTCATTATTTACTTCCCTTGATTGAATTGTAGGCCATTTTGATAGGCAAATTTCCTTAAAGTTTATGGGGAATATAATGTAAACAATGATAAACTATTCCAATATATAAAAAATAACTTATTCAGTATGGCTTAGTTGAAGAAAAATGGCTGTCACATGCAATTTTTGTGGTATTTTCTCAATTATCACACACTTGGAAATTACTCATATTAGCGCTTATCAGTTTTGCCTATCAAAATGGACGACACTTAAGAACAAGGGAGGTAATATTGTAGATGGGGAAACTATGTATTTGGTCACTGATCCAATGTTGTAAAAGACAGAAAAGGTGATTGCAATGTTCCATTTTTTGTGAACATGGGTACAATACAAATAAGTAAGGTTGTATGTCCTTCCTTATAACTGTTAACACTATTCCTGGTGAATGCTGCACCTACACATGGTAAATACAATTTTCTTGCTTTTTCCATTTGGAAAACTTGACTTTTGTATTCTTCTGTCCGTAGCCATATTTCAGACATGCTTTGGTCTTTTAGGTAAGACCAATCATACAAATGTTTATTTCTATAGGCAAGTGATGCCATACAAGGGACAGTCAGTGTAATACATACATTGTAGGTCCATAAAGGGACAGTCAGTGTAATACATACATTGTAGGTCCATAAAGGGACAGTCAGTGTAATACATGTACATACATTGTAGGTCCATATAGGGACAGTCAGTGTAATACATGTACATACATTGTAGGTCCATAAAGGGACAGTCAGTGTAATACATGTACATACATTGTAGGTCCATAAAGGTACAGTCAGTGTAATACATGTACATACATTGTAGGTCCATAAAGGGACAGTCAGTGTAATACATACATTGTAGGTCCATAAAGGGACAGTCAGTGTAATACATGTACATACATTGTAGGTCCATATAGGGACAGTCAGTGTAATACATGTACATACATTGTAGGTCCATAAAGGGACAGTCAGTGTAATACATGTACATACATTGTAGGTCCATATAGGGACAGTCAGTGTAATACATACATTGTAGGTCCATATAGGGACAGTCAGTGTAATACATGTACATACAGTGTAGGTCCATAAAGGGACAGTCAGTGTAATACATGTACATACATTGTAGGTCCATAAAGGTACAGTCAGTGTAATACATGTACATACATTGTAGGTCCATAAAGGGACAGTCAGTGTAATACATGTACATACATTGTAGGTCCATATAGGGACAGTCAGTGTAATACATGTACATACATTGTAGGTCCATATAGGGACAGTCAGTGTAATACATACATTGTAGGTCCATATAGGGACAGTCAGTGTAATACATGTACATACATTGTAGGTCCATATAGGGACAGTCAGTGTAATACATGTACATACAGTGTAGGTCCATAAAGGGACAGTCAGTGTAATACATGTACATACATTGTAGGTCCATAAAGGTACAGTCAGTGTAATACATGTACATACATTGTAGGTCCATAAAGGGACAGTCAGTGTAATACATACATTGTAGGTCCATAAAGGGACAGTCAGTGTAATACATGTACATACATTGTAGGTCCATATAGGGACAGTCAGTGTAATACATGTACATACATTGTAGGTCCATAAAGGGACAGTCAGTGTAATACATGTACATACATTGTAGGTCCATATAGGGACAGTCAGTGTAATACATACATTGTAGGTCCATAAAGGGACAGTCAGTGTAATACATGTACATACATTGTAGGTCCATAAAGGGACAGTCAGTGTAATACATGTACATACATTGTAGGTCCATATAGGGACAGTCAGTGTAATACATGTACATACATTGTAGGTCCATAAAGGGACAGTCAGTGTAATACATACATTGTAGGTCCATAAAGGGACAGTCAGTGTAATACATGTACATACATTGTAGGTCCATAAAGGGACAGTCAGTGTAATACATGTACATACATTGTAGGTCCATAAAGGGACAGTCAGTGTAATACATGTACATACATTGTAGGTCCATAAAGGGACAGTCAGTGTAATACATGTACATACATTGTAGGTCCATCTTACTGTCTTTAGTGAGCCTCAAAAGCAATTGTGACTATAAAGCTTAATTTAAATGTGGAGATCTGTAAATTATTTGTTTACAGTATCCACAATTTTAAATTTTTGTTATGCACTAAATGATCTATTACTTCGTTGTAGTGGGATCTTTGTATGACCTATCTCAATTTACTGGCAATGCAGAGTGCAATTATACTGCAAGATATTGATTCACATACCAAATGTTTATATAGCCGAGTTGACAATGTTACTTATTTGTATAGCATTTTTTTTAATGAACCATCACATTTCTGTATAATAGTATGTGTGATTGAGTCAATACGTGGTGCACATACTGAAATGCATGTTTGATTATTTTACTCTTACATGTATAATGTTAGGAATTTAGAGAAAGTACATTATTCATCCATAAATGGTCTAGCATCAATATGAACTAGCATACGTTTCCAATATCCACTGGCTAAGAAATAATTCATGCACATGAGACAAATGCTCATCCTCAAGAAAATATATTAACTTGACAGACAATTCCTTTACTCTTTGATGTATACAGTAACGCACTGTAGGATATTTATCTCTGCATTTTGACAAAATATCTCTTAATTGTTGTCATAGATGTCATAGATGTTGTCATAGATGTTGTCATAGTCATAGATGTTGTCATTGACGTATGTTGTCATAGATGTTGTCATAGATGTTGTCATAGATGTTGTCATAGTCATATATGTTGTCATAGATGTTGTCATAGATGTTGTCATAGTCATAGATGTTGTCATTGATGTATGTTGTCATAGATGTTGTCATAGTCATAGATGTTGTCATAGTCATAGATGTTGTCACAGATGTTGTCATAGTCATAGATGTTGTCATAGTCATAGATGTTGTCATAGATGTTGTCATAGTCATAGATGTAGTCATAGATGCTGTCATAGATGTTGTCATTGATGTATGTTGTCATAGATGTTGTCATAGTCATAGATGTTGTCATAGTCATAGATGTAGTCATAGATGTAGTCATAGATGTTGTAATATATGTTGTCATTGATGTATGTTGTCATAGATGTTGTCATAGTCATAGATGTAGTCATAGATGCCTCCCTTTCTTGCAGGTATTGAAGAAACATGTGGGAAAAGAATGGAGTACGCACATGAAAAACATGGCTTAAAGGTAACAGTATTCTCTTTAGATGAAACTCCAAATTATACTGAGGTAAGAAATGATGTACGTCTCATAAATTTCGTCACTTTGTATCAAGAGGATGATTTTGAATTCTGATTTTCGGTTAGGAAATACTGTAGCACATGAAGATTATTATTCAGTAGAATCTAGCACTTTTACATCACTTTTAGCTCAGTAGTTTGCAATCTTTTTCAATGTTAGTAGTATTATAGGTATTGTTTGTGCATGTTTCATGGAGATAACACCCTCTGACTTGTTAGCTCAGTGGTAAGAGTGCTCTTTGTCAGTTTCAGGCATTGAGAGGTCTCAGGTTCAAATCCTGGACAAGTCGGGTAAAAAGATTTTCTCTAGAAACAAACATAATTTGTACTTGTTTGCAAATTCACCATGTGTATATTTAGATCTTGATATATTGCTAAACTTAACATTTCAAATGTTTCATCAAATTGTGTGATGTCAATACTGTGTTGTTGTTCAAATTCGTCTTTGGTTATTTCATCAATTTCTGGATTAAAATTATGATTGATCATTCTCAGGTTCAGAATTAAAACCGTTTCAAATTTACATGGATCAGGTAAAATAGCATAAATATTTCATTAAACTCATGACCTTTTTCCACAAAATATGTGCAAAGATCAGACAGAAATTGTTTTTCAATAACACAAACTCGTACAATTTTTATGCCCCCGCCATATATATAATTATGCGGTCGTGCATGTATGTGTGTGTGCATCAAGGGACAAAACCTGTGTTAAAGTGTACAACATGTAATGCGTTACATTAAATGAATTTTATCCAAGTGTTATTGGAATTGAATAACAAAATTATTATGGTGCATATATGTAGAGAATATCTGTATTTTTCTGTTATATGACCGAGTGAGCAGCAGATGCAATATTTTCATGAGTAGCATAGCCACAAGTTCAGTTTTCAGGATTTTGCTCAGTTGACACCCATGTATGGATGTGTCACAATCGGTACAGTCTCAAATGAAATAATGGCTCCACATCTTAAAGGCGCATCATTCTTCGATATATCACAATTCAAAAATTTATTTTTTAATTCTAGTACATGTTTGACAAAAAAATGTAAATGGTTATCGCACCAGATAATCTTCATATGTGATGTGGAATAATGTTTGTGTAGAAGCTCTCAACGTAAAGTATTGATATTTACATAAATAATTTACAAGTATTCGGGTCAAACTGACTGTGTTATCTATTAACTTTATAATACATTTTCTTCAAAAGACAACTAAACACTGAATTCCAATTAACTTCACCATAAATTTATTCTGCATAAACTCCGTTTTAATATTTGAAAAACATGGCACTACAAATTCAGCGACGTCCTGCTAGAGGACCATCATCGGTGCAGCAAACATACTCGGTTGGAACCATCAGAAGTAGTTTGGCCGTTAGAAGTTGATGGAGCATCAATAGTCTGTTTGGTCTTCAAATTCTTGTCCTTGGACTGAAATTGAACGATTAATGACTTGGTGAAAAATGTTATATGTAGCACAATAACAAGTAATAGTTTCTACTTACAATAACAGTTTCTGGCATAGGGGGAAAATTTTAATGGTGTAAACTCGCAAACAAACATTGCGAAAAGTATTTGGTAGCTTTACTACAACAGTTATAGTTTATTATATGAATATTCTGGAATGGGTTCATACAATTCCTGATAAATTTCATTGTAACACAACTGAATTGAACAACAAATGTGGTCACATGCATGTGGTCACATGACACATGTGCTCTAACTGTACTTTCATAGCTATTTGAGAATGTTGGATATAGATAATGTCCCTTACAACAAAACAAATCCATGATATCCCACATCTGGTGACATGCGAGATCAAATTTCTAGCGTTAGAAATTATAAGAAATGTTACAATGCCACGAAACTAGGTTTTCCATGTTTGACCATGGACAGTAATAGGTTTCATTTTGAATACAACTTGGTCTTTTATTTAAACCACACTTTTCTATTTAAATAATAGTCACCATGACATTGTCCTAGTCCAAACTATTATTGGCCAAAAGTTTGTTCATTTTTACTGCGTATTTTATTCACTTCACCATCCGACATAATCTCGCCGACCTCTTCCTCACTTTCAATCTCCAGGCTGAGATCTGAAAATGGGATTCATTAAAATAAATGATTTAGTGTGCAAACCCATTTTTCTTTTAATTCGGCAAAACACATGTATGTATACATTCATCCAGAATATTACTTTATGCATGGTTATAATTCCCAAACCAAAACTGCAAGCTTTTATTAATGCTTGCAGCAAGCTTGCTACAAGTTTGCAGGAAAAGCTTGCCGTATGCTCAGAATTGGAACATTGCGGCAAGCTTACAACTGATCAAAAAAGCTTGAAGTTCTTATTGTCACATAGGAACACTAAATGTTACCGACCATACATTTTTTCAATGCATTTATGGATAAATAAGCAAATAAGTGAGAAAAATATATTTATTTGATTAAAACAAGAGTTTAATAAGTTTGTCATAGGCGATGTGCAGTTATTTTTTTAACTCTTTACTCCATAGATTATTATTAGATATGTATTTTCTCATACTCAATACAGAATGTCTTTAAAACAAGTGCAGTGGAAATTCAGATCACCCATTACAAACAACCAGTAATAACCATCAAGTAATATTACCTCAAATGATGAAACAAGCTGTTTTAAAAATTCAACCTTCTTTGGGGTAACAATATCTGAAAAATAAAGAGGACTAGTTTTGATAACAATTATTAAAGATATCCAAAGACTGATGAAATTTAACTTAAAAGGGTCAAAGATGTAATTATTTTATGTAAACATTAAAAGCAAGACACAACATAATAACCAGACAAATGTTTATGATGTTCTAGGCTTTATATAGGGAAACAAATTCTATCATTGATTGTGTGTGTTATATTTTTGTTTTACACAAATACAAACATTATAGGTTTCAAAGAAGCTTCAGACAAGCAAAATTAATTTGAAATATGAAAGGGGAGATAATTCTGTCATTATTGAAGTAATGTTTCTTTTGATATATGAGCTTCTACAATTGACCTGAGCTTCCATGTCTCAAATGTTATTGGAAACCCTTTAGTACTTTAGTCGAGTTCAGACAACATGGACACACACATGAATGGTCACAGTTTTATGCTCGCCCTTAAGCCACAGCAGTGAGCATAGAAAGATAACATAAATGATTCAGCTGTACTATTAGTTGCTTAGTTGTTGGTCATAGTGCTTTTTGTATTCTGTAAAAAGCATATCAAAGAATGGCCAAATCTGAAATAAATAAAAATAACTATCAAAACAATTATAAATATTACCCTTAAGCTGCCCATGTCGAGTCTCCTGGAGCTGCATTCTAAGATCCTCATTTTCTTTCTTCAGATCTTCATTTTCCTCATTTTCTAGCTCAAGCCTGGCACATTGTTCTTGGGTGTCTTTTTGTGAACCCAACATATGAAAATCATGTGTTGGCATTGTTGAGGTGCATGGATGTTGAGTTGACATTAGGTCCCCAACATAGGAATACCTGTTATCATATAATAACATAGATATATATACATGTCAAACATTAGAGGCTTCAATATAGCTTGCTAAAATTTTATCATAGTTTTACATCACAAAGTAAGCACATTTTTTACTATGTCACAGGTCTAAGTTCACAAAAAATGATTGATTAAAGCAATAGATAAATACTGTAATACATGTATAAATTAACTTAGAATCTTAGTTATTTTAAGTAGACATTTGATGTTTATAAGAACTATAACATAATTATTGAGTATACTAGCGTAAGTGCTTAAAATACTATAAAATATTGAATAGGAAAAGGGAGAAGACACCACTGAAGACATTATGGCCGGATTGCAAAGCATTTATATTTTGCAATTGATCCGTCAAGCTAAACAAAACAAGAGCACCGCAAACGGCACAGACGCTCAGCTTATCGCCACTTTGAAAACAGCAAAAAAGCTGAACTAAACATAAAAACCTTTACCGGACGACAACGCCGCCGACGCGAGGGTCATGAGACAATAGCTCTCGTTTTTTCTCTCTCAAAAAAAGCAGAGCCAAAATAGTTTGACCTTGAAATAAACAACAACTTCAAGGTCAAAAGTTATCATGGAATTCAAAATACTTGTTAATGGTAACCTACAGGATAAATGACATTAATGTACTCTTTTTCATTGCTGAAATTTGCTTAAACATGAAACTTAACCAAAATGTGGATGTGATGGACAGATGGATGGATGAACAGACAGGGACATCATCAATCTATAGACTGCAATCCAGTCAATCAAAATGATACAACTACTTGCATCCCTTGAAATATACAACTATATGTAAATAATATACTATATGTGAATAGATGTTTTAAAAAATGAATACCTATGAAAGGCACTGTAAGGACTGCTATCAAAATGGTTTCTAGGCCAATATGGTGAAGTCCGGTGTTCTGTTCTGTAGCCTACATAACTGGTGTCTTGTGCTGGTGGGACATGTGAATGTGATGGTTGTTGGACTTCAGTCTGAATGGGTTGGGCATCTGGCTGAATGGATTGGACTTCTAGCTGAATGGATTGGACTTCTGGCTGAGTGGATTGGACTTCTCTCTGTATGGGTTGTAAATCTGTAGTTGTCACGAGGTTGTTTTCTTTAGAGACATCTTTCTGCCTTCTTTCTAAAATGATGGCTTCCAACTGTTTTTTTTGGCATCAACCTTCATGGCATCTTCTAGTTTCTTTTTGTTTTTCTCCAGTTCATGACTTGTCGTCTCCTTACTGGTCCTCTTCTTACTGACCACCTTTTTTGTTGGCTTTTTTTTACCTAGATGTAACAAATATAGATAAAAAAATATTTAAAATCAAAGGTCACAGCTCATCAATCATTTGCTGACTGATTTATAAATAGTGTATAATATCGTTTGCAGATCAATTAAGAAGCAGAGTATTTACGTAAATAGTAAATATCTAATTGATTTTACAGAAAACCCAATAAAATTAAGTGTTGGGTAAAGAACCACAACCAAATCAATATATTATCGGTAGTTGAAAATGACCAAAGTATTTGACTTTGAAAATGCTTACATGCTTGCGCAAGCTTGCAACAAACTTGCAGACATCTAAAAACGCCTGTAGCAAGCATTCATTTTGGTTTGGGAAGATTGAGTTTTTGTTATGCGCAGGGCAAGACAGCATAACTATGGTAAAACCTAAATATTAAGACAATTAACACTTGGAACCCTTGGAAACGTGTCTTCTTATTGAGGTTGTCTTAATATTGAGGTTGAATAAAGAGCAACAGTGAAAATGGACTAGAAAATTCTGTTCTCAAATTTGAGTTGGTTTTATTAGTAAGTTGGCCTTACTGTAATTGACACTGTCGATACGCTGACACGATACATACAAATGCACAGAAGAAGATTTGTTCGAGAGATGAATCAACATCTAAAGATGATTTTAGAACAGTTAATGCTCAATCCCCGGTTGGTCGGCTAAATTCAACAACATTGTGTTCAAGATTTCCACGTGGAATTCCCATCTTTTCTGACAGCGACATTTTTTTAATAAGCCATGTACAACAATACATAGAATTGTGTCTTAGTGGGATTGTGACTAAATATATAATGGGCAATAGTTCATTAAATAGTAAACATAACCTCTTGCGCATAGTTTGGGAGATTCATGGCATTGATTCTTTTACCTATTTGCAAGATGATGTAGATTATTACTTTTCAAATTTAAAAATTGTATACACTTGGAACGATGTGATTGCTATGGCACAGTTATTAACACATACACCCAAACAAATTTAACCATATGAGTTGTTAACCATACTCTTCGTCACGGCATAATTTATAGATGTAAAAAAGTGGATCAGGTAAAGCCGCGTTCAAAAACCAGAACTTCCTTTGACTCATCTTGACTTACAAAAAGGTGGGGACAAATGCAATGCAGGACACAAAAGCAATACCTAAATGGATCAGTGGCATATACTGAAATGATAATCGCATTGAAACAAAAGAACACCGCGTCATTGATGAACAAACTAAAACTAAAAATAGAACGACATAGAATTTCACCAAAAAAAAGACAAAGACTTCCTGAATAAATTTCGTTAAATTTCGCTTCCAAATCTGGATTACGATTAATTATCCTTAGATATGATACATTCAAAATATCTTGAAATTCACATATCGATTGAAAGAAAATCGTTCAGTTGATACATGTATTGCAACGGGTGGCGTGACGACTACCAATTTGTTGATATTAGTGGTAAAATAAAGTAATATTTTGGGTCTAGAGATAGTTTGATGAACGTAGGAATGTAAGCAGTGCACATTTGAAACTCCTTTGTGACATTGAACATGCAAACAAATGCTCCTTCAACAAGGGACAATAGCCCTTTATATTTATGCAGTGGCAGATAAATTTCCATTCATCAATGCATTAGATACAGTCATATTATACATTATGGTCGAAGTTTAGTCCACGGATTTTGTTTTTAAAAAAGTAAGAGCTTTATTGATGATAGTCAAATTTGTTATTGGGACTTTAAACCAAAGAAAGGAAGACTGTTGGTTGCCATAGTGTCTTGGTACATGTAATAGTCATTCACAAGGTAAGGTATCGGTAATGATACGGAGTTGTTTAACATATAATAGTGTTGGTACTGTAGCTCCAATTGATGGAAATATGGATAGAATGACAAATACAAGTGTGCTTGATAAAAATGTTTTATGGTTGTTGTTTTCCTGGAGGTCTGCATGGGGAGGCACTGTCTTGTGTATGTGGCGTTCCCTGTAGCTTCTTATTCTCTCTCTTCAACAACAAGCACACATTATTAATAACAGAGAGGATTTGATTAGAACTATTGTGAAAATCTGATGCATGTTTTTTAGACTTAGGGGAAGTAATTTGGAAAAGTTAGGGGAGTTAGAAAAGGTAGCTGTCTAAAAAAACGCTCAAACACTTTGCAAGCAACAAAATGGTGTCCAATAGACCAGACGGCATAGTGAAGAGTAGCTTTTTTAAAAATTGCAGTAGGATTCCAGAGAACTGGCTCTCATTCACTTCTCTAAGGTTGTCTCAGGTGTAGTTTTGTCTAAAAAACTTGATGACAATGAGCAGAAGGCAGATTCAAGCGCTCATATTGTAAATTTCGTGGAAGTTAACTGTTCCACGATATATGCCTTACATTTTAAGAAGCATTTCCGATGGTGTCTCGATATTTTTTAGGTAAATAGACTCATGTTTATAATAGCTACTGACAAGGAATAATTAGATTATGTTATTGATATGTGGGATTTACAACCTCTTCTGTAAGTGACATCATTTGAAAAAAACGCAACATGTGATGTCACTATTTGCAAGCAGGAAACACTATTTACTCCATATGGTCACTTCGTTTTCATATTGCCATGTGTGGCAAATATTACTTACTACGTGTATCAGTACATGGTGATGTAACATGTGACTTTCCTGGAAATGACATCACTTAATGAAGAAGTTGAAATTGTACAGTGGCGCTCAAATAGTAAATCTTAATATTTCAGTGCTTCATATAACTGTTAATATCGATCAATTGGATTTTCACAAAGTTCATGAACTTTTCACATGATTTAAAGTCCTGTGAATACTAAGTTTAAGGCAGCCTTCAATACCAGCAATATCCTACAATAAGAGCATGAAAATTTGTGATATCTCACATAGAAAACTGCAGAGCCTCGTTCTCACAAAAACAGTTACCTGAGTGCCGGATATTTCCATCCGCACATGAAGACAGTTAAAGATTCTTGCATACCCTTTCCACGAAGTTAAGGACGAGATTGAATAAAACGACTTAAGTTTTGAGCGATTTTTGCTTATAGTAACGTATTATTTTACTAATTCATTCAAGTTATTATTCAATGTTGCATTACAGTGTTTAATGACGTCAGCAGCACGAGACTCATCTTACTAGTTTTCCAGCACCAGTGGAAATGCTTGAAATGCTGGTCTGGTAAGCTGGTATAACCACTTGTCTATTACATGCACATTGTTATCTGTCATATACTGTATATTACAAAACAACATAGACAAGTAAATCTGTTTAAACTAAGTGATACCATTGATAGAGCAAATATCCGGATTTTGTGAACTAGACTATCAGTTTAGTGATCTAATGTGTAGAGACTAATTAAACCTACAATGTATGAAATTGTTAACCTTCATTCCTGAGATATCAGCATTGATAATACATAATACTGAGGCTTCCTGTACTGGTAAGTTATTGAGGTTCCAACACAGTTAATACATTCCTGAAATAAAACAACACTATATAAAAATGGTTCAATCATTTGGTGAGAAAACGATTTCAACGAAAGTTCATTCACTGAGATATAAACATTAGTTTAACTCACCAGTCCAACATATCAGAAGATCATTCCCACAAAAAACAGTATCTTGAAAATTTGAACTACTTAACAATTTTGAACATTCAGGCACTAAATTTAGGAACTTTATTTTTCAACCTATGTTAACAGTTACATTTCCAATACAATATTTCAAAGGGCCAGGCCTTTTTTCATCATTGTGGGAATGTTTCCAACATCCACTGAGGTGGAGTATATACCTTTGTTAATTGTCTTGAAAAATTGAAACTTACCATCTATAAACATTTTTTTGAAGACAAAGACATGTTATGCAGAGCCAGTACATAAAGGTATATTTTTATAGAAAGTACCTAGTACAATCATTTAAGACATTTAGATACACAACTATGCCAAAACAAGAAGCAAACTCATCAAAGGAAAAGAATGCAGCCACATGGGACTTTCCCTTTTGAGAATATTAATGTCTGGATTGGAAAAATTCTTATTTTTGCATTGGGAATACCTTTGCTTTTCAGAAGAACTTCATAGGGATGAAACAAAGCCCAAGAGCTTAAACAAACAATGCATAGGTACAAAATATATCAACACTGAGGTGCAATAAAGTCTATTGAGACTGCCATCACATTGTTGAAGGTTACCAACATTTTAATGTGTGTGTATCAGAGGAAAATGTATAAACATTTAAACAGATGGGTTAAGAGTCTATCGAAGAGTGTTCATACTGTAAAACATCCCAGCCAGCACACCTATATCGGATAGATATCGGCAAGACAGCGGCATATCGGCATCAGCTCCCGATATCTATCCGTTGTCCATCCGTTATTGGACAACAATTCATTCGGAGTGTATAAAAATGTTACGACCCTTTCAGTGAATTATACTTTATATAATTATCAAAAAACTACTATATTTTCGTAATTTATTAACTTATTTCAGTTGTTCAATATCAATGAATATCGGTCCGATAACGGACCTATATACCGATAGTGACTTCGATATTTGATTGCGATTTCAGGTTCAAAATATATTATAATATATATATAATATATTTTGTCTTATTACAACTCTAAAACGCCGTATTTGACGGGATTTCATGATATTTTCCGAACAATATAATTTTCATTCAATCTATATTATTTCGTTTGGCTCCAATTTTGGAACTATAGGCAGCCGCATTGCGCGAGAATCAAAACGCAGTTTTATCTGAGAGAATCATTTGTTTGACGAAAAATCAATCACCCATCAATATTTACAGGTATAAATTAGCTTGAAAATTGTTCTTAATGATTTATTTTGATTTTCTTTACTTCTTGCAAGTATACATCGAGCACTTTCTGGAACTGTCTAACCTTTTTCGTAAATGTATCCAGTATTCGCGACTCAGTATTTAACTGAACACATTTTAGCATGAGTGTTGTGGGTATATTATTAAATTATATGTAAATTTATTTGATATTGTTTTACGACTTATATCAATGCAATAATTGTCTGCAAAGGCAAGATCACCCTCTGTGCAGGCATTGTCTGCATTGGCAAGATCACCCTCTGTGAAAACATTGTCTGCAGAGGCAAGATCACCCTCTGTGCAGGCATTGTCTGCAGAGGCAAGATCACCCTCTGTGCAGGCATTGTCTGCAGAGGCAAGATCACCCTCTGTGCAGGCATCGTCTGCTCTCGGGTAAGAATTAGCTTAGAAATTTCTTCAATGCCAAATTGCTTAAATATGTCAAAACTGTTGGAATAATTGGATGAACCAATAGTTCACTTTCTTGCACTTACTAGAGTTTTATTGTGAGGAAATCATGATTATATGCCATCTGATATATATGCATTTCAGTAAACATTCGAATGTTCATGTGTCTTTCTATAAGCTTCATTGTGGTATATGTTTAATGAAAAGTAATATACTAGTTATAATATGCATGTGTTTTCAAATCAAAACTTATTTGTTTTGCAGAACGTGACATAAGAATATTCAGAATATTCGGAATGTTGGAAGAGATCAGGAATGAACAGAAAGAATTGCGCTTGATGGTGTCAAACATCGGCTAAAAAATGGATGCTGGAGTCAGAGAATGTGATGCTCCAGAAGGGCTCAGCATTCCTGCAAACTCTGTAGAGGAGATGGACTGTATGGAGCAGGCTTTGTCTGATTCATCAGTCATGAAAGTCATGGTATGAATTCAACATTCTTAATACAAATGTAATCTTATATAAACAAAACAAGCTACATGTAAGGGAATTAATATGTTTTTTATAGTTTTGACTTTTTTCAACAGTCATTCAGCTCAGTGATTGTCCAGATCAGATGTTTGTAATACAGTAAACCTCACCTAATGACCACCTCGATACTAAGACCAACTCAAAATTAAGAACACAATTTTCAAGTCCATTTTCACTATTTTGCTCTTTATTCAACCTCAATATGAAGATCAGAGTTTAGGGGACCCAAGGGTGGTAGTATTATTGAGGTTTTACTGTATAACCATATTTTCGTGTAGCAGAAGATGAAGACGTCCAATCATTCATTTCTGCTAAGTAAGATGTGGGGATTTAGGGCTCATGGGTGCAGATCTACTAGTTCAGAAGTTATCTCATTTTTTATAGTATAGATTTACTTGATTTATGTGAATTTGTTTTTATTAAGTGACTTATAGCTCGGTTGAACTTGGCTTGAATAAAAGTTATTCATGACTACTCAATTAGATAAATGTATTTATGCAGCATAATGTACATGATGCGTAGGAGTTAAAGCTGTTTCTTACAGTTATATGGTTATGTAAATACTCTGGTCTGTTGACCTAACCAGTGTTCTTGGGGTATCCATCAGTATCAACATGTTCTTATGCCAGTAACCACCAACTTTCACACATGAATTAGAAATTTAACCAAATGACTGTGGATGTAATATCTATAGTCAAACTGACAAGGAGAAAACGCATCACCTGCTGTTTGAACCAACCAAACATTGTGTACAGTTTTTTGTTGTGTATAAGTACACATTCCAGTCATGGCATTAAAAGCCTTCGACTCCGATCAGCCTGTTAAAGTATGTACTATTAAGAATTCACTCTGTTAGAACTCTTGAATGAATGTTATTTGTTCCTACTGTGGACTTTTATCTGAGATTATATTAAGTATTGTCAATAAGTTTTGGTTGAACTGGCCCAAATAGAAAGTATCTGGTATAACAGTAGGTTTAATTAGTTGCTTAATATTTGCAGAAGCCGTGAATAAGAACTTTGCATCTGCCAGTTCCAGCGAAGTGGAGTTTTTCATTAAAGACTGGCTGCAAAATGCTAAAGATAGAGATGGTGGTAGGAAAAAGAGAATGAGGGTGGTTGAGGAGGTTAATTAAATAAGTGTAATTTAACATATATGTATGTGACACTGTAAATAATTCATGTTTCTGTATATTCTATTGTGTTAGTGTGTCTGCCAGTCTACTCTCATCAAATTACTGCATTACATGTTTTATAAAAATGTTACTAAACGCCCAGTGTGAGATATTCATATGAGGAAAAGTCTCATTAAATAGTGTTTCTCAAACATGACTTTATTTTAATTAAATAGTTCAGTAACTAAAAACTTTGCGAATACGCTGTAATGTATCGTATTTGTGTTATTTTCACAATGTTTTAATGAACATTCGTATTATGTCAACAACGTATTTACTGTATTTTTGTGAGATGTTTATTTTTTATGATTTCCTTAATTATTATTTACTCTGAGCTAGTACATCATTTTGCATGTTTACCATTACAATGCTTTAAACATTTCGTTTTAGGTTTAAATCATTAACGGTTTTGGTACAGTACTTGCGCTACACCACTAGTCAACGAATAACTTAAATGAAAACCACAGTTGAGCCGCAAGGTAACAGAGTGGTAAACTTAGATCAGCTCGTCATCATTATGAACAATGTTTATAAAGAGCATAGTGCTAGGAAATGCAGGAATTTAAACATCTCAGTACGTGAAGAACGGAAGTTAGGACTCGGTTCCCAGTTACAGTTTCAGTGTGCATCATGTGGGTTTGTGTCAAGCAAAATGGAGACGTTCACAAACTGTAGAGAAAACAAGGGAACCGCTATAAACATGCTACTGGCATCAGTGCTGCAGGATATATCAATTGGAATAGAAAAAGCAAACTTGTTATTGACGTCAATGGATATTCCACCACCCACCAGAAGCCATATGCAGACTCTGGTGACTAATGCCAGCCTCAACACCATTAGGCTAAACGAGGAAGACACGGCGGAGAAGAGACGGATGGTCATTCAACACAACCGCGACCAGGGAAAACTTAACCCACAACATATTGACCTATCCTTCGATGGCGGCTACAATGCCACCCGAATGGTTTCATCGTACAAACCGGGCAAGGATTGAACACCATACCAGCTACAAGTACATAGTGGCCTTGGAGGTAGAAAAAAAGCTTTGTTGGACAGGCGCATACCTACGGAACAAGGGCTTCGACATCACCTGCCCAGGGGGGTATGCCAATTGTACGGCTACGATACCATTCATGCAGCCACACTCGGAGAGACATATGGTGTATAGCATTGCAGAGCAGCTATCCAATGAAAACATATTCGTTAGGACAGATGGCGACAAAAGGGCTTATCTGGGAATTGGTGATTTCTATAAGACACTGGGGAATGCATGAAAAGTCTGCCGACCCAAACCATCTTGGTAACAGGCAAGTGTGGAAGGTCAGAAGCTCCAACTGGAACCAAAACCTGTTTGGCGGCAATTGATTGACGGGGAATGTTCGACAATAAGCCACTGCAGCTCTGGCTAAGTCCCGATGTAGTGCCATAATAGAAAAACTACGGGCAGAGGCAGGTGGTGATTTAAAAAAGGAGATTCCTTGCTTACCTGCAATACGTGAGGCCACTCTAGAATGTTACAGTGGTAATTGCCGCTTCTGTCCACATGATTCACTTGTTTGTTCCGGTGTCGGGGGGTTGGCGACTGGTGGTACCACTCAAAGTATCTACCGACGCACAATATCCATCACCTGGAATATACAGAGAATGAGCGCCAACTGTTGTCCACCATAATTGAGATCAGACTAAGCGAGTTCGCCGTCTTATCTGTTACCAGCAACCTGTCGACACAGAAATGTGAGGCATTCAACAGGGCAGTACTGTCATCACTGCCCAAAGACATTAACTTGTCCAGAAACTTTGGTGGGAGTCTGGCATCAAAAACACTTCAACTCAACAATTGGCTACTGGAATTGGTTGGGAAGAAAGTGGCAAGCCTCACCGGTAAACAACTTTCAACAAGGGCAATGAGGTACCTGAGATTACCTCAAGAAGATCTCAACAACACAAAGCAGTTCAAAAAACGACAAAGTTCAAAACCCGCCGTCGAAACAACCGGGTCAAGTTAGAGTATAAGTACCACAGAGCCAGAAATGCATGCCTGAACAGTGAGGACGATTACATTAAAGGTCAACGAGATGTACCCGGACCTACATAGTGTTTCTGGGAAACACAACTGAGTTTGCTCTAATAAGAGAATGCGAAAGTATGCGCAAATTGGGAGGAGCTCCGTCACATTCATGGCAGAATGTCTGATGAGGCCTGATGCTGGCCGAAACGGGAAAGCTCAATCAAATGAAATATAGTCTATAGTCTAACAAAAACAACAACAACAATAGCAACAACAACAAAAAGCAGCAGCAGCAGCAATCACAGAAACAAATTTTGACCCCATTGTACCCCTTGTAGTATACTTAAATATATTTAAAAAAATAATTATATTTTCCAAAAATGGCATCAAAGTGTGTATAATATTACATAAAACAACCCAAATAATATACCTGGTCCTTTTATGAGGGTTCACACAGAAGCAGAGAAGAAACAATCAAGGGGAGATTACTCCAAATCCATTTTTACTGAAATTTGGCTGTCATTTTTTTTAAAAATTGAATTAAATTAAAATTTCACAAACCTCAATAAAATCATGTTGGCCACTGGTTTCTATTGTCCTAAAATACTAACATGCAAAGTTTCATTGATGTAGATACACTGGTTGCTGAAATATCCAACTTCAAAGATTTGCCATCTAGGTGTCGGCCCGGTGCTTTTTCGCCCTCTTTATTCTATAGTAAAACTACAAGATTTGCACTGGAATTGTGGACTCCACAATATTTCCCCAGCTATTTGCAATATCTAGTCTTCAAATACAACACAAGCACAGTAAATCCATACCAGAAAACACCACCACGACCGGGTAACTTTTCTGCTATCATTCAATGTATACAGTATCTGTCAAAATTTTCAATACACAACTGTCAACATGACCGAAACGGTGCATTTTCTAAATCCTTCCATGCAAAAATGTAGTTCTGAAAAACAAAGAAAATTCACAGTTTCAGTGATCAGAAATGACACAAAAGTTGCACAGTAACAATAAATACAGCTGACAATGAATCAGTACAGCCAGAGACAGCCTTAAATCTGGGACTTCAACATTTCTAAGAACTACTTCCTAGCGTACAGCGACCCGGAAGTACTTGCTCACCAGACCGACACTGTATGTCTACACAATACTGTATATGTCTACACCATACTGTACAGCTATAGAGCAACAGATTTTTCATGCAATTAGTTTTTGCTTCCAAATTCCAAATTTTTTACTCAAATAGTATTTCACTCCAACAGTGACAATTTAATGAATAAGTTTTTTTTCAAGTTATTTAGTATGTCGGTAATTTCTTTCAATAAAGTGAGTTACCAGAAGTGCAACAGAAGAGCGTAGTACATACACATGTAATTTATAGAACTTTACCTACAGACGTGTATTTACCTTACACACCGCTTACGTTGAACTTTAAATTGTTTTAGGTGAAAATCAATTTGTTTTCACATTAAAATGATGTTTATCTGTTGTGCTGTGGCTACGTCTTCTTCTAAACAGTTATAATGTTACAATGCAGGAAGAAGTTCATCAATAAAAATCATTTTGGAAAGTTTAGTTAAATAAATTATTGTTGTATAAATGAAACACCTAAAAATATACAACAAATATACTCTGCAGACATTTGTAGAAACATATACTGATGTATATTCTTGTAGACAAAAGTCTTAAATCTTACATTGAGTTGAAAGAGTTGTTTTCTAAAGCGATCGGCCATTTCTCCAAATGATTGTGATGAGAATTCACTCTTTGATTGCTCAAATCTGTAAGGATCCTGGGGTTTACTGTGCAAGCCTGAAAAGAAACAATTCAATCACATAAGCAGCTGAACATCATTTTTCACCACTACCATAAAACATTGGACCAGCAGTTCTTGAAAAGAAGATTTTTAAAGTTTCTACTATTTACATATAGGAAAAGTAGCACAGCCCCCGGCTGCCATATTTTTCGACAAACAAAGTTGAACAATCTTTGTCACCCAAGGTACATTTGTGTGAAATTTTGTCGAAATTGGTAGCTTATGACAAGATGATTTTTGAAGTTTTTACTCTTCATTGCCATGGCAACCAGATTCAATTTTGAAAAGGGTCCACATAAGGATTATTTCTGTGAACTTTGGTCAAAGTTGGCAAACTACTTTAGGAGGAGACGAAGTTTAAGATAAGTGTGAACGGAGGGCATACAGACAGACAGATGGTGAGGGCTGTATTGAATTTAATAACATTTTTCACAAAACATGATTTTTACAAGTCGTCGGCTTAAAATTATAATGCTATAACTACCATTTTTCACTTTTCGAGAAAATGGAGGTCAAAGATTGAAATGTAATTATTTTGTTTATTTTTGTCCGAATGGAAAAAAGTAAGATTTGGCATGCAGTGTGGTACTGGCAGCAAAGTTCTCGATGAGTTTAGGTCAGTTTAAAGCTGTGGTATGATCGATATTGAGGAAAATATGTTTTGTAAAAAAAAAAGACTTTTTAAAAAAATTATATTGCGTTATAGTAAATAGCGCAACATATTACAAAAAAGCATTACGAACAACTATAGCATAAGTTGTGTTTTAACCTATCTCCAGTGTTTGATCTTGTAACATCTTATGGGGATTTGTTTTATTTTTTATTACTGTTTGCTATACACGTTACTTAAATTATAATGGACCGTCGAAATAGGGAACAAGGAATATGAATCGTTATAATTGATATGGATTTGTCATATTATGTAATATGAATATCTGTAAGAACAAGGAGAAATCTCAATTTTATAATTTAATTTCCACAAACCAATATCAAAATCAGAACTGAACAGTATTGCAAACACATACGGTACTTACTGTTACAACAAATCAAACAATGAAAGAAACCATAACATGAGAAAATGCCTGCAAAATAAGTTTGTTGTGAATCAGCCCTCACTAATATTGTTATATAGTCAGTATAATAGAGCTTTTAAAGAACTTTACTGTATTGCAAACACATACAGTACTTACTGTAACAACAAATCAAACAATGAAAGTAACTTTTACATGAGTTTGTGTCTGCAAAATAAGTTTGTTGTGAATCAGCCCTCACTTATATTGTTATATAGTCAGTCAATAGAGCTTTTAAAGAACTTTACTGTATTGCTAACACATACAGTACTTACTGTTACAACAAATCAAACAATTTCAGTAACTATTACATGAGATAGTGTCTGCAAAGCCGTTTTAAAGTCATCCACACAGAACGTTATAGTTTGAGTTAACTTTCATAGAAGTTCATGTCAACTAAGGGCATGTGTCTCAGCATGCTTTGGATGTCTTTTGTCTTCGCCAGAGATATAACTGGTACATATTTTGACAAGTCTTGGAAGTGTAAGTGCCTTTGAAATCGAACTCTGTGTATCAAGCCTGACAGTAGTCTCATTTGCTGAAGAATCAACTTGAAATGTGTCCCGGTACACAACTGTAAATGGCATGCTACCAACATATGAAAGTGACTTCACTTTGGTGTACGGAATTCGCTTATAGTCAAATGACCCAGCAGATTTCTGGAAATCATATACTTCACTGCGTTTCAGTTGATGTATAATCATTGACTATCTCCTGACGTCTTTCATGATTCTCATTAAACTAATGGGACTGTAGACATCAGATTTGCAAAGTTCTTTTTCAATATGTGAATGTATGTTGTCACCTTCTTGGATGCTCGAGTGACCTGGATGTACAAAACTTCTGTTCAATTGACACAACTGATGAATGACACTGTAAGAATGTTTGTATGGCGTAACTCATTAAACTGTTCCTGTTTTGTGGGATGCACGAATCTGACCACAGTACAATTCTGGTTACTTCTGGATGGTTTATCACAACTTTTTTAAGAATAATTAGCAAAGCGCTTGCAATTTCATTTGCTCCCCTTCCCGCCAAGCCTTCATTCCACATGACATTGTGTGCTGCTTTACAAGTTGAGCAATGGGCAGTTAAATTGTAAACGTTTAATTTCCTCTTATAATATAAGTTGGATACATTTGCATGTGGACATGTTAACACTTTCTCAATATCAAAACAGATAGTTGTTACAGTTAAATAATCGTTGGCTCTATCACGATCTCTTTCCAGTTTTGTATTATCTTTGTCTCTCATGTGATTTTCATACTTCGTTTTCAGTATTGGAGCTATACTTGTGATATTTATTTTAATCTCTTCACACAAATCACATCTGTCTTTCTTAGGTTTGAAAAATCCAATGTTAAATTCAGTCTTCAAGATGCTGCGGTACAGAGTCTCATTTTGTGGTGTAACACTACTTTCAGCACAGTGGTTTTGATATAATCGATACATCTTGGACACTGTTAGATTTGCTTCTAAGTACTCCTTTGTAGAATTTGCCCTGCAATAATGAGATGGTACCTTTGGAAAGGAACGTATATGCTGGCGTATTACATTGCGGTCTTCTTCTGGGATACGTTTCTTGGTATGTTGACCCCTTTTATCTGAAACATTTAGATCATCGTGTTTCTTATAGAAGTACTCTATTTGTTTATTACTGATATCAAGAGTTGACAAATAATACTCTTTACACACACGGACTCTCTCTGTATCCTTAGGTAAATGGTATGCTATGCTGTGTTTCCGCCTTGAACACTCGGATGATGTTCTTTTTCTGACCTTTAGTGCTCTGTCTGTAGTGTTTGCATAGAAAGTATTTTTCTCTGTATCAGTTAACGCCCAGAATCCATTCTTAATCTCCTCGCGCTGATTTTGAGTGAAGTGTAGAGCACATTTGAATTTACACTTTCCAAAGCAATCTTTTCGAGTTGTCACCTCCTTTGCCTTCACTATTTTTCCACGTGTATTAGTATACTCCAAACCACTTTGTCTTCTTCGCTTTCTGATATTCTGTTTCCATTGTGTTTCATCTCTGATGTGTTTCCTACTCCGTTTCTCATTGACATATCTATGCTCATTGGTAGAATTTTCTCTAACAATGTCACTGCCTTCAGTTGATTCACTTGAGGTACAAACACTTCGATCAACGTTATTGACTATATCAGATGCAAGTATTGTAATACTTTCATGCACATTTACTGTGTTACTTGATAGCCTTTCATTAGTACCATCTTCGACAATAACTGTTATGGCATTATCATTATAAGGAATTCCTATTGTACTATTACTGTCACATAATGTTTGTTTACTCTTTTCAACTTCATTGTTGTTTTCGTCCGTTCCATCGAAATCATCACTGGAATAGTTACTTTCACTGTCATTTTGTAACAAATGAAGTGCTTGCATTACGTTAAACTTCTCCATGACTTGAATATGCTAAAATTAACATCCAGATATGTGTCTCGTATACAGCGATTAAAATGCACTTCAGACACACTTTGGTCAAGCAAAAGGTGGAAGAACAATAACGAAGAACAACTTAAAACTCGTTTACAGCTATCGACTGTACAATTTACACCACAAACATCTAACACAGTCAGATACTTTCCTTCGACAATCTCATATACCGTGTTATGGCTTATA
Source organism: Mactromeris polynyma (assembly GCA_032209605.1). NCBI lineage: Eukaryota > Metazoa > Mollusca > Bivalvia > Venerida > Mactridae > Mactromeris > Mactromeris polynyma. The sequence continues at coordinate 1,610,160 of JASFXZ010000048.1, forward strand.
TTGGTGAAAGAAACATACAGGTGATCAAGCTTCGGCAGGTATTTCAAAACAGTAAAATCCTCGTCTACAAGGTGTTTGCAACCAGACAGGTTCAATATTTCAATATTTGGTGTATGCAGAGTAAAACACAAACTTGAAATAGGTTGATTGACTCCCAGAACAATTTTTTACTATTCATGTAGGTTGAGAATAATAAATCTTATTCATAGCTTTTGCACTGCACATCAAATCGACATAGTAGCAATCGTTTAAATGCAGGTGCATGACGTACAATTCTTTGAAGATCTTCGTTTCGAATACTAAGACAACTATCAAACGCAAAGTCTTCCCAGAGCAGAGATAGCTCACTAATTAGCAACTCGTGTAATGTGATATATGACAGGATCTTCACCAGCACGTTGTCAGGCAGCAAAATTAACGAAACCCTGAAATAAATCAATACAATGAATATCAATGAAGCTATATTATAGTCTGTTTTCATTGATTGATCAATACTTATAGAAGCTTATACATGTATGGTTTCGAAATTTTCTGATAGCTGAAGAAAAACAGAAAAATAGTAATTGTAACATCCAAATTTAGGTATTTCCGAAATGTTTACATTTGCAACCAACATCGATTCTTTCTAGTACAATTTCAATTTAGCAATTTTATAAGCACCACATTGTGATTGGAGAATATATATTTTTCCTACAAATGTTTATGGTACTTACATGTCAATTAAAATGCATCTGCAGACAATTCTTTAGAATAAACATGCTCGCATCTTTCCAACATGGCCGACTTTGTTGACTTTTGCACGTGCAGCATGCGGGTGTTTTCATTGGCTAGATTGGACATGGTGCAATATAACGGTTAGAGATCAAGGGCGGATTCAGGGGGGGGCGGAAGGGGCGTACGCCCCCCCTAAAATCGTCCGTGCATACGTAATTTTATTTTGTTCTGAATGAGAAAAGGACTAAATGTGTATTTTTTTCGCTCGCTCCGCTCGCAATAATACTAGTACTTTTTCTTAGAAGGTAAGCAATTATCACGTTTCCGCTATTTTGTTTCAATTTCGTTGATTGACACCATTCCGATATTTAACAAAGCATTGACCTAGCAGCCGACGCATCGGCAATGTCGAAGAGTGATTTTGCCTTGAAAGCTATCCTTTTTCAATACAAAATAAAGTATTTCTGAATCCTCAGAATGCACCAGATGGATCCATTATTTTCAAAATTTTCCGGGGGAGCATGCCCCCGGACCCCCCTAGACCACTTTACGCCCCCCTAACCCAAAATCCTGGATCCGCGCCTGGAGATCATCAAGCATGTGACAAAAAACGTGTGGATTGGTTACTAAATATTCATTCTTAGATTGATCTATGTCCCTAACATAGCGCAAACAAATACTATGGAGCCCTCTGAAGAGTGGAGTTGACGTAAAGTGTGAGGCGCGTTCTTCGTAACGCGGTCCACAATTACAAAAACAATGGGGTCTGGAGATCGAGTAATTCATTACGAATCAAGCGGTGCATTTATCTCAATTTATACAAAAATGTAGATAGCGCATTATAATTTTAAGCCGACGAAGTGTTAATACATGTCGTGTTGTATATTCTGTGGTATATTTATGGGCATTTATTTGCACCCCTATAAAAATGAAGTGAGACAAAATGGCTCAAGAAATGTTTCTGATGTGAAGGAATATAACTAATACATAATCATTGAAATTCTTTCACTTTTACTACCAAAAATGGCAATAAGCAATAATACAGTTTTATTTTGGCCCCTTACAACAGAGCTTTTCACCAAACTTAAAGTCGAATAACACATATATATGAAAAAGAAATTGAAATAATAAAACAATGAGTTAATTACTATTTAACAGCTGACTATCGAATAATTAAGTTTATCCGAATATTCGACATCTCTTATTAATATAATGTCTTTATAAATTATCATTCTGTATTATCTTAAAGCTACATACCATGATGATTGCGCTAAAATTTCTATACCAAAAAATAAAAACGTTTAATCTATGTCAGTTATGTATAAGTTCATCAAATCTGTCGAAAATTTTGAGTAAATCGATCGTTTTCCATTAAAAAAAGGGAAAAACATCAGGGTATCACTAACTTGACGTGTACGTCAAGTTCATATGCAAATATTACCTTCGAGTCGCACTGCGCATGCGCGAATTTGAAACGAAATCATAACAGATCGAGCAATATGGCTGACAAACCGCGGTTAATTCGAAAGACGGAACAACAGAAGAAAGAGACTAAAATAGCCTGTAGAAAGCGATATGCTGAGTCAACGCATGTGATCCGAGTGTCGGAAGGTTGTTGGAATCGCTGGAATGCCATTAAGAGCGAAATCAATGCCAAAACGAACGGAGAAGTGACGAAAATGCTGCTTGATTTATGGCAAGTTCATGAAGTTGTTTTTTAAAAACTTACGATTTTGTTAAACCATATAATCTCTTTATCCCACTTGTTTTCATTACTACATGACATAACTTAACGGATAAATCTTATTTGATTATATCTATTCAATGGATTTCCAGTTTTACGCATGCAACTCGATGTTACTATGTTGTCAAATGTAAGGGGCTCCCAAGGGGTAATTACACAACCCGAGTAACATTGATTGCAAGTGTCATGATAGACGTCTTGTACGCGAGTTTTAGTTATCCAAAAGCATTTATATATATCCTTTTTGTTTGTTAGCATAGAATTAAGTACTCTGCGAATTTATTTAATACTTCACATGTGCATTGTCAGAGCTACATTATAATTTATCAAGATATATATACAATAGTATGGATATAGTAGCCTACTAATAATTTTAGTTGATACACTGGTACTGTCAAATATTAATGTGTAAGTTTGTAACGTTCCATTCTTTTTCTATCAGGGACGTATAAAATATGTCTCTGATTTAGTGTTTATATTTGTTTATATGCAGTTGTATATGTCAATGATAAGTGATATTTTCTGGTATTTAGGGATCACACCCGTGCAAGTCAATCAACACCGACCCATGTTCATGTTCAACCAGCATTTGTAAATGTGAAACCATCCCATGTTACGCCATTAAAAGCAAGTACAGTAGCTCATTCAACACCAGTGGATTCTTACTCAGTAGCAGGTGTCTCAACCTTTGATCCAGCAGTATCAGACGTGTCAGCATCTGGACAAGATGGTGAGTGTTACAATAATAGACTTCAGCATAATCATAAATAATGTTGTGTAGTTTACATTAAAGAAACTGCTTGTCTATAACTGCTAAATGATATAATGACACCTGCTCGTCTATTATTGCTAAATGATATAAATTATAATGACATGTAACAACTCAAAGTTCTACAGGGGGGAAAATAACTAAGTAACACGAGGTTCGCTCCACAATGTTTAATCCCACAGTATTCAAAGATATATCCAACACGCAATAACGAACTAACAGACTGAGTGACTCCTTACTTCATAATGACAATGCCTTAAAAGCCCTTATATACTGTGTAAAGAATCCAACTAATCCTTAAATACAGCTAGATCCCAATGTGAAGATAAATCCACATGATCCTGTAGATCTGATGGTTCCTTTAACTCCAAATTTGCCACAGACACATAACTTTATACTTCATATTTATATATCTAGTATTTGTACCATTTTGACAAATATCTAAAAGTATTCACTCTTGAGTCTGACATTATGTCAGTGATACTGATAGTTGCATCTTGCAATATAATTATATTCATACATTATTATGATAAGGATATATGTCAAACTTATTTCTGTTTTTGATTTTAAACGTTGTCATGATAACAAAAATCCCTGATACTGACAAATGGTATTGTTGTATATGTCAAGGCCTATTTAAATCTATATTGTAATATCCATTGTATTACAAAACCCTTACATTTTTTTGCATACCTACAAGTTCTCTTTTATTTTTATATAGACCACAATCGGAAATGTCTGGGTTTGAAGATGTAAACCTCACAGAAAGATACAGACGAAAAGCACAAGCTACAGAAGGGTCTTTTATTAAGTAAGGACATTTGCTACTCAATTAATACAAATTACACACCAATATGCGCACTGTTGATGTAGTTGTAAATGATCTATGATTCTGTCTATAATGCTTTCATACAGGATTTCATTTTTTTTAAACGTGTATTTTTATCTGCAGTATATCCTACGAAGTTGAGGAGGGCATTGGATCTAAAAAGCGTGATGCAAGCTACCAACCTACTCTAAGTGAAGATGAAGAGGCATATGAAGATGATTATTGCAGCAGTAGCAGTGAAGATGGGGATGCATTTGTGCTGGACATGGCAGCAAGGTATTGCAGTTCTAGTGACATTTTTATGTTTTTTGGGGTTTAATATCCTATTTTCTGTAAAGTCATTCAAGGCGGTCAGTTATTTAACATGTCTCTGGTGTTACTATCTATAACACGTCATGACTCTGCACATAGCTGACAATGTACATGTACTCTCATGAAAAAAAGCAGAGATGACGATTTCCACACTCAGGTAGTTGTGGCACCACCTTGATTTGAGCCTTCAATGCCAGATCACAAATCAGAGACTCTACAGACTGAGCTATCTGGAAAGACCTAGTATCAGTGTGATTGCTATCATAGATTGCTTTTTTGACTACCATCCTTGTAATGAAACATGTATGCTAAGAAGGATATAATGCAGTGAATGTTATGCAGCCCAATTAAAGGGCCAGCCATTTCTGACTTATGAGACACCTACTTCACTAGCACATAACTTCCTGATTCCTATCAATTAATGCCAGGCAGATAGGCACACAGATAGCTGGCGGCTCACCAACTGGTCATATCAGAATGGACCCTGCCGGGATTCGAACCTTCGACCTCCCACTCCCAAGGTGGATGCCTTAACCACTCGACCATGGGAGGCGGTATGTCTAAAATTAGGTAAAAAGTGATCTTGTTATATCACAATCCTTGTGAAAATGTCTATTGAAACTCGATGTTATGCTCGCTATGTAAATACTTGTATACGTTAATATGCTGTATCCTGGTTTTGTTAATACTCAATGCTTGAAACTCATTACAACAAAGTTTCATTGTGTCACTTTATGTTTGTGTATTACAATGTACAGTCAAGCCTGTGTAAGCGACCACCATTGAATAAAGTCCACTTGCCTGTAAAGACCATCATTTAAGCTCAAAACAAACATTCTACTGTATTTGACCTCTGAACAAAGACCATTTGTCAATTAAGACCACATTTTGTCCTTCCCATGGTTGGTTTCACAGACAGATTAGAGTGTACAAAGTTGAACAATTGCCTATTCACTTGTCATTATATAAGTAGTTGCTTAGTTCATAAAAATGTAAATAAAAATCGGGAATGCTATACTTGGCGTATCTGATTCTTCTGATACCCTGTCAGATACTAGTGATAGTGATAATGACGACGTACCAGAAAGAGATCTGGTTGGGGAAATGAAAGCTATATGCTTTGCAACAGAACTTCTGTCACTAGCAAGTTTGAAAGTTCCTACATGTTGTAACCGAAAAGCATGTGGTGGCGTTGTTGAGGCAAATATGAAGATCATTGGTACATCTGCCTGCATTTCTTGGGTAATGACATTATACAATGGATAAACAATCATGTATGTTAAAACATATTTATCGTGCACTCCATATCAGCCATTGTCATGTAAAATAATAGTTTTGCTTTCGTTAATTGTTTTTTATACTCTCTTTTATGTATATATTGCAATACAAATTTACTGATTCTCTTCATTGATTATATCTGTCATTACTGAAGATACATATTTTCCTCCTTATACTTTCAGAAATGTAATAATCAACATACTGTAAGGAAATGGTTCTCACAGCCAAGGATCAAGAAGCGTTGGGCTGGTGATGTTTTGCTGTCGTCTGCATTAATTTGTAGTGGGAACAATTCTGACAAAGTCAAACTAATGTTTAAGTTTTTTGGACTTGGACTGACAGCAAAAACAACTCACTACCAACTCCAAAGCAAACATTGTGTTCCTGTTATAAAGGAATCGTTTGGGAAACTCATGCAGGAGAATAGAATGAAGTACATAGATCAAGCAATTACTGTGGCAGGTAAACACATTTACTACATATAGCTTAGCATTTTTTCTTTATTAGCTTGACTAATTGAAGAATAATTGGCTCACCCAGTATAAATGGAGTGATGCCCACTAAGTTAAGTTTTGCATGCAGATATCTCAATAATCATTCCATGTTTTAAATGAAACTTCGAACACAGATTTACTATCAGTATTCTTTCTACCTCTGAGCTAAGCATTCACTGTGAACTGCCAATGTGGGTCAGTCATTGATAGCTTATGGTCAGAAGTATTTTCTAACTGAATTTTACTGTTGTTTAGGTGATGGCCGTATGGACTCTCCAGGACATTGTGCTCAATACTGCACCTACACATTGATCGAGTATGAGTCCAAAGACATTGTGGCATGTGAAATAATAAACAAAAGAGAGACAGACTTAAAGTCTACTTCCATGGAAAAAGAGGGATTGAAGCGAGCACTTCAGTCACTGAAGGATAGTGGAATCATTGTTAAAGAAATATGTACAGATGCCAGTACCACAGTTGCAGCTTTCATTGGTATGCATTTTCTTATGAAAATTTTAAATCTTCAATTCTTGAGGTAAATGATATTCAATCTGTAAATTTAGTAAATAAATACATTGCACCATGACTGGATGTAATGTTTATTGAGTGGTGGGGGGAAACGTTTATGAGTCTTCTCTTATTGTATTACCAGTTATTGAAATACCAGCTAGATGGCTGACACTGCAAATATGTCATATCAGTTACATGTACTTTCATAACCTGTCTATGGTCATCATAATCTGTTGATATGTAATACATATGAACTTAGATTTCAGTAATTTGTTTGTACATTATTTGTACATTTTCAGCCAAGGAACACCCAGATGTATTTCACTCATTTGATACCTGGCACGGAGCCAAAAATCTTGGCAAGAAATTGGTGGCAGTGAGTTATTATTTACTAGAAAACATTCAAATTGTATATATTACTGGTGGTATCATAGAGACACTATTGTACATATTGAAATAGTTGGATCATATCTTTCTGCTGCTATCAAAGTAGGTTGCATTATGGCTCCATGTTAGTCAAAAGTAACGATACCATAAGTGTATTGATTCAAAATAGTCCATTACAGTATCTGATGTTTCAAATATGGGGATTTAGCCAGACATCATGTGCTTGTAATTCTATTTTTTTCTATTTTGTAAATTATTTGAGGAAAAGTTATGTATAACATTATATGATGACAACTTTTTTACATTTCACAATCTCTCATGTGGATTAATACATTCTCAAATTCTGTTTCAAAAAATCCATTAAATAATATTATTCAAAACTTAATGTTAGTATTCTCATCTTCAGGCTGCAGCTGAAAAGAAGAATACAGATCTAAGACCATGGGTTCCAGACATTATTAACCATTTCTGGTATTGCAGTAGAAAGGCTAATGGAAACGAATATATATGCTATGTTGGTAAGAATATGTAATTCCTAATATGCAAACATCACAGAATAGTTGATCCAAAGTACTTTATGTGTTTACTTTCTGTATAATAATTTGTGACTAAATTGATAAACAATTCAATTGAACTATGTAATAGCCATAATTATATTTCTTGAAGTACCAATGTAAACACTTGAATTTTCATGACATAATGTTACTATTGAAGAATGTCACCAATGAAATTTCATGTTTTATGAAATAAATGATATTTTTGTGGGTGAGAATGTCTTTGGTGTCAATAATGCTGTATAATCTGGTAATCAATTATGCTGTTCCATATCATTCTCAAATTCATGTTTGCAACTCTACATGACATTTGGTGATCAATTATAGCAAACTGATCATTGCACCCTGACTGGATAATATGAATATATTTATAATATACATATTATATTATCAGTACATAATGACTTTTCCATATTGCAGCAGTGGTTTATAGTTGTTTACTATTGTTCTGGTAATGTATTGTCTGTTACAGGCTAGATGGAGAGGTGTTCTACATCATGTAGTACATGTTCATGAATGGTGTTTGGGGGACAATGCAATTGCAGCTGCTTGTGAACATGAACCACTAAATGAACCAGATGGAGGGAAAAAATGTCTTGAAGCAGGCGATGCATCACATTCTTCTTTGACCAAGATTGCAATGGATACTAGACTACAACGCAGCTTGCGCTTTTATGTCAACTTCAGGTATGTTTTTACCATACTATTTCATTGAATTGATGTACTTTAAACTTATTTATTTTACATCGATTGTAAAACAATTTCTTACAACTTACACTAGTCACTCTTGATGACTGCTTTCTGGCTACCAACCATTACTTGCACCAAATTAAGGGATTGTGAAGTTCATGATCAAACCCCGCTCATCGCAAGGCTCGAACTCACGACATTTGGATCAGAAGTCAGACGCTCTACCCCTTGACCACTCCGCCTCAGACTTTGTTGAATTTACAATGAATTCATGCTAATAAAATCAATAAAAATACTGGAAACACTAATATTCATTATATTTTAATGTGTGTACTTGTACTTTCAGACACACAAGTTTTGCTTGTAAACAATGATAAAGTGTATTTTACATCCGAACTTTTGCTAAATAACATTTGCAATTGAATGACAGTCTATCTGCACATATCACTGTTAATGATACAATTTGTGAACATCATAATTATTTACTATTATAGTGTTCCAGCTGTACATGAAGGCCACTTTTGCTCATTCCTCAGGGCGGTCTTTATTTACATATTTTATATTACTACCGATGATTTATGCCTTCTGCTATAAAACTGCTTTCTTCTTATACAGATTTCACCGCATGTATTGTAAAAAGAACAACAACTGGACCAGCTATGAAGTGAAGGAACCAAAGAAATACGAGTACATCCATGAACTGATGTCTGACATTATTGAGCATTTCATTAGAATGGCTGATCCATTGACATCACCGGTAGTAATGACACCTTCAGATCCACGGAAATTCAAAAGAACTATTTCCAAAACTTCCACTCCACCAACAAGCCTAACAATGGCAAGGAAAAAGTCAAGATACAATGACCCAGACTAAAGTGCCTGATAAATTTTATTGTGACTTGGTAAATTATTGCATGACTCTGTTGATGCCTTGCAAAGGCAGACAAAACTGCCGGAACCGTTATTAAGGTATCAATATTGTGTCTAGTGTTGTGTTTGTCTGTATTCTATAACCTGGATAAACTTTGTACCTTGCTCTGAATATAACTGTTTAATTACTTCTGTTAAGCATGTCAGCAAATCAAACATTGTCACAAAATCACACAGCTGGTTTACTTCAAACATGTTTATTTCTGTGAGTATGTACATCATTAATTCTGAACATTTCTTGCATATATTTGTATATTTGGACACAGAATTGTATTGAAAATAATGTAAGCTTAAAAATCAATATTGCCTTCCACATCAACAATTTTCATTTTAACAATTTTTGAATATGAATATGGTAGCATGTATTTTGTAAAACCTAACATGTGACAATACAAGTACTGAATAAAAAAGATATGATGACACAGTGCCTTTTAGCCTAGTAATTTAAATGGAACGTTATGTGGCAATTACCTACTTAGCAATTTACAATTCAGAGTAAAGAAACACAATGGAGGATTTATTCTCAGTAGCTTCAACTCCGGACAACCAAAATCTGCACTTACACTGAATGCGAACAGACAAAGTCTTACCTACAAATATTTCAAAATATATACAGTCAAACCTGTCTGTAAAGACCACCCATGGGAACAGCAAAATGTGGTCTTTGTTTACAGGTGGTCTCCATTAACAGATTAAATATCACTGAAAAAATGGTCTGATGGGAGATAAAATTGGTGGTCTTTGCAGACAGGTTTTGCAATAGTGGTCTTTGTTCGCAGGTGGCATATTGTATAATCAAATTCACATATTATGTGAGAAGTATCAACGAGCTTAATATTAATAAGTAACTACTATATAACTGCTTTAATATTTACAGAAAACGGTCTCATTTTATATTATGAATGGTTACGTTAAAATATTCATGTTTTTTACACATCACGAAAAAATAGAGTGTAACAATTCAGCTGTCATAATGGGCACATGCACATACATAAGCATTCAACTTCTTTGATTTGCTAAATTGCACTTGTATGGAATGTGCGTCTTACTGTCTTATATTACCTTGCTACAATACATGAAAGGATGTGAAACCATCAAAATAACTGAATATCATTTATGTATGCTTTCTTCTTCCTATTACTAGCCAGCATTGACATAAGACAGCTGAACTCCCATTTTAATTATAATAATTTATTGAACATACTCGGTATATTCCCTGTACAAGGTTACAGAAATAGCATGCGGTTAAATGCATTCATATGTAATAACAGTATGTAGTCTGCTGACTAAATTGTACAATGCCAAATCCATAACGGATGATTAAAAAACAGCCTGTGCAAAAGCACTAAATATTAATCTGCATAAAAGGTTGTCTTGTGTCAATGTTGGCAAGTAATAGTTTACATATATATATATGTTACTTTATCAAATAAATATGACATGAATTCTGTTTTCATGATAGAAGAAACCCAAATTGTAAATACACAAATTAGTTAAATTGATACACCGAAAAGATACAAATAATGTTCAATTTGAATACAGTAGCACTACATAAAACGATTCGGCAAAAAACCAGTATATTGTCCAGTGGCACTGGTAAAAGTTTCCCGAATTTTAAGAACACAGCAGCTGGGAATAACTCTCCTATTTCCAGCCCCAAGACGCCCATGTCGCCATAATGTAAAATTTCTGTAGGCAGAATGTCTGTACATCTTGTTGGCGTCTTCCACTCTCTGCCTGTGCCTTCCCAACATTTCCCTGTAATACCTCTGACCCAGTACCAAGACCTCTGGATCCAGAATCAGGCGCTGCATTTGCTGAAACAAAAACACTTTATTAGATATTTCTACTTGATAATAAGGATAACTTATTTGTCAAAATGTTTGTTTTGTAATAATATACAACTACAGTCAAACCTGTGTTGGCGACTCTCTTTGAATAATGACCATTTGTCAGTGAAGACCACCATTTTGGTCTCCAAATAACCAACATTCGAATATAGTATGACCTCTGAATAAAGACCACCACTCAACAAAGACCACAATTGGTCCTTCTCATAAGTGGACTTTACAGACAAGTTCAACTGTATTTATGCTATTAATTATATGCTTTGGTTGCCAAGGCAGTAGAAGTCTGCATCATTGACCTAAATAGCAAGAATATGAAAGAATTGTCCGTAAAACAACACAAGCTTCTCTGAAATAAATCAATTTTCTAGGTAAATATTATAATTTAATGGAAGAGACACAAATGATAATTATCACCCAATCAGACAAAGACAATTGCATCGAATAATGGCTAAGGCACACCTATTTGTTCAGACAAGTAGAAAATGTAACATACGTCTCTTGTGGAAATGCAGTTTTGCAGCAAACATCCACAGCACTTGCTCTCCAAAATTGTAGGCATTGTTTGGCAATTGCCACACCTGCACCACGATGGAGCACTGGATCCACATGGTGGTGGTTGGTGGGTCTCTTCTTAAGATACACACAGGTCAAAGACCAATCCTGGCTCCCGCTCTATCAGCTTCAACACTAAGCTGTTCAAGTTGTCCCTGGTCAGATTGGCAACAACATTCTGAAAGGTGAAAACAAACGGCCTTCGAAAAATGTATGTAAATGATGCAATCTCAAGAGTCAAATGCACAATCTGTTGAGTACATACAGTCAAACCTGGGTTAAAGACCACCTGTGAACAAAGACCACTATTGCAAAACCTGTCAGCAAAGACCACCAATTTTATCTCCCATCAGACCATTTTCAATGATATTTAATCTGTTAATAGAGACCACCTGTAAACAAAGACCACATTTTGCTGTTCCCATGGGTGGTATTTACAGACAGGTTTGACTGTATAACTTAAATGTGTAACTTGTAACTTATTATCAGATTCAGAGGGTTTAATGCCATTTTTCAACGATATTTCACCTAACCAGTTTTCCTGGACTGTATTTACCAGGATTGTCCTTCCACAAGTAGCCGACAACTCCTCCACATGTGGTGGAAATTTAACATTTTTGCCAACTTTTCATTGAAGGGCAACATTCGAACTCAGATCGATTGGTTACAAGTCCAGTGTACTAACCACTGGACCTTGGCAGCTAAATAAATGTCATCTGTATGTAATATAAGATACAGACTTATTCTGTAACCACCATCCCTAATCTCTTCATTTCCAATATTACGCAAAAATGACTAGTTACCAGTGTTCATTGAATACTGTCATTTATCTAGAAAATTTATAGCTAAAACACTTTATTTCTCATATATATATACAAACAAGATTTAGCTCAGTATGATGTGAATACAATTTGTACACTTAATTTTCAAGTCAATATTGTCACTGGATATATTGTGAAGAAAGAGAAGAGAAATAGAAAATATATGTCTATCCGATAATCTTATTGTCATACTTGCCTTCATTTGTGTCTTTCTCTGTTCCCACATTTCTTCTACTCGCTGCTTGTCAGTAACATCTACTGACTTGCCTTTCGAAGTTCCAGCACCTCTACCACCACCTCTCCGTCCGCCTCTTCTTCCACCTCTACTCGGATCCCTACTTCTACCTCTACTCCCACCTCAACTAGAATCCCTGCTCTGCTTAAACCTCTCTTTCTGCCTCGACCTCTTCGTGTCACTGGAGTGTCATCCATAATTTCACCACTCTGAAAGTAGTTGAAAATCTTACCTTGAATTAAATCTAATTTATACAGAGATTAAAATGCTTAGATACATCAATTAAAAATTGCAGATTTATGCTTTGAAAATGGAGAGACGAAATAAGGATAATATCCTATAGACTCAACTAACAGTATACTTGTCTTCTGTCATAATAAATAAAAAAACAAATGGAATGAAAATATTTATATTTATTACTGTTGTAGATCTAGTGAGTTATTTTTGCGAATTTTCCAGTAAACCTTTTATATACATATACATGTATATTAATTACCTATTTTTGCATTATAAACCCGTGTGTAAAATAAATAAAAAAATAATTATTTATGGCGGAATTAAGACATAAACATATGTTTCTAGTCCATGGCGGTTCTAAGAAAGACAAATAGAATCTGCAGTTGCTGTAGCCTGTAACGTGATAATCTAGACCTAGATTTATTAATCTGCTGTTTCCTGCCGTTGTTTACACTTATTTATTCACATAATTAGTGATAGGCGCTTAATCGTAATGTATATGATCAATTTGAAGACCATAACAATGTACAAAAACTCTTAGATCGTATCTGTCACACGCTGTCAATAACTAAATATTGACAATTTAATTTCCCCATTGGGGGCCCCCATTCCCAAGTTTGAGACCATTTTAGACGTAATCTTGTAAAATGCCTCTTTTATATGCTCATTTTCGCTACGCGTACTCATACTTTATATATTTTCTCCCATTAACATCTAAATAAACGACGGATGCATTTGTATTTTAATCAATAAACCAGAAATTTCTTACCGAAGCGTCCGACGTACTGCTTGTGGAAGACATCTTGTTTTGAAATTCCGAATGAACGCGCGGTGACGTCACGGGATTTTCCGAAATTACAGATTCTATGTCTATAAATAGATCGACGCACTATTCGTGAAATCGCAAAAAACAACTTAATGACGCCTTTTGTGAAGCGGAAAACTTTCATTTAGGTAGTCTGAAATACAAATAAAGCCATAGGAAAAGTGGAAAAATCATGGTATGTAGCTTTAAGTAAATTAAGGATATTATTATTACAACTAAAGTATACTAAATTTGTGTGAACAATCAACATAAACTGGTCTCTCAACAGTAAAATAATATAAACTTTTCCTAGTACAGCTTCACAAAGAAAATATAAGGTCAATGATTTTTTATAGGAGTTGCCTCCCTTTAACCTGTCTGAAATCCATTTCATGCTATATAAACAGTTAATTTTGTTAGTCCAAAATTATGGTCAATACATTGAGGTAAAGTTACTTCCCCTTATTAACAGATCTGCAAATACTGTGAAACATTTCCTTTTGATATTTGTTACAACATAGAATAAATGATATTCTACTCATGTCAATAGATTATATACATATTTATACCTTATAATTCTGTACACTGAAGTGGTCAAAAATAGAACAACATACCATGGACAATGTCAGCTCTCCATTGCGACGAAGGTGATCAGTTACACTTCAATATGATTATCTGAAATGTGAACAGTGTAGAAATTTTCACCATAACACTAAAAATCTAACGATAAACCCAAAATATAATTTTATTTTTCATGTGGTCGTTAATGCGACACATTTAAATGGTCTTCAATTTCGGTCTGAAAATTTACCAGTTCAGTTACTTACAAGTTTTTAAATATTTGTTAAAGTAAATGAATATTTAATAAAGAACATCATTGTTAAAATCATATGATCACATCTTCAGTTCACTGACAGTTTACATCCTATCTAGCTCATCATAGTATGAAAACTGTACTAATAATTTGCAATAACAAAAAATTCTTAATTATGCTCTGTAATAGATGACTGACATCACAATTTCGTGACAACAGAGAAATGTTATGCAAACCATACTACAAGTATATATGAATGGAATATACAAATGTCCCTGTTTATACACTGGCTATATAATGTTTGACCATGAGTTACCAGTTACCTCTGAGAGAAAATCTTGAAATTTACAAACATCTTCCTGTAGGTTGCTCAGTTGAAGTGACATCAATACAGATCTAGTAATGTAGGACCTGCAGAAAATACAAAGAAGTACCAATAAACAATGTTTGAAATGTATGGTTACTGGATTACTCGTGGAAAGTGTGATCCAGTTAGATGGCTTGTATTGTATAAGACAAACTGAACTATCCACCAAATAGCTACTAAAATAACACAATAAACAAGAATTTGTTTGACTAGTAAAGGAATAAAAGGAGAATATTTCTTTCATGCACAACACCCAATCTGGTGATAGTTTAAGAAGACTGCCATTATGGCTGTGACCATGTATATAGGTCTATCAGATTACTCCACCTAAAATCCAACCAATTGAAGCAATTCCAATACACAGTATGGGAGGTAGATTAACAGCAACAGCTGGCACCAGATAACTTGACAATTGATTGTTCAATGTTGTGTACTCACTCCAATAACAAGATCTTTAAAGAGGTCCTTATGATTATTTCTATAAATATCTAATTGATTGTTGCGTACTCACTCCAATAACAAGATCTCAAAAGAGGTCCTTATGATTATTTTCTGTAAATATCTTTCTTGTTGACAGTAGACAATTCACATGTGCTTCAACAAAGTCTTGCATCAGTCAATAATCAAGTCAAAATGTGATTACATAGTTTCCGATCATTTGACATTTCAATAACAGTCTAACCTGTACTAGTGGTAACCTTTAAATAGTGGCCACCTACCTACACCAATCAAAATTCTCCCCATCAGATATCAGTCTTCAAATGGCTGGGAATAGCAGCTACCTACCAACCAATGCAAAAGATCCTTCACCTGAAATTGACAGAAAACAATCATATTTAATTGTTCAACCGCTGTCTGATTTTTATTTCAGGATCTGTTTGATAGCGAGAAACCGGAGACACAGGAGTGAAATTGACAATCCACGACTGGATAGGTTTAGCCCAATTTCCAAAAAAACGTGTTTCCGAGACTTATTACGGAGGACTAGAGCCGCATGATATGTTCAATAGTGGATATATGGATGCTAAGTGGTAGATAAATTATTATAGTGTTGACAAATACAAAGATTTTGAATCTGCGACAGTTTATTTTCATGTGGGAGACTTTGGTGCAAGGAAAGTGCTGTTTATTGGAAATCTTTCGTTGCAAACCTTCTCTTTATATACATATATATGCACATATAGACATTAGTCAAGTACCTGTGGCTGCCACCCTTGAAGTAATACTAGTATGCATACATGCCATATTTTCAGATGGTCAATAAGTGAGATTTTCCTCAGCAGGGCTGTTTTTTAAGTGAGATTTGGGAAAAATAAGTGAGACTGTAAATCGCGTTTCTTTTAGGGGGCCACAGTGGGCTTCATTTGTAAAATTTGGGGGGTCAGTTATACAAGTGACCAGATATGATACTCAAAGGCACGTCATACTGGTATGCAAATATTGTATACATTATAACATATACGGAATATTTTGAGAAGTGGGCGTTTAATAAAGGTAAAAAATCACATATTTTTTAATCTTATATGCATCTATTAGAATAAGTATGGTACCCAATAGCAGTTTTCTAACCTCTGATCAAAGAAGATGTGTCGAAACTACCACTCGTGCTAGCCTAAAATTTCTTCCAAACTAACCCCTTTGATCTGCCCGTGGGTTTTACGTCACAGAGAGCACATTATTACGTCACAGCTAGCAGTATTGCCGTCTTACATGTGCCTACGTGACCTTTGTCATTTGCCTCAGTTCACTGAGTTTTGAAGTTTCAAATACCAATAGTAGACTGTTTTAAAGTTCAAGTGCTAAAAGTTTAACATTCTATAGTAACAGTTAATGCTTTTATTGTGTGAACATTGCTTTTTAAAGTGTCATTTTGATTCTTTGATTCATGGGATATACGTGTGATGGATATACATGTAGGCTAAAATGACGGATCAAAGTAAGAATTTTTCAGAGTTTTTTATTTAGCCAAAAAGTGCGTCAAAACGCACAAATTTGTGCGTGAGGGAAACCCCAGTTTAATCATTAAAACAAGAAGATTAACACCTTTCCTGTCAATAAGATGATTAAAGCTAAATCACCACCTTAACAAACAACGTACTGCCTGATGTGATCAAAAACACGCAAATCAACAGCTGATCAAAGCCAATCAACAAAGTGTCAACTTTGCTAATATAATATGCTTTAATCAGCGTTTTCAGCTAGTATCAAAGCATCATAGCATATCCGAGATACAAAATGTTGCATGATCAGTGATTTTTTCTTTGAGGTTCAATTTTACGTGAGGTTTTAATCAAACGGCGTTAGACCGTGAGGAAGCATGAAAATACGTGAGGAAAGGTCTCACGGCGTGAGATATGGCATGTATGATGTATGTGCTCCAACGACTGAGCTATCCAGACTGACATCTAAACACCAGTACAAATGTTAAGTTTGTTACAAATAATTGTCAAGCATCTAGGAAATATAACCACCATTTACAAGAGGGAATTTCACTCATCCACCACTCTGTAGTTCGCGACCTTGATTGATTGATGTTTAGATTCTACGTACGCACCTGACACGACTTTATTCTAAATGATAAATCGTGCACATGTCACATGATAATGATATATGGTCATGATTTTTGCTGTTCGCAATTCATGAAAAACACACCGTACAACAAAATCTGAGAGATGACACTATGCAAAGGTGTATACATACCTTTTAATATTTCACCTTCATCAATTTAAACAATCCGATAATTGTCCAAGACCGTGGACCATCTGCTTTTTGTTGTGAGAGCACAGACGAAAATAGTCTGGTTCCCGTCGTTCTGATATTGCACACAGTAGTGAAAGGGGAAGGAACTCCAGACTAAGACGAATATAAATCCGTATGGCGCCATTTGCAATTCTTGTCTGGAGTCGAGGTAAAAGTTCGTACGGTATGATCCGTACCGTTAATTACAGCGACATGCGTGTATATGTTCAATACTAAAGTATTTTTGATTTGGTGCAGTACATACACACACGGAAATATAAACCATGTCCGTGTTACCAGTAAAGTGAAAATCTTCAATGAGCTGATATTTCTTCCAAATACAATACATTTTTTATAGCTTATTGTAAAGTAACATATTATTAAATAAAAATAAATGTGCTTTAAATGAGTGTTGCCTTTTAAATCAACCAGCGTATTATACATGTTTATATAAGCCATTAAGTCACAGTTGTTAAAGATGAGTCATTCTACCTTCACCTACATTTCGTTAATGACAGGCATTGATTGACCAATAGTTATGGTATGGTAAAATAACTATAGCCAACTCAAATATATTTCTTTCAGTTAAATACCAATATACATGTTGGAAAAGCAACAGTTGCCTTGGTGGTTAACGTAAGATTTGATTGGTTTACAAAACACTGATAGCAAAATCATGTAAGTACGACTGCGCCGAAAAAGATGGTCGGCGCAATTTGAAGGTTAAGATTTGTTGTGCAAAATTAAAAAAAAGCCGTGATGTTACGCTTGCTGGTCACTCCAGATCCAAAATGGATTTCGGTAAATTCACAAAAAATCAGTGTATTTCGGTAAATTCACGAAAATTGAGTGCATTTTGGTAATAAACGTAACCTTTATCGAGAGTGTTAACCAATCCGCGTCAAGGTTACAAACGTTGTTCGGTTGAAGAGAAATTGCCTAGCAAAAACATGTTAGTACGGCTGCGCCGAAAAACTGAATTAAGCCTAAAAATGGGAGCGTAGTGAAACCATGAAATTTAAATTCATGTAAACATATACGACTATAATTATTATATAAATTATGTACATGTTTATTTATCATAGTAGAATCTTGGCCAACATCAGAACTTGTTACTTGTAAACAACAACTAGACGCAAGGTAGGGGAGACCGGGGCGAAGCGTTACATTTTTCAAAGTTTTTGAATTATAGATAACATAAAATCGTTTACAACAATGTAACTAAGGTTTCTATAAAAAACAACGAAATTTTAATCTTAAAATGTATTTAATAAAACAAATAAACTATTTATTCACAATTTAGAATACATTAAAAATGTCGATTAAATGTAACACTTTGCCCCTAGTTTTGGGGCAAAGTGATACAGTCCTCGGGGTAAAATGTTACACTATAAATATACTGAGCCAAACTAGTTACGATACATGAAATCAATTGGATACAATTTTATCGTGGGTCAGTGATATAAATATGTTTTTAAGCATTTTGAAAATATGGTCTTTGATACATAATTTAAATTGAATATTATGCTTCAATTTCATTTAAACTTTTTGAAAATCAATAAGAAAATGGACTGATGAAAATGTTAAGTTCTGGAATTTGTTAATACCGGGTGTGACGTCCCTGTGCATTCATTACAGCAGTGCATCGTCTACGCATAGAATTGAAAAGTGTTGAATATCTCGCTGTGGAATGGCATTCCATTCTTGAATAAAAAAAAACCTCCAACTGGCTGCGCTAATGTTTTGGGATTGCGACGTCTAATCCGACGGTCCAGGGCATCCCAAAGATGTTCTATTGGGGACAAATCTGGAAAACAAGCAGGCCAATCTAGAACATTAATGTTTTGTTGGGTAAGAAAATTGCGGCATACATGTGCTGTATGGCACCTAGCATTGTCTTGCTGGAACAATGTGACGTTCACGTTAGCGTTAAGAAATGGTACGACAACTGGTGTTAAAATTTCGTCTCGATAACGTTGTCCCGTTAGATTCCCACGCACAATAACCAATGGAGTGCGATTCTGGTAGGATATTCCGCCCCAAACCATGATTCTTCCACCACCGTAACGGTCCACCTCGTGCACACAGACGTCAGCATAACGTTCACCGACCCTACGGTATACTCTAGCACGTCCATCTCCTCGCCTCAAACAAAAACGCGACTCATCAGTGAACATTACCGTATTCCATTGATTTCTTGTCCAATTCAAATGTCCAGTAGCCCACTGACGTCTCAAGACGCGATGACGTTGGGTAAATATAGGCCCATGATACGGACGTCTGGCTCTTATACCACGCTCGGCGAGTCTGTTTCGGACTGTTTGAGCACTGATTCTGTTGTTTGTACGACCATGTGTTACAGCAGCAGTAACAGTAGATGTAAGAAACCGGTCACGTAAGTGTGACGTCCTTATGTGACGGTCCTGTGCAGGAGTCGTTTCACGGGGCCTACCAGAACGGGGACGGTCATTAACAGAACCAAGGGCACGATAACGGCCTAAAAGTCGGGTTATAGTCAACCTAGACACTCCAAAGTGAGCAGAGACGTCAGCGTGACGTAAGTTTGCTTGTAGCATACCAATGGCTATAAGGCGTTGATTTGCATTCAGGCTCGGCATAATTACAGCAGAGAAATATTGAATTTTGCCTATGTTTTCACAATACAGGTACAATATCTGTGCAATGCGTATATTTTTATGTCGATACATGTTCATCATCATGGGTTTCCCGTGCAGTGCGTGCAAAAATAAAAATCCCTATTGCCAGTAACACGATATTCTACAATAATCGATAATGATCTGTGAAAACAGTCATACGTTTAAGCAATCATGTAATCACAGTACATATAACAAAAGTTTAAGCTTTAAGATTTTACAAATGATCTAAGTATGTATCGTTACTTGTTTGGCTCAGTATATATTAAATTTTCAACTAAAACTACCGTAACTGCTGACAATAAATGAAACGGAGTGCATATAATTGTAGAGTTCAATGTCTCAAAAAACAAAAACATCGCCTAAGCTGTTCCAACATCACGTTAGTTGAACTTATGTGACATGAACTGTATCAACATCAGGTTAGCTGTACCAACAAGAGATAAACTGTATCAACATAATGTAAGATGTACCAACATCAGGTAAACTGTACCAACAGCACGTAAGTTGTACCAACATCAGGTACACTGTAACAACATGACATTTAATGTACCAACAGCAGGAAAGTTGTACCAACATCATTCAAGCTGTACCAACAGCACGTAAGTTGTACCAACATCAGATAAGCTGTACCAACATCAGGCAAGCTGTACCAACACCAGGTAAGGTGTACCAACGTCAGGTAAGGTGTACCAACATCAGGTAAGGTGTACCAACAGCATGTAAACTGTACCAACATCACGTAAGCTGTACCAATAGCAGGTTAGCTGTACCAACATGACAAACTGTACCACCGTCAGGTTAACTGTACCAACATGACATAACCTGTATCAACATCAGGTAAGTAGTACTAACAACACGTAAGCTGTACCAACAGCAGGTTATTGTACCAACATGACAAACTGTACCACCGTCAGGTAAGTTGTACCAACATGACAAACTGTACCACCGTCAGGTAAGCTGTACCAACATGACAAACTGTACCACCGTCAGGTAAGCTGTACCAACATGACAAACTGTACCACCGTCAGGTAAGCTGTACCAACATGACAAACTGTACCACCGTCAGGTAAGTTGTACCAACATGACAAACTGTACCACAGAGAGTTTACTATTAAAGATCCTCGTAGTAGGTTTATGCATTATCTTTGATGTTGCGTGTGCCTTGTACTATAATATTTAAATTATCTCTGCCATACTTTCCACAGAGACTACATACATTCATTTTGGCAGCCATATCGGAACTACTTTCCCGCCACGTTTCTTCCGAAGTATATGTATATTAATAATAGCCGAAATGATCCGATTGTAATATCTTCAGTTTGATTAGCAGTAGCGTTGTTCGACTTAACTTGGACCACGTTATCAGCCTGATTAAATGACAGCAATAGCTTCGTAATAGTTAATTGAACTAGATGCAATTTCCGACATTTTTCTGACCAAAACATGTATATATAGCAAGTGAAAATTAACTGATCCAGACGGAGTTTTCGTGTGACACGGGCAGACAGACGGACACACAGTTCATAACTTGGCTCCAGTGTGACGATATTGCAATTCTACATTTTAAAAAGCAGGCGAGAAATGTACATTGAAAGTGGCATATGTATCGTTTTTTACCGCATAATAAGCCGTGTATAACATATTTCTCACGCCGTATGGACAGACGGACGGTTAAAGGTTTCGGCATTTCTTAGTATGAAGTAATATATATATAATCAATACCTTAAGTACTTAGTTTCATATCATTAGTATCCGTTGAGTAGCATGCATTTAAAGGGACCTCGATAAGTAGCTCTTTGTTAATCTGAATTGGTAATTGGTGTATTTTGTACTAAGTCTATCGCTCTGCATTTACATAATTTATTGCCTTTATAAATGTATAAATGATGCAGATGCAAAGTCCTATGTTTCAGGTATTTTTCTCCGTTTTAATATAATGAATTAGGAGATAATTGATTTCTCTTAGAATATCTCCGATAGGTGTCGCAAGCAGGTGCTTGTGGCACGAGATTTTCATGTAAGCGTTTAGGTTTGAAAGACATTCAGCTTTGGGCAGCCGACATATTAATACCAGTTTTTTCTTTAACGTTAATTATGAAATTTTGACAACGTTACTCGGTCACTCACAATGTAGTCGGTTGCCCAAATGCTACCCATAAATCACAAATTAAACAGTAATTTGAAATGTATGTTGTTTTATGTCTTGTTTATCGGAGGTGGTCGAGTTGAAAGGGAAACTATATATAACAAAAAGATAACCGTGATGGGTGTTGGATATTTTAAAATATGGGCGTAGTATGTGTAGAAACCGCGTAGTACACGGCTGAAACCACCCCTAATATTCTCGTAAACATCAAGGGTGAAATATTTAAAGATGAACAACGTGCCAAATATTATGTCTGGCGTTATTGTACACACAGTATAACGGAGACCTTTTCATCCTTTCAGTTTAAAGAATTAATCCCTCGGGCGTGTTTACAAACGGAAATGCACGAGAAGCTCGGTGTGTAGACAGTATGTGTAATAATTATCTTTGTCGAATACTGGCGAAAATACTCGAACACTTTTCGTAATTTTAGATTCTAGGGTCATCATAATAAGTGACCTTAAAATCACGGATTTTTGTAGCTGAATGTTATGTGTTGTGAAAACATGTGCACTATTGCATGGCGGATGGAAATTTTGCATGTGTTTTACGATGTTTACGACTGGATTAAATGGACGAAATTGGACATACCAAGTTTTATTTAGGATATACATGTATGTGTTTTATGTGCTCATTCGCTGTGTTATATTCTGGACGTTTATGGTCCCAGACAGGATAGTGTCTATTTTCTGTGACCGAGTCAAGACATTTGGTGGTCTGCATATGCTGATTAGGTATAATTATGTTCTTGTGCAAATTCGTCAGGAAAGATATTGCCTTATATTGTAACACTTTAGACATAGAATATGAATATCATTTTATTTGTATTTGGTGCTGTTGTAGTGGTGTGGGGTGAGACGGCTGCCCAGTTAGCTCAGTCGGTAGAGTGCCGTACTAGTGTTACGGTGTTGTGGGTTCGAGCCCCACATTGGGCGCATTTTTACCCCTTGATTTACTTCTATGGTGGCAGTGGTATTTGACAGCCCACGGTGGTTGAGCCTCAACTGCCGGAAGGTGGAGAAGTGTAGTGGTGTGGGCTTAGACGGCCGCCCAGTTAGCTCAGTCGGTAGAGCGCCTTACTAGTGTTAGGGGGTCATGGGTTCGAGCCCCACATTGGGCGCACTTTTTCCCCTTGCTTGACTTCAATGGTGACAGTGGTGTTTGACGGCCCACGGTGGTTGAGCGTGAAATGCTGGACGGGGGAGGTCGAGTGTAGTGTTATGGTAAAACTCAGGAAAAACTAGCATGCCCCTCAGTGGGATTGAACTGCAGTTGACTGTTTTATATCATCTACTTATATGTTTGTTTGAATGATGTGCACAGATTTATTCTAGAATATGTTAAATTGATGTTAATTTCTTGCCTTATAGATGACAGTGATTGAAATCCAGTATCATGGAAGTAACCTTGCACCATTGGAGCAGTAATCATGGTAGAAGTCATCAGAACATGGAATAGACATTACAGAATAGAACAGAATCACAAAGATAAGTGACTCTATTCACTTCCTCTTTCTAAAATTTGTCATTTGCCTATTATGTTATGTCTGTCCAGGGAAATTAGTTGGGAGAAGTCATTATGTATGCGGTACAAATCATTGCCTATTTCTTCCATGTTGTACATTAAGATGTTACAATAGTCATTTTAAGCATAATTGTTTGTACCTGTTAATAGCATTAGTTAACAAAAAAAACATCAAAATCATCATCATCATCTAGAAGTAGAAAGAGTGATTGACTGGAGTAGTAACAGCAATAAAAATATGTAAGTTGTATTCTCTACTACAATTTTGTTTATTCATTTATTTATTTTATCATCATTTGAAGTTTTCATTTATCATCATCTCATTCATTATACCCCCTTGGTAAACAAAAGTTTGGGGGTATACAGGACTCACTCTGTCGGTTGGTCGGTTGGTCGGTTGGTCTGTTAACAAAAACTTTTGGAGCGAACTACATCTACAGCTTTTGGAGAATTTTCATGAATTGACATGGACATTCTCCATGATGAGTTGTAGTGTGTGACATAATCTCATGGACTGTATATAAGCTTGATATACAGCCCTTTTTTCTGACAAAGTGGTACTGCTGGGGTATTACTCACTTCCAGAGATAGTTTTAGTATCCTTGGTTGGTGTTTGTGGTGTAAGAGAGATGTTGGTTGAGTAACATGTTGAATGGTCCAGGAAGGTGATTTAGTCCCATTAATTGGTCAGTTTATAGATGTGGTTTTGTTGTTGCATTGACTGGTTTCTGTGGTAGGTAATGCATGGAAGACAGTGTGACTTACAGAAAGCAAAATCAAGGTGCTGTAATTCATTTCAAATTTTGTGTATATATACCAATGCATTTGAAAGTGGTTTAGGTAATAGACATTTGCTCTATGCTTTGACAAAAAAGCATCAGTCTGATTGGATGAATTTTAGAAACGTCAGAAATTGTGTGAGAGAATTATATTTGGTGAGAATAGGTATGTTTTCTGTCTGGCTTTCTTCCATCAAACTGTGGAAACATATATGAATAGAAAAGAGTTATTTTTCAATGGAATTATATAAGATATATGCTATATAATGCATAATGTCATAACATTGAAATATTTATATTGATATTGGTTTGCTAATCAGCAAGTATAGGCTTATACATGTAGTTTTGTGATTCTGTATATTGAGTAAAGACCATAGGCGGACTATCTGACAGAGTGCATTGACCAAAGTCTGTTACACTAAAGGTTACAAGTCAGCATGTCATTCAGATTATTTCAATTGTGTGAATATGGTTAGAATTTTCCATATTTTTCAGTTAGCAGAGAGATACTTAAATTATTTTGACTCACCTGAGCTAGTTTTTATGGCTTGTTTGAAATACTGCCCTGTGCTCTACATGGTAATATTAGCTACACAAGAATATTAGTTGTGATAAGCACGGGCATTGGCAGCGATAAGTAAAAAATTGAAAAAACAATTATGACCAAAAGTGACCCCTCCATAGAAAGTCTGAAAAATGGCCCAGCTACACCCCTGATAGGTGATTAATAATTTGAAATAATGTGTAAACCGAAGATAATGCTGTTATATTGCAAGTTCATTTATACCTGGTACAGTTTAGTTACAGATTATTATGTATAATATACTCACAATACTTAATATTCTTACATGTCTTCCCACCGACAAGTGACCATGATGCAGTAGTTGTCTTACTCGTTGTCCGTAAACATTCTGGTTCGTAGTCCTATTATCCATCCTGTTGGGCCATTAATCCCTCTCTGAAGGCCCTGGGGGTATTGCTTGTCTTTTGTTGTCTAGCTGGTGTGGATGTATAAAGTATTGAGAAAAATGTTACCTAAATGAGATTGTGATGATCGTAATGACATACATAACTGTGTGACAGCAAGTATATTCGGTACAGTTAAATATCTTGTCTTACTACAGATCTGTCTATATGTTGCATGCACAAATTATGAATGAATTTTATTTGATAAGAAAGATCCATTTTGGATTATGATAACATTAATCTTTGTACAACAAAGTGGTCTCTTAACACAGATTAATTGGAAAGCAGGGAATGGTCCTTCAGTGTGTCGTTTGATATGAGTCCATAAATAGAAGAGTCTTTCCTATCAGGAAGAATGTTCTGGTCATGACAGTGGTTGTTATCTAACTGATAAGGGAGATAACCACTGTGGGGAGCTTGGTTGATGTATGTTGTATGCACATGATTAGCAAATGTATTGAAGTTTGATATTAAAACTTGTTTTGGGTCATTGTAACAGAGATCTTCTTTTTTTATTCATGCATGGTTCATTACTACAGGTATTATGATATCTGTGTATGAACTCATTTTAAAGATAAGAGCAGTGGTCCTGAAATGCTGATATATAATCAAAGTGCTGTGATGACTGTAGGCCTGGGGCTGCTGAAAGTTGGATTGTGGGTTTGCTTGCTTGTTATTGATGTAGTGATTTGTTTGCACACAAATTATCACATAATGTATTATTTCGGGAAACTGGGACAAATGAATATCATCTTATATTCAAAATTGTATGACAATTTGCTTAACATTTTGTGTTTATCGGATTTTTTGTGTCTAATTAGTCTATGTTATAATTGCTTGTTGTACGCACTTATCAAATTGTACCATTCATGGTGAGCCTTTTGGATCCTTGAATGTCCGTTGTCGTGCATCTTGAATCGTGCGTCGTGCATCAACATTTTCTTGAAACAACATCTCTACCCATACATGTACCACAGAATGGATTTTGTCCAAATTTCACAGGAATGATCCTTGGCTGGGCTTCTTTCAAAGTTGCATAAGTCATTCCGGTCCGCTACATAATCAGGTCACAGGAGCATAAATAGATTTTAAAAGTGTAAAATTTGAAATTGTTCTTGTCCAAAACCCTAAGGTCTAGATCTTTGATATTTGGTGTGTAGCATTGTCTAGTGGCCCTCTTAAAAGATTGCATCAATTACTAAGTTCCATCAAAAAACATCGCTGCCAGGGGCGGGACTTGTTCCCTATATGTATATAGTGGAAACTATAAACAACATCTCCTCCTAAATCACTCTTTTTGACCAAACTTCACAGGAATGATCCTTAGGTGGTGGTCATTCAAAGTTATATGAATAGTTCCGGTCTGTTGCATAAGTAGGTCACAGGAGCTAAAAATACATTTTAAAAGTGTTAACTTTGAAAATCTTCTTGTCCCAAACCACAAGGTCTAGAGCTTGGTGTGAAGCATTGTCTAGTACTGCGCTTCGGTCTGGAACCCCTACACCAAACAGTACATATCAAATTTTGACCTATTGCACGATAATGGACATTTTCCTGCCACCAAGTTGCTTGTATTTTTATGTGCAATAATTTGTTTCAGTGTTCAGATATCCTTGGTGCTATAATTAAAGAGGCTTTGTTGATGAGTGGTCCCTGAAAAGAGGTTGTTGTAGAGCCATGTTTGACTGTATTATACTGATGGAAAAAATCAATCTCTTACTGTAATAACTATAATAAAAGTCCATATGGAAAGTATGTTACTGTGTTTGAACTGGAGAAAAAACATTATGACCACTGATTACTACTTATGTCCCTGTTATGCTAAATTTAGACAATTGTTTCTAAATACAATATACAGCATAATTATAATTTCACTAAAGCACCTATCACTTCAATCATTCAAATGTATTGTATTATTTAAGTACATGTGTACTGAAAGTTGTTGTTGGTTCATGCCACAAAAAATTATAATTTCTTGATTTTAGACAGATTCTATTGAGATGACAGCCATAATTTTCTTACTTAAACCTATATGTGTTACAAATTGAAACCATTTTGGAATATAATGTACAATTCACTAAATGCTTAAGAGAAATTAAAAAAATGATGAAAATTAATAGTATTGCATAGACAATAATTATGTTACAATATGCTTAAATATTGATGATTACACAATATGTTATTTATATTATTGAGTGTCCAAAGTTCAAACAACATTTTTAAAACATTGTAAGGCATAGGGTTACTTTTCTTGCTTGGCATTATTGTTTAAGAATACATTTAGAAAATGTAAATATTAATTAGCACTCCATTTAAGTGAAGGAATTCAATCCATTATAAAAATGTTACAAATGAATAATGAATCTTTCTTGGGATGGTTAGATAGTCAACAGGGTAAATCACAAAGTATAATTCTTTTACATACTAATTGTTCTAATAGAGCAAGCACTTGTCCATTTGTGAGAGAAAGTAATATTAAGCTTTAACAGACCAGAACAGAACTAATTAATGCAAAATCAGACATTGGTTATCACATGGCAAAATCCCTTCATACAATCATGATACAATTCTGAGAAAATGGAGTACGGGCATACTGAACACAATCTCAGGTTTAATACATTTATGAGCAGGTTGTCAACATATTTCTGATATATATTTTCATAGATCAGTGGCTTATGAGCCATTTGTCACTTATCAATACAAGAACATAAGGGTATACTTAGATGAACAACTCAATTCTTACATAAACCACTGGTTGTTGAATACATCTCTAATGTCTAAAGCAGTACATAGTTACATCTTGGTAAAAATGCACAGTGTTATTCATTGACATTACATGTACAATGATTAAAAATATATAATTGCTTATATAATTTATGAAACATTTTTTCTTTGAGATCTTTTTACAAAGATATTTGATAGGTTTTTTAATACTTGACATTCTCAGTTATAACACTTGTTGAAGATAAAATTATTTGATGTATTGCAATAGTCTGGGAAATGTTAATGGCTAATTTTACTTTATTTCTTTAAATACCAGTGCATTTTAAGATCCTGTAATTTTCCTCATATTTTATTATTGGATAAATTGTCATGAAGTATATGACTTCTAGAAAATTAGTAATTAATTATATATACACAATGCTTTGTAAAGATTGGTAACGTTGATTTGAGATCTCATCTTTTACAAAGAAAAGTAATACATATGGTACTATCAGACTTTAAAGTACCTTATTAATAAAAAGTGATTTTAAGGCATTCTGGTGTTAATATGTCAGCTGGTTTTGGATTGTTTAAGGGTGATTCTTGGTTGTCTTGTTGTTGCATAAATAGTTAAAATCTTGTAAATGAGAGGAATGTTTTCAGGAGTATAAATGTTAAAACAAAAGTTGATGTAGGATTAGATCACCAAGATATGTAAGGTGTATCAGAGATTTGTCATACTCCTGATAATTTACCGTGCATTAGGTGGATTGTGTCGGGTTTCATTGTGATTCCCCATTATAGATGATAATGACAAACAACTCGGCAATTGTACAAATGGTGTTTTATAGACTGTTGTTTATTAAATGGATGCTGAAATCAGATTGAATACACAATGTACATTGACAATGAGATCAATTTATTTTGAGCTGCCTGTCAGGATGTGAGGCAATGCTGTAATGTGGCTGAACATCTACTCGAACCTAATTTCTCTGTTTGGATAGGTGAGCCCTTTATAGTATTTGTTCTTTCTATTCGAATAGGCAGCGTCTTGTTCTTGACTGGGGACTTTCAAATTTTGGCCTTTGTGTAAAATAAATTTACACCTCTCTATAGAATCTCACAAAACTGTCCTTCTCTGGACAAAAACTGTCCTTTTTAGGACAACCTCTCGATTGTCAAAACAACTGTCCTTTTAAGGACACTACTCAATTGCCACAAAACTGTCCTTTTAAGGACACAACTTCATTGTCGACCAACTGTCCTTTTAAGGACACAACTTCATTGTCGACCAACTGTCCTTTTTAGGACAACTTCTCGATTGACAAAAAAACTGTCCAAATGGTGTTTACTTAGACTGTTGTTTATTAAATGGGAGCTGAAATCAGATTGAATACACAATGTACATTGACAATGAGATCAATTTATTTTGAGCTGCCTGTCAGGATGTGAGGCAATGCTGTTATGTGGCTGAACATCTACTCGAACCTAATTTCTCTGTTTGGATAGGTGAGCCCTGTATAGTATTTGTTCTTTCTATTCGAATAGGCAGCGTCTTGTTCTTGACTGGGGACTTTCAAATTTTGTCCTTTGTGTAAAATAAATTTACACCTCTCTATAGAATGTCACAAAACTGTCCTTCTCAGGACAAAAACTGTCCTTTTTAGGACAACCTCTCGATTGACAAAAAAGCTGTCCTTTTAAGGACAACTTCTCAATTGACAAAAAAAATGTCCTTTTTAGGACAACTTCTCAATTGACAAAAAAACTGTCCTTTTTAGGACAACTTCTCGATTGACAAAAAAATGTCCAAATGGTGTTTGCTTAGACTGTTGTTTATTAAATGGGAGCTAAAATCAGATTGAATACACAATGTACATTGACAATGAGATCAATTTATTTTGAGCTGCCTGTCAGGATGTGAGGCAATGCTGTAATATGGCTGAACATCTACTCAAACCTAATTTCTCTGTTTGGATAGGTGAGCCCTTTATAGTATTTGTTCTTTCTATTCGAATAGGCAGCGTCTTGTTCTTGACTGGGGACTTTCAAATTTTAGCCTTTGTGTAAAATAAATTTACACTGAAATCAGATTGAATACACAATGTACATTGACAATGAGATCAGTTTATTTTGAGCTGCCTGTCAGGATGTGAGGCAATGCTGTAATGTGGCTGAACATCTATTCAAACCTAATTTCTCTGTTTGGATAGGTGAGTCCTTTATAGTATTTGTTCTTTCTATTCGAATAGGCAGCGTCTTGTTCTTGACTGGGGACTTTCAAATTTTGGCCTTTGTGTAAAATAAATTTACACCTCTCTATAGAATCTCACAAATTTGTCCTTCTCAGGACAAAAACTGTCCTTTTAAGGACAACTTCTCGATTGACAAAAAAACTGTCCTTTTAAGGACACTATACTCAATTGTCACAAAACTGTCCTTTTAAGGACACTACTCAATTGTCACAAAACTGTCCTTTTAAGGACACAACTTCATTGTCGACCAACTGTCCTTTTCAGGACAACCTCTATAGATTGGCTACATTACAAAATTAATATAAACTACAACCATTTTTGATCTCATTGATCTCGGTTTGTAGCTATCGTTGGGTTCAAAAATAGTCTAAATAATAATCATTTGTTACGAGAGCTGAGTTTTTGTTGATGTCATTTTTAATAACAAACCTATCACTCTGAAATGCTTCCACATTCAGTCAATGTATGGTAAATGTGTGTTCCTCAAAATAATCTTTAATATGAAAGAAAAAACAACAACACAAGCTCCTTGCATTGTTCTTTACAGTCACAAAATTAGCTGATTTGTTATCAACTGAATGTATAACTTCAGCTGGGGGAGAGGCAAATCTTTACATGAGACTCAATAAAGAGTGCCTGGTAGGCAAAGAGTATAAGAACATGCAGGTTTAGAAATAAAAGTTTTAAAAAGATTGCAAAGTTATAAACAGATTTATGTGAAAACATACTAACATTAGTTTTTTTCATCAAAGATGAAAACATGAAGCTTTTCTACAACTCAAAAAACTATGTTAAAAAATTTATGTTAGGAACATGAATACAGAACTTTACCTTTGCAAAAAAGCTTTCCAGACTATAAGGTTATTATTTTATTCAAAATTATTTTATGCTGGAAATTGTTTGGGATGTAAATGTAACCTGTAATTACTTTCCAGCTTTCTTTTAAACATACGTTTATGTCAAGTTTGAAAATAGAGGTTTCATTGCATATTTATATCACTTGCTAACAGGGCTTTTTTTCAAGATGTGAAATAATGCTGTTTTATTGGAGATAATTCCTTTATAAATAATTTATGTAAGTGCAAACTGAGTTTTGATTCCATGTATGGGGAAGTCAACAAGTAAACAACTTGCTTCCCAAATTCTTTAATCAAAACAACACAAAAATGTACAACATTAAACTTCAAGCCATGTGATCACAGACGATCAGACAAACAGTACAGGTGAAAAGCTTTTGAAGAAATTGACACTGATACACTGATATAGCTCTCATTGACTAATGTAGTCATACAATATTGGAACAATTATAGAGTTAAACTTTATAATTACATGCAAGGTTTTCAGGAAATGGGTACATACTCACTGTACCTGGAAGAGTTGTTAAAGCTCTTTTGCTGGTAAATCCATATAACACAAAAGCTTTATGATTACATATGAACAGTGTTTTTTGCTCTATCAGTGCAAGACTGGGGTTTACATGTTTTAAAAACATAGCTATATTTGTGAAAATTGATTACTCATCAGATTACATGTATGTTTGAAATATGTTGTGTTTAATAGAAACAGTATAATTATGACTTACATGGGTATGTACGGTTTGGGGGTGGGAAACTATTGCTTGAACAATTTCAAACTTAGATATGGTTTGCTTTTTATAACTTTACATTTAACTGACATTAAATTTGGTGTGTGATCTTACACTTAAAATTGAAAAAAAAATTGTGATGCTACAGGCTATTTGTCTGTATGTCTCTGTGCACAACTGTTTATCTGTACTATTTTGTCTCCTAAAAATATGTCTTTCACATTTTACAAATAAAATTAGTCAGTTACATGCTCTGGCTTAAATTGTTTTGGAGCACTAGCACCATCTGGGTCAGTGACCCAGCTAAACCACTGGCCCGAAATCATTGTTATTAGCCCAAACTTACTTAGCACCGATTCATTACAAGTAGAGCGACAAGACTGTGTATCTACTATTTGTTTCATTTTTTCTGTATTTCCGAGAAAAAATATATTAACTAAAATTAAGCACTTTTGGGCTTAAGCACCCAGTAATAAGTAATTTGTGCTGGACCGAAATTAAAGTCACAAACCCCGGGCTTTGGGCTATTTGGTTACTGTGAAGATTGCAGTTAAAACAGTAATTGTGCTGCACATATTTGCTAATCAGTATTTGCTTATAGCAATAGGATTCATGAGTTGGGAAGGGTGTTAGCCTTTTTATTCAGAGATGAACAGCTACAGGATTGGGGAAAAACAAATAAAGATTTATGGTTTGATGTAAGGATTTGAAATTTTGATGAAAATTATTGACCCTGCAAATTGCATGTGAAGTACATGGATAATTTGAGCCAAAAATTCATTTTTTTATATGGTTATGATGCAGGATATTCTACTAACATTCCGGAGTTTGTGTTTTTCATAAATTCAGATGCTGATTTCAAAATTACCTTGCTGCTACGTGCACATTTATCATCTGTAAATCTTTCATTGAAAATCTGTGAAACAAAATATTGCAGGCGCTGTATACCCAAAGTTGTGTTGCCTGTGTATGACATGTTATTGCAAAACTGCAAAATTAGCATAAAATATTTTATTATGAAGAAATAGAAAATTGATACACATTTTATAACTATTAGGGTGAAGATTTGGCTGTCATCAAGCGCTTGGAGAAAGAGAATTACAAGGAATGTCACATCCATGCACAAAACTTGAAAGTTCAAACACAGTACCAATCTTTCTAGTCTGTCTTGTATAATCACAAATTGAATATCCATGAACTATTCCTTCCTTGTTCACTGCTTTAGAAAAAACCCAAAGTGAGTTAAATTTAATGAAGCCCATCAGTGTATAATGTCAGACATGTTGGTTGATGGAATAGGTCTTACAACTTGTATGGAGGATATGGAGTTCCTATATTTGATATTGCACATGCAGCATATCAGGCTGTGTAAGAAGATGAAATTTTGAAAATTGCTCCATTCCTTAGAATGGTCATGTAAATATTGTGCGATAGACTGGATAAAATATCCTACTATTTGAATAGGTACAGTAAGATAATAATTGATATTGTGCGTACAACAAGTTTATCATGGGTACAATTATTGAGTATAACATGACAGAAATTGACATGGACATATTGTATAGAATATTGTGAGCAAGGTCAAGGGGCCGATATTTGGCTTCAATAATAGAGAATAGATGGTTCTGGATAGCGCTATCATATAGATCACTAAATAATTATGTGGTGAAAGGTTTTTTCCTTCACTGTTAAAATGTGTATTGTGTTAACAGTTTGGTTTTTCAGAATCTTATTTATTTCTATGGGCATATTAAAATTTAAAGTTGATATCGGGCATACAACATACTTGATCAAGTATTATGTTTTCTGGGTCATACAAATATGGACATTGTATCAATGGCAATGGCTAAGTATTGGTTTTGATAAGCCAAGTACATTATGCCAAAATTATGGCAATTTAATCATTTGTCTTAATTTTAGGTAAAACGCTCGAGTAAAAGGTATATGGTAATTCATTTGTGGAATAATTTTTACCTTTGTGCTTTTAATATTACATAATTGGAATAGAACATAAGTGAAGATTTGATGTGCATGCAACAGGACATTACTTACATTGAAGATTGCTATTGATTTTATGTATTTAAATAGTTTAATATTGACCATGTATGGTTAGAACTGCATACTGACAACTTGTGCAAATGAAAAATTTCACTACTACCAGGCAGTTTAACTTAAGTGCAAGTTAGATATTTGGATACTGACATTATAAGATGAGAATCACACACAAACTTTGTACTTTGCTGATATGGATTTGAATAAGAGTTTAAATTGTTTAAAATTGGCTTTATAAGCTGGGAAGCCTGTCACCCGGCAGACCCTGGTTTGATCCCCGGGTTGGGTAGGTTATGGTCTTCCATGACATTGGCTACAGTCATGTCCTCCATATGTAGAGAAGTTGTGAGTTGCTTGCTGAAGAGCAAGCTACTGCTGGTTTATAATTAGTTCCAGGAAAAAAAAATAGGTCAACTGGTCGCCGTATATGACTGAAACAATTGTTTAAAAACATTGTTAAACCGGATGAAAACAATCCATTAAGCTAGGAATTGCATGCCAACAACTTGTTTCTTTGTTTTATATCAATTTTTTCTTCACTAATTTCATTTGGTTCTTAAAAGCCCTTTGGAATTGCATGCCAACAACTTGTTTCTTTGTTTTATATCAATTCTTTCTTCACTAATTTCATTTGGTTCTTAAAAGCATGAGAAGGCATACACATAGATGCATGTGCATATAGGAAAAATACCTACCCATAGGATAAATGTTTCAAGTTGAAAATGTTACTAAATTGTGGTTAGAAGGGTTTATGGGAGTCAAACTCCAAGTAATCTCATTTACTGAAATTTCATTATTCATTATTCATAGCAATATCTTGCATCAATGCTGTTGAGTAACCGTTTGAGGGATAAAATATAGTGTTGTGTAGTATATTGTACTTGGTATTCATTTATGAGGTCAAATGTCAAATGTCTTGAGTCCAGAAACATGCTTAGTGGTTATCACAACTTAAATGTCACATTTAATGCTTTAACTGCAACAATGGGACCATGTCCACACACTATGCACGGTACTGGCACATGACATTAAGGACATAAAACAGCAAGTGCTAACATTGGTCATAACTGTTTTAAAAATGAACAACCCCATTAATTTTGCATAACATGCATTTATATATGCAATGGTATAATGATGAAAAATTATACATTATAATCATTATATTCCTGTTTGGTAGGGTAAGTTGGTAGAGCACAGGACTGAGCATTCAAGTCTCAGGATAAGGGTATATTTTTCCATTTTCACCTAAAATGAATCCTGTAAGCTAGTATTGGTCTAGAACTATGACCCCTGTGTCAATATGAATCAGCTAACAATATTTGTACTTCCATGTCCTGTATGTAAGGGCAGATCTGGGATTCGGATTTGGGGAGCATAAATTTTTGGTCATTTTTGGTTTTGTTCAAGCCTTATAAAACAACAATGACTGTTTTATTCTTTGTTTATAAACATCATCATTAAAGAATATATATTGCTTCAATATATCAAAAATGCTTATTTGAAAATCGCTTATTTAAAGATCTCTTTATATTTTCGTAATTATACTTATAGTTATTCCCCAACCTTACAAATAACTTATTTTTAAGGTTGGGGAATTTTAGGGGGATGTCGGATGTGCCCCCTGGATCTGATAGTGGTATGCACATCAGCGTAAATGAATTACTGTTAGGAATTATTGCTATTCTGTAGGTCACATTGATTTCTATGTCAGTTTGTCCTTTGAAAACAGGAGTCTGTTAAAGTAACAACACTTGATTGCATCCTCCTTCCCTGACCATTTATCATGTTG
This sequence comes from Mactromeris polynyma, assembly GCA_032209605.1. Taxonomy (NCBI): domain Eukaryota; kingdom Metazoa; phylum Mollusca; class Bivalvia; order Venerida; family Mactridae; genus Mactromeris; species Mactromeris polynyma. The sequence continues at coordinate 1,646,247 of JASFXZ010000048.1, forward strand.
CCATCAGCATAAATCTCTTATAACCACATTCACCAATCATGTCATCCATGTTCATTTCTTTATTCTTCTTTTACCTCTCTAATGATCATTTATTATATTATTTGTTTATGTACCTTAAAATTACACTGTTTATATTTTCAGACTGATTAAGACAGCTCTCCTCCCTCTAGAATGGGTTCAACCGAGTCTAACAATACTAATACTTCATGTCATTGTCCGTTCTCATTTGATTTAGTATTTTGGTCCTGTTGTTTGAGGTCATTAATACTATACCTCTAATACATGCTGGGAAGTTAGTGGTTCATTGCAGAAGAACAACAGTGGTTAGTACTGGTAGGCAACCCAGAACTGGTATGGTCAACTGACTGCTGTATTATTGAATACTGTTATAACATGTTCAATATTACCTAAATGCAACCAGTCTACCTTGCATTGTTACTTCTTTTGGTGGAATTATTTAGAATTTCGTGTGTATATATTTTTAGGTTCTGTGTGAATGAGAAGTTTTGATGTTCAATGGTTATCATCCAATCAGAATAAATTGGCTGCCGGAATGTGATTTCCCTGGAACTTGTGAGTTTGAAGTCATTACATTTTATTTAGAAGTCATGATATAAGAATGCAATTGAAAAATAAAATATTACAGTTACCATGAATAGTACTACAATTGAAACTGTTAGTTTATTTTATCTGGTATAACAAATATGCAAGGTTAAGGCAGTTCTTCAATTTTGACACAATAATATTTTATGATATTATAGTATGCTTTCTAAAATACACTGAGAAGAATCTGAAGGGAGTTGCGCCCCCTGCCTCCTGAGCAATAATGTGAGTGAATGAAAGCGAAATCAATCTTGTATCTTACAATACAGAAAGACTGGTTTCGCTTTCACCCATCAACATTTAGAGTTAGTATATCTGTAGATAACTGTAGTGTTAGGATTGTGTACTATTGTATTGAGTTTTAAGAACTGTTGATTGGTTTATGGTTTAGTTCTGTGGTATAGTTTTGATTTCTTTGTATTCTTAGTATTTCTTCTTTCTGTTCGAATACTCTATTGACTGGGGACTTTCAAATTTTGGCCTTTGTGTAAAATAAATTTACACCTCTCTATAGAATGTCACAAAACTGTCCTTCTCAGGACAAAAACTGTCCTTTCTAGGACAACCTCTCGATTGACAAAAAACTGTCCTTTTAAGGACAACTTCTCGATTGACAAAAAAACTGTCCTTTTAAGGACAACTTCTCTATTGACAAAAAAACTGTCCTTTTAAGGACAACTTCTCTATTGACAAAAAAACTGTCCTTTTTAGGACAACTTCTCGATTGACAAAAAAATGTCCTTTTTAGGACAACTTCTCGATTGACAAAAAAACTGTCCAAATGGTGTTTACTTAGACTGTTGTTTATTAAATGGGTGCTGAAATCAGATTGAATACACAATGTACATTGACAATGAGATCAATTTATTTTCAGCTGCCTGTCAGGATGTGAGGCAATGCTGTAATGTGGCTGAACATCTATTCAAACCTAATTTCTCTGTTTGGATAGGTGAGTCCTTTATAGTATTTGTTCTTTCTATTCGAATAGGCAGCGTCTTGTTCTTGACTGGGGACTTTCAAATTTTAGCCTTTGTGTAAAATAAATTTACACTGAAATCAGATTGAATACACAATGTACATTGACAATGAGATCAGTTTATTTTGAGCTGCCTGTCAGGATGGGAGGCAATGCTGTAAAGTGGCTGAACATCTATTCAAACCTAATTTCTCTGTTTGGATAGGTGAGTCCTTTATAGTATTTGTTCTTTCTATTCGAATAGGCAGCGTCTTGTTCTTGACTGGGGACTTTCAAATTTTAGCCTTTGTGTAAAATAAATTTACACTGAAATCAGATTGAATACACAATGTACATTGACAATGAGATCAGTTTATTTTGAGCTGCCTGTCAGGATGGGAGGCAATGCTGTAATGTGGCTGAACATCTATTCAAACCTAATTTCTCTGTTTGGATAGGTGAGTCCTTTATAGTATTTGTTCTTTCTATTCGAATAGGCAGCGTCTTGTTCTTGACTGGGGACTTTCAAATTTTAGCCTTTGTGTAAAATAAATTTACACCTCTCTATAGAATGTCACAAAACTGTCCTTCTCAGGACAACTTCTTGATTGACAAAAAAACTGTCCAAATGGTGTTTACTTAGACTGTTGTTTATTAAATGGGAGCTGAAATCAGTTTGAAAATACAATGTACATTGACAATGAGATCAATTTATTTTGAGCTGCCTGTCCGGATGTGAGGCAATGCTGTAATGTGGCTGAACATCTATTCGAACCTAATTTCTCTGTTTGGATAGGTGAGTCCTTTATAGTATTTGTTCTTTCTATTCGAATAGGCAGCATCTTGTTCTTGACTGGGGACTTTCAAATTTTGGCCTTTGTGTAAAATAAATTTACACCTCTATAGAATGTCACAAAACTGTCCTTCTCAGGACAAAAACTGTCCTTTTAAGGACAACTTTTCGATTGACAAAAAAACTGTCCTTTTTAGGACAACTTCTCGATTGACAAAAAAACTGTCATTTTTAGGACAACTTCTTGATTGACAAAAAAACTGTCCTTTTTAGTTTGAAGTCATAACATTTTTAGTTCAATTTATCTCAGAATTTTTTAATTTACCATAAAGTAGGTTAAGATACAAAACTTCGAATTAGGTAATTATTTCTCTTGTGTAATTGTTTTGTTTAGGTGTCATTTAAGGGTATTCTGGATTTGCATCATATGGCAACATTTCGGCCAGACCCTATTCCAAATTTCATGCTAAGTTGGTTAAATGAAGACATATTGAACATGGTAATGAGGTTTAAGGACCTTTTGGAATTCTGCACTTATTGCTTCAAAATTTCAAGCAGCAAATAACCTCACTTAGGATTTCAATAATATTATAACTATTTCATTAACTTATTGTTGTATTAAAAATGTCAGTTATAAGGGTTAAGATAGGTTTAGGGTACTTTTCGGAACCTAATTTTACTCAAAATTGCATATTAGGGTTCATTTAAGGAAACATGTGGAACCTATTTTGCATCAAAATTTCAATTTAAGTGCATGGTAGGTTTTATAAGTGGATACGTTTGAACCTATTTAATACTAAAATTTCATATTAAGGTTTAGGTTAAGGAACTTTTCGGAACTTTTTTGCATCAAAATTTCATTAAAATTATTCCAAATACTTCATCTGCATATATCTTATTCTTGCATAAAGGAGCGGTTATGGTCTGAAGTGGCAATAATGTATCCTTTCAACTATTCAATTTAAATAAGGTCATGTTCAATGCAAACTCTGTTTCCCTTAGGAAAATTGAGGGGTGGAAGCGAAACTGGTCTATCTGCTTGTTTATAAATAGGCTGTTAGACAATTTCAATTTTGCACCTTGATTTTAACCTCAGATTATGTATCAACAATCAACGACTCTTCAACTTTTCATTTACTTTTCTTAAATTATTTAAGGTTCAGGGTCTTAATGTTTTAGGGATTTAGGTTTACTTTAAGGTTGTGATTAAGGGTCATATGGTCATTTCCAGGATACAAGGTTAGGCAGAGAAGTCGTAAGTCCTCTAGCCTCATTTAGGAGTTTGTATTAATATTGCATTTTTGCTGTTAATTGATATCATGAACATACTTGTATAATTCTGATGAATGATCAGATTACTGTATGTGTGTATCTTTCTTGATAGGAGGTTTTTCTGTTGGCCTCTGTGTTATTTGTGAATGACATTTTTTTTGTTTATTGACACAAGTTCTGTCCCGTAATCCCTTCCAGTGTGCTCTCCCTTTATCCCTTCTCCATTGTGTTTTTGTATATAAAATACAGATCTCACATATCCTTGCTGTATGAACATCTTTCTTTTTTGATGTGTTGTCCATTCAACTGATGCATATGATTCACTTGTTTATGCTGATACAGTTTCCACCTGTGGTAATGTGACATGGTTGTAACCCAATGGTCCACTCCATATATCTTTTGACAATGACCAATACATCCCTTCTGAAAACGCTTTGTCTATAAGTTCTCTTACCAAGATGGTTCCATGTTGCTGTCAGTGTTTTTGGTTTGGTTGTGAAGCTTGTAGTGTAGATATCGATATGTTAAGTTATCAGTAGTGTAGATATAAAAAAAAATTGTATATAACTAATATATTAATCATTTAGATAAGAATATCTTAAATATTACACCTGTATATTATTTTTATTAATGTTATTCCTTATTTAGATTACGGAATGAAGCAGACACTCACACAGTCTCTTGGTTTATATGTATTGCTTAAAACATGTTTTGGTTTATTTTGTCCATGTACTACATCCATGCACCTGAATATCAACAATGTGGGTGTTTGGTGCGGAATGATGGACAAATTGTTTAGTTGGGAATCAGAGACCTTAGATAGCAGGTAAATAATTTTTTATAATATTTTCTACACTTACTTACAATAATAGTTGAATTTGGCCAGAAAGGATCAGACCCTTAACCAAATTGCAACATGGCAGTTTTCTTGCTGTTTTACAGCACAAAGTGCTCAATGGTGAGCAATTTGGATCTTTGGCTGTCAGTACATCTGTCATCTGCTATTTAATTGTTTACACTCTAGAATCAAACATGGATACAATGTTATTGTATGTATGGCCATCAGTTCTTGGCCAGTTTCAATTATGGGCCAAATCAGTCTACTAGATCCAGAGTTATGGCCCTTGTATTATATAAAATGCCATATACAACCATGTTTACACTCTAGCTCTTCCATTTCTCCACAAGTCCTAATCATATTTAAACAGAATGTGCATACCTGTAAGATCTATGGGCAAGTTTGATTTGGACCAGATCGTACTTGCAAGTCTAGAGTGTTATCAAAATATGTCATATTACAGTATGTTTGCACTTTTAGTCTTGTTTTCTTTCTAGAGTCCACATTGTTCCCATCTTTATAAAACTTTGGCAAAATGTATAAGTCTGGTAAAGTCCGGGCGTATAATAACATGATTTTAAACAATTCCAAGTATGGATGACAGGATTTTAAACACAACTGTGCGGTTGTTGTTGTTCTTGTCTTGAATTGACAATCTGTCCATTTATCACACCAGGCAAAAGTCACAAAATAAAATGAATGCAATGATCTAGGTATATATTAGCTGCATATTGTTAAAAGACTATTACTGACTGAATGATAAATATCGGCTTATGGTAAAATCATGAAAAAAATTCTGAGTAAAACTGGTCCGAGTGAAAATATAGCCTTGACAGTGATTATCAGTGCGTACTGATCACCAGATGAAACCAGTAATGTCCGATTACTGTCCTAGTTTTCGTTGCACGTTTGTTTACATTGTTGTCTTAAGCATTGTTTAGTTCTTTCAGAGGAAAATGTCTATTTGCAGGCAAATATTAAAAAAAAATACTGGAAAACTATATAAAAATTCAGTATACCTCATTTTCTAATGTAATTATGGCTCACACCCTATTTATTGTAGATCAAAGCATTAAAAAACACGATGTCTGCATCCTGTGACAGCAATAACGTCACCAAACAGCTTCCCGCCTCATTTAATCTATATACTGGTGTAAACTTCTAACCAATATGATAGTCATTTAAGTGCTAATAACCTGCCAGTGTGTATGCCATTTTTATACGCCCGTTTGAAAAAAATGTTTGTGGGCATAATATCTCGGCCAAGTTCGATAACCAGCCATATCGCTTAATGCACTCGTGAGTTATCATCCTTTGATTTTAGAAACTACCTAAAATTTGTCTTGTTTTAATGCTGAGCTCTGACTTATGATGGGCATATTTTGTGACAGTTTGCCTTCTTTTATTTTGTAATTTTGAATCACAAGAGTTTTAAAATTTCACAAAATTACTTGAGATCAACATTTACAATCTGATTGGCTAATTACAGCATGTTAAAATGTTTTGATATGCAAATACTTGCATTTTACATAGTCCATCCAACCAATTTCAAATGGTCTGAGATTTTGTGTGTGAGTAATTTTATGAAAGAGCATAGTTAAAATTGTTTGGATTGAGATATAATAAGGAAGGAATTGCCTACCAAATACACTGGTTAGGTCATCTAACCTTGTAGATAACTGATGCAGAAAATGTCATGGATTTTTTTCCTAGCTGTCATTTGTCTGTATGTTTTTTAAAAGGCTAATGCAGTTTGTTCAATTATTTTCCAGGGTAGAAATGTACATCATCATCAGGTGTGCATAATGTATCCCAGTGTGTTATTTAGGACGAAAAACACCTCGATTGGTGAGTATTGTTGCAATATCTTCATTGTTAACAGAATACTGTAGAAATGCACATACCAGGGGCAAAGCTAGGCCTTTTGGGGGTGTACACACAATTGGGGTACAAAGGGGTGTTGTTTCCATGGGAGAGAAGAGAAACCTATTTGTATAGCAGAATTGAGGCTTGTTTAACTCGCCTTGTATACTGCATGTAATAAAAAGCGTTTGTTAACATATAAAGTAAATAAGGCTCTTTCTATTATACTTTTTGAGCTGTTATCGTCTCATGAATTCAAAATATAAGGCCTGCAAATGCTTCACCCATTTCCCCCGTAGTTTTATTATGCCCCCACTCTGTAAGGGGGCATATAGATTTACCCTTGTCCATCTGTACATCCGCCCTTCTGTCTTCTTGTTTCACTCATATCTCCAAAAGAATATGAGCCAAAGTCATTTAACTTTACAGGAATGTTCACCAGCATGTGTTGTTGTACACCTGGGGTTTCATGTTTGGCAGTGCCCAGTAAGTGCAAAGTTATGGCCCTTGACTTAGTTATAATATAGCCTACAGAGTATGCAATCTTGTGGCGGGCATATTTCAAAAAGCATATGAGCCAGATTCATAAAACTTTACAGGAATGTTCACAAACATGCGTTATTTTGCACCTGGGGATCCATGTTTGGGTAAGCCCAGTAAGTGCAAACTTGACTTAGTTAAAATATAGCATACAGAGCGTTCAATATTAAGTCGCGCATATCTCCAACAGTATATCAGCTACACTCACAAAACTGTACAGGAATATTCACCAGCATGTGTAGTTGTGCACCTGGGGTTTAATGTATGGCTCCACCCAGTAAGTGCAAAGTTATGACCCTTGACTTATTTAAAATATAGGATACAGAGTATGCAATCTTGTATGTCGTGTATCTCCAAAAGTATAGGACCCCGAGTCATAAAACTTTACAGGAATGTTCACAAGCATGTATAATTGTGCACCTAGGGTTTCATGCATGATTACGCCTAGTAAGTGCAAAGTTATGACCCTTGACTTATCACCATAATCAGTACAGTAGGTCATTTGGTAATTTTGTTACCCATTTACAAACTATGAGCAAAATAAATAGCATATGCTTTTGTGACAAAGGCTGCAAGTGGGGGCATCTGTGTCCTATGGACACGTTTCTAGTTTAATTTTAGCATCACATATTTTTTTATTCCGTTGACGAATTGTACGATCGGGCATATTGTGTGTAATGGCAGCTACACCCACTGTATGTGATATCTGCATGTATCACTAGTTTATCATCAACATGCACATTTTTCAAAGCAGCGTCCTGTTTTCGAGTCCACTTCATGGAAGCACATCCCATCCACCTCCCAAACAAGCTGCTTTGTAAAATGCACAAAAGGATGTTTGTATTGTAAATATAGCTTAAGGTAACCTTACAGAGACATACATATATTGAATTGTATAAAAGTACTATTATGAAGCATTCTCAAGTTAGGCACCTGTTAACTTTATGTGCATTATTTAAAATAGCATGTGTGCAGGTGTCCTAAATAACAGCATAAAACATATGACAAGATTTTGTATTAAATACAATGTTTATTCTTTAATGTCCAGTTTGTGACAGTTTGAGAAGTACTACTGTTACTCCAAATAAATCTCAGCTTACCTACAAATAGCTACAATTTTAATAATCCTAATTAAATGTCTAAATAAAATGTAATGAATAGAAAAGAAATAGTGTAACATATTAAATACTGAAGATATTCAGTACAGCCGAAATATGAGAAACTGAGAACAAACTCATGAGAATAACAACAAATCTCAAAATTAATTAAAGAATACTGTACATGTATATGTTCATTTGTCTGCAAGTGAAATGCTAAAAGTACATGGAGACTGGAAAAATTTAGAATAAATGTATATGTTAGTTAAGAATATTCTACTCAAGTTTCAAGTTCAAGTTTCAAGTTTATTTACAGATTCTGTATAAGGCCCGAATAGGGCAGCATTAGCAATAATACATTTTACATTCATTGAATACAGAGTGTCACATGACAAAAAGGAAATGACTATAATTATATAATATATACATGTACATTCATATATCAATTATTTTATATCAATGTATACAAATACAGGGACCGATTTTAGGTATATAGTTGAACAGTATCATTTAAAGTTCACATCTTTACAGGTTAAAACCCCAAGCTGCATACTGTCACCCAATATAATATTTCATCTTGAGGCTGTTCTATAAAAGAAATGTATTCACTGCATCCAGATTTATCACTTACCTGGTAAATCAGATTCCATGCTCTGTGTGCTATTGGATATCATTAAAGCGTACACTGCAATATTTTGTGTATTCGAAATTTAAAAAAAAACTGACTATCCTCAACAAAAATTGTTAAAAAAAGGCTATCAGGAAAGACAATCCCAACTAAAGCTTAAAATGCCATCAAAAGTACACATTTTGAACTCTAGCATATCTGTGAACACAGTATCTCACCTCTTTTTGAAAGTTTATCTCTATTTCAAATATATTGTTTTAGACACTTTGTATTTTAATGTACAAAAGTGACCATGAAAAACTTTAAAATGGTAATGAGGAAAAAAAATCAAAGAAACACAACATCAGATGTCATAAAGTAGAAAGTTAGATCTGCATTGAAACTTTTGTTTGCACACAAAACAGATTTGATTTATCACGGTTTGAACACATTTCACCTCTAGTATTCAATAGGAATTCGGTAGGTCCATCATAACAAGAACAGTTCTAAATCATATAAAATGGTTCATGTAAATATTTAAAATTAATCAGTACAAACTGACATGCAAGTTAACACCGTGCATGGTAGTTACAACAACAACAACAACTACAACACACCAGACAAGAAGATTGACTTTTATAATGAAAGTAAATTGAGATTTTATATGTAAATAAATTTAAAGAAGCAATTAATTAGTTAAAATTATAAAAGCATCATGATATTGTTCATTTAATCAAGAATATATGTTGCGAGCTTAACTCAGGGGTTCTGTTTGACCCTTGAATTGACCCTTTGACCCCTGTAATTTCTTTAAAAGCCACATTTTGACCCTCAAGATTCTGGCTGATGGGTCAATGTTCTCTAAATTATAGGTAATTTAGCTATAAAATGGTAAAATCCAGTAAGAAATTATCAAAATGACCCTTGAGATTCAGCACCTAGTGGAACCCCTGTTAACTGATAACATGCTTTCACTTTTTGGTGTATATGATTAATCGGCCCCTAAACTTTCGGAAAATGACAATTTTAGGGATTTTTCCTACTAAATGGTCTATGTGATAAAAGGTGAAACTGGAAGTAAGAACATTTTTACACTAAATAAAAGAGAGGAAATTGCAAGAATACTGTCAAAACTGTTAAACTATTCTAGTAATAAGATAAAGCTGTATAATCTATTGATCAAAACTGGTAGAGCTGGAAACTTTATATTGATTTTCAAGGGAGACAATCCACTTCAATAAGCCAGCTAAAAGGCATTGAAAACTGGGTATGCCTAAATTGGTTGATGAGGTATAACAATCCATTAAATTTGTTTGTTCTTTTAATGAATTTTCTTAAAAACTTTTATAGAATAGTTACTAAACTACTGCATGTCATAAATGACGTCACAAACATTCAAGTAATTTGAAGTAAATGCTTAAGGGGAAAATTGCCTGCAAAGTGTGAAAATATAGATTGTCTGTAAAGTTATGGGAATAAAAAAAATGACATTTTGTATAATAAACTGTAAATGAATTCATTCATGTTTAAATCATGTGAAATACAGTCGAATCTGCTGTAGTGACCACCAGCCCTAAATGACCACGTTGTTATCTGCCCTTTTCATGTTCCTATACACCAGCCCACATGATACAAGTTTAAATAATTATATCACATATTGTATTCGAAGACAATAATTTCCAATGAAAGAAATTGTCATACTTGGTACAGAACAAATATTTAACAATGTCATCATCATTTGAGTGCACCTTTGGTTTGATTGTTTTGTTGTGATGTCACGCACAAGAGTTGTTATTTCACAAGTGAGTTATCTAAATTATTACCACTCTACTTTGTATGTTATGTTATAAATGTTGGAGACGTCTGCACGCCAAAATTTACAAATTTACTCCTTTAATTTCAGGTCTACATTCTTTAATTGTTGGTGTATCTGCTGGTCATAATGTTGAGAAACATGTCTGGTGGAGATCCTGGGATGCATTTCATGGTGAGTTAAATAAAACTGTCACAGAATTCTACATATAAACAACAAATACTGATGAATGAGCTAACCCACCAGCAAAGATACTTATGCCTGATATAGTTTGTGGAGACTAAAATGTATGTTCTATATGAAATTGTTACAGAATCTAGCAATAATGTCTGCAATAACATTTTTTCATTTCTGCCTGTCCTTAGAGATGTGCTTAAGTTTCAGTATCATAAGACAGAATAACATGGAGATAATGTCAAAAAATGTGGTTGGTTAGCTCTGTTAGTCAGGATTTATTGTGGTGACTGCTGGATAGATAAATTGAGGGATGAAAGCAATACTCTGTCTATAACATTCTATATTGCATATATATGTAGCAGCAGACAGACTTTCACTTTCACCCCTCAAAATATTCAATTGAATAAGCAAAGCACTTGGCTATTGGCAACACCGAACATTAACTATACTTAAGGTCTATAATTATCTAAGGTTTAAATTCTATTTTAAATTGACCAGCATATATCATTATTTTGCTTGTATCCAATTTTCACTATATTAGCAAATCAAAATAAGTTGTAACCGTGAATATTTAGTAAATTATGTAAACTTTGAAAATCTTCTTGTCCAAAACCCTAAAGTCTAGAGCTCTGATATTTAGTGTGTAGCGTTGTCTAGTGGTCCTCGTACAAGATTGCATAAATTATTAAGTTCCGTCAAAAAACATGGCCGCCAGGGGTGGGGCCGTATAGTGGAAACTATAAACAACATCTCCTCCTAAACTACTCAATGGATTTTGACCAAACTTCACAGGAATGATCCTTAGGTGGTTCTCGTTCAAATTAAGTTATATAAATGGTTCCGGCCTGTTACAGGAGCTAAAAATAAATTTTAAAAGTGTAAACTTTGAAAATCTTCTTGGTCCAAACCATAAGGTCTAGAGCTTTGATATTTGGTGTGTAGCATTGCATAAATTATTAAAATCTGCCTAAAAACATGGCCGCCAGGGGGCAGGCCTTGTTTCCTATATGTATATAGTGGAAACTATAAACGTCATTTCTTAAACCTTGAAAACAGGTCTACTTTTTGAGTTGGTCTTAATATTGAGGTTGAATAAAAGCAAAACAGTGACAATGGACTTGAAAGTTGCGCGCTTAATTTTGAGGTGGTTTTGTTATTGAGATGGTCTTTAAGTGAGGTTTTACTGTACAAGTGTTTAAAACAAGAGCTGCCAAGATTATTCTGAACCGAGGGATAAAATCATCTTCACAACTTTTCTAAGATCTTAAATGGCTAGAATATAGATATGGATTAAATATCACATGGCAGTAATAAAAAAATTAATTATTTTTTTGTAAATAACATGGCACCTTCATATATGACTGAGATTTTGCAAAAATGACGCTCAGTATCAAACAAAGATCTTGTATTGTATGCAAGACCTTGTACAAAACACCATAAGGAATGTTCTCATATTTCAGTATTAATGGAATAAAACAAGGTTTGCACAGGTCTTGAAAAGTCCTTGAAATTGCTGCATACTCCTTGAAAACTGCTTGAATTTGTAACAGCCACAAACTCCTTGAAAAGTACTTGAATTTTGAAAATAAAACACTGGATCCCCTATTCTCTATACTGAAAAATCAACATTTCTATAGTCCTTGAAAATGGTTAAAAAGTCCTTGAAAAGTACTTGAATTTTGTTTGGGAAGTTCTGGATGAACCATGTAAAATACCAGTACACTGCAAATATTCAAAGAAAAATGCAAAATATAATTTGCATGTTGCAAACCTTTTCATATTGTTAATTACCAATGCTTATGTACATATTTCACATGCATGTATCATTTTAATGATGGAAATTTGTTTTGTTACTTATTCAAATTAACCAATAATTGTTTTGCTTGTCACTGAATCATAAATATTTTACTGAAATGTTTGAACTAGTTGTTGAAATTAATGTGAATACATAGCATCATAATGTGAAAGGCCAAAAATCTCAAAGACTGCCACAAATATGTCCAAATTAGCTGAAGTTCCACACTGTGGGATAGTAATTCTCATGATATGTTTAAATAACTACTGTGGTATATGGTAGCAGATGGTTTGCAACAATATTTCTGGGTTTCTTTCATTGATACACATTTTTTTGACTGAAAAATGTTCACAATTTTACAGGCATCATGAAAAACTTGATTATATAGTGGAGATTTGTGTGTTTCCTTGTAAGATTGAAAGTTATTTCACAGAGTGAGCAGCAGACAGAATATTTTCACCTGTGACATTGCCACAAATGAAAATTTCAGTCACGTTCATGAGGTGAAATCACTCAATCTTACACTGTTTAATACCTCAGTATTTTACATGATGCCATTTATATGATGTCATTATCACTCTGATAATTTCACTGCTCACTAAATAAAGTATTGTAAACATTACAGTAAAACGCTAAACATTTGGTGTAAAATGATGCATAATTAAAATAAGCAAGGAATTTCGTAAAATTTGTTTGGGGTCTGCCCTGCAACATTGAGCTGTGAGGATTTTAATAAAACTGATGACTGCCGATATGTAACAAAGATCCTCCTTTACTTTCAGGTCTCCATTCAATGATATGTTGGTGTATATGCTAGTCATTGTTGAGAAAGGTTTCTGGTGCTGAGATACTGACAGACATCACATGGTAAGTTAGACTGTCACTGAATCCATCATATAAACAGCAAATATTAATCAAAAGAGCTAACCCACCAGAATTGATGCTATTATCTTACATGGTTTGTAAAGATTAAAATGATATTCTGAGTATTTATTAAAAATTATGACAGAAGTGAGAAATGACAAGGGAGGTAACAATCACTATACATTTTGCTACCAGTCCCTGTGTGTTAGTAATAAGGTTACCTTCAGGATGGTATGATATATAATGAAAAAAATGTAAATACAAAATGGTGGGTTAGCTCTGTTAGTTAATATTTGTTGTAGAAATTCTGCTGTTATTCAAATTGAGTGGTGAAAGTAAAGCTAGTCTATAAGACTCTATATGCATATACTGGGAAACCTCAATAGGACCACCATTGGTTCTGAAGAAATTTGATCTTATCAATGAGGTGGTCTGATTTTTGACTTAAAATATGGATGAAAAATAGAAAACTGGGCCCTGAAAATATGGTCTCATTAATGAGGCGGTCTTACTTTTGAGGTGGTCTTTTTGTGAGGTTTTACTGTAGATGAAGCAGCATATGAGCATCGCTGTACGATTTCCAACCTCTTTAAGGGAGATTGTTCACAGAAAACGTCACATGTGACGTCACCATGTACTGACACTGTAAGCAATATTTGCCCCATATGGCAATGAAAACGAAGTGACCATAGAGAGTAAACATTGTTCCCTGTTTTCAAATAGTGACATCACGTATTGCATTTTCTTGAAATGACGTCACTTACAGAAGAGGTTGTAAATCCAATAGCAGCGCTCGTATAGACTTTTCACTTCATCCCTCAAAATTGTGTCAAGAATTCTATTGATCTTTAAAATTTTGATTATGGCTTGTAGAAATAACTCTTTGCCGTACAAAGGCGCTTGGTAGTGGGCAACACCAAGCGTTAATTAAACCTAAGGTCTGTTTATTTTAAATGATAATACCTAAATTCCTGGATATCTTGGCATTAAATTTATTATAAAAATTGCAATAATAGGTTAAAATAACATATCGCTTGATACTAGATTAACATTATGTAGTTCAAAGCCTTTTCAACCGAATATACTGATAATCGATAAAGCATTCTTCAAAGAAAACTAAATACAGCATAGAACATATTCAATAAATATTTGGTAAAGCATAATTATACTGAACAAAAATATGTTTCAAAACATTCTATTTGAATGTAAACCAATAATTCGCCAATGGCTAATGATAATTGATATATTTGTTAATTATTAAAATAGAAATATTTGGAGACATAATACAAAGTATATTAGCATTCAGATATAAAACAGATTATACATGTACATTGTAGTTGTAAATCTGTGACAAAGCTGTATTGATGTTGGGCACATACCTTTAAGCATATGGATACCATTTCACATTAATAAATAGAGGATATTTGTATGTTTGGGAGTAAGATCGAAAGTTATTGCACCAAGTAAGCAGCCAATGCAATATTTTCAGGAGTTGAGTAGGTGAAATATTTTCCATCTTGCACCGAAACATACATTAATTCTATTTAATTCATGCTTCATTTTGGTATCTTGTGGAATTTAATTACCCCATGCCTCAATATTTGATTTGACTTTATTTGCCATTGCACGCACTTTGGCCATCAAGTAGCTAGTTCTTTTTCAATAAAAATGCGAACTCCTTAATTAATTTAATTGTGCTAAACATCATAAACTTTGCTATATGTCTTAACCATTCTAAACATCATATACTCTGCTATATGTCTTAACCATTCTAAACATCATAAACTCTGCTATAGGTCTTAACCATTCTAAACATCATAAACTTTGCTATATGTCTTAACCATTCTAAACAGCATAAACTCTGCTATATGTCTTAACCATTCTAAACATCATATACTCTGATATATGTCTTAACCATTCTAAACATCATAAACTCTGCTATAGGTCTTAACCATTTTAAACATCATAAACTCTGCTATATGTCTTAACCATTCTAAACATCATAAACTCTGCTATATGTCTTAACCATTCTAAACATCATATACTCTGCTATAGGTCTTAACCATTCTAAACATCATAAACTCTGCTATAGGTCTTAACCATTCTAAACATCATAAACTCTGCTATAGGTCTTAACCATTCTAAACATCATAAACTCTGCTATAGGTCTTAACCATTCTAAACATCATATACTCTGCTATATGTCTTAACCATTCTAAACATCATAAACTCTGCTATAGGTCTTAACCATTCTAAACATCATAAACTCTGCTATAGGTCTTAACCATTCTAAACATCATAAACTCTGCTATAGGTCTTAACCATTCTAAACATCATATACTCTGCTATATGTCTTAACCATTCTAAACATCATAAACTCTGCTATAGGTCTTAACCATTCTAAACATCATCATAAACTCTGCTATCAGTCTTAACCATTCTAAACATCATCATAAACTCTGCTATCAGTCTTAACCATTCTAAACATCATCATAAACTCTGCTATCAGTCTTAACCATTCTAAACATCATCATAAACTCTGCTATCAGTCTTAACCATTCTAAACATCATCATAAACTCTGCTATCAGTCTTAACCATTCTAAAAATCATAAACTCTGCTATTGGTCTTAACCATTCTAAAAATCATAAACTCTGCTATTGGTCTTAACCATTCTAAAAATCATAAACTCTGCTATTGGTCTTAACCATTCTAAAAATCATAAACTCTGCTATTGGTCTTAACCATTCCAAACATCATCATAAACTCTGCTTTCTATCTTAACCATTCTAAAAATCATATACTCTGCTATAGGTCTTTACCATTCTAAAAATCATAACTGAATTTAAGCGCAAAATATAGCAAATTAATTGAAATCAAGCCAATTATAACCACCACACAGAAATGAAAAGTCACATATTAACTCAATCGGTCATTATCGTGTGAGATCGCCGCATTTGACTGGGTAATGGTTGCCAGTCAAAATCTTAAAAATCGTGTCCATGATGAGTTACCTCACCGCAGAACATGCCCCAGGCGATATTAACAGAAGTGTAAAATATTTCCCAGAATAATTTCTATTTGTTAATTCATTATGTCCAGGCAAAAGGCGGTCACAATCAGTAATGACCAATTCAATTAATCTGAGATTTTTTATTTCTGTGCGGTGTTATGTAATTGGCTTGATTTCAATCAATCGGCTGTATTTTGTGCTGATAATTAGTAGAAGCATTACAGATAATAATATTGGTCTTTCTGTGTGTGAAATTTCTATTGGATATATTCATATTTAGTAACAATATCCTAAATATGAAATCGGAGTACTTATAACTTTTGCTAAGTGTAATTCTATGAAAATGTAACTACTAATAGATGGAACTAGATTTACACACAAACTGCATTCTTGTAGTTACTATATTGTATATTATGAAGATGACTTATACGAAACTTTAATGTAATATATGATATAAATAACACTGTTAACAGAAACTAAAAATGTTGCACCCACTACAGTGCATCATTCAAAATCACTAAAGCAATTTAATAAATTCAAGCTCAGTATTTAAACAACAACATATGAGCAACGCTGTACAATTTCAAACCTTTTCTATAAGTGACGTCATTTTCAGACAAAGTCATATGTTACATCACCTTATACTGACAGTAAACAGTATTTGCCCCATATGGAACTATGAAAACAAAGTAAATATGGAGTAAATATTGTTTCCTACTCGCAAATAGTGACATCATTTGTGACGTTTTCTGGAAATGACGTCGCTTACAGAAGAGGTTGGAAATCGTACAGCGGGGCTCATAATTTATAAAGTGACGTCAATGTCTTTTAATCATCAAACAACAATAAAAAAAGATGCAAGGCGACGTCCTATGGTGGCGCGCCATTAACGTCAATGACTGGCATTAACAATTGTTATTTGTCAGATATAAAATGAACAATATGCTGATGTATTGATTTAAATCTTAATGATGTAAAGTATTAAAACAATAAGCGATGTCAGTTAAACTTTCAAATTTGGTTGACCTCTTCTAGGCACTGTCTTATGTATGTCAGGCGTGCCCTGTAGCAATTTATTCTCTCTCTTTAAGAATTTCTAAAGTTTTTAAAGTACATGTAATAAGAAAATGTATCTAATAATAAAACAGCATTAATTACAGTCAGTATAATTCTGTATTAATATGTACAATAAATAAGTTTAATAATGAAATTCAAAATATGATACAAAAATTCCATGATATTTAATAAATATGATTGTGAAAATACTAAGATAAAGTTGTTTAGTATGTTGTAATGCTTAGTAGTTTGATAAAAACTTCAGTTGATAAACTTTAATGCATGTATTATCAAATACAGTAAAACCTCACTTAAAGACCACCGATATTTAGAACACCTCAAAATTAAGAACACAATATGCAAGTCCATTTTCACTGTTTTGCTCTTTGTTCAACCTCGATATTATGACCATATCAATAAGAAGACCAGTTTTCAAGGGTTCTAAAGGTGGTCTTATTAATGAGATTTTACTGTATATAGGTTTAAGTCTCATTTTCTTCATTATCAGACTGTCTACCTGTAGAGTTGTCTTTTTAAAATTCAGGGACAGATGGTGTTGCCAAGTGCTGAGTATGCTTAGAGTCCATCTGTATAAGGCTGATATCATTTGTTCACCTGTCACTTTCCAATGTGATGTTTTCATACCTCAAAACCGTGGCAATCTTTACAGTGAATGCCTACTACATTGTAAAAATAGGCATAACTTATTTATCTGTGATTTCTTTTTCAGGATCAAAAGACAATGATGATCCATGTAGTGTTACACAAAGCCATGTATGTGTACTTGGTTGTGTTGTTGCTGCATGTTGATTTACTGAATAAGGTAATATAAAATATTGAACAAAATGTCAAATAATTGATTAAAGGGAGACAACTTGCATTCTGTTCAAGATCATTCAAGAACATTTTCCAACATTAGACATCACTTCAAAGAAGACTGGCTTTCTAAGGTCAAATACTGTGACAAATAATAGTGGAATATTTCAAATGAACTCCTTTGTCTGAGGTTATAAAACTTGAGATTGATTTCAAATCTTGTTTTGTGGGTTGTTTTATAATTGATCATGCAGTAATTGCCATATAACATAAATAATTAACCTAAAAAGTTACTGAAACATTTAACAAAATATCTACCAGTCTTTGACAAAATAAGTTGTGACTGAAAAGAAGCTTTGAGTACAGCAACTGATCTCAAGTTTATAATCTCTGGCCGTGGGCATTGATGGATTGCAGATTCACACTAAAATTAAAGCAAAAGCTAAAAATACAGAAATATGTTTATTATCAAAAAAATTTCTTGTACAAAATGATGGGGAAAAATAATAATAGAGAAAATTAACACAAATTTGATAAATTCTTTGCCACTGAGATTACAGTAAAAAATAACTGGGGCTTGTTGATTAATTAACCACAATATTGACTGACTTACTTTAAAAAGTAAATACATGTAGTAGAATAATTAGGGATGGGAATAATCAGTTATTTTGTAAACTAGTTAACCGGAAAATACTCCGAATGGTTTGTCGAACGAGAATACAAACATTTATTGCATTAGTAGATTAACACACAGTTGGTACATATACTGACATTTGCAATTACGCGTAATCAAGTAGTCATTCTTGATGAGTTCTTTTGTAAATGACCTTTGAGTTCAGTCTATGTAGACACTAATGCCATTGTCATGGTCAGAGGTAATGTACAATGTATATTGATGATTTGCCATCACTTTTATAACTTAAATTATTAACATACAGAAATGTATTCTCTATACAATAGTTATAGTAAAATAGTAGCTGAAAATTATCTCAAGATGGCAGACACACCGTATATACCATGTACTGAAGTAACGACAACCATATCAGCGTCATTTGAATAACCGTTTTTGAGGTTTCTTCGGTGGCATAGTGGGTATGGTTGCAGTTTCTTCAGTGCTAGGTGCTGACGTCATAGGGGTCATAGGTTTGAACCCCTTTGGGTTCACTAATGAATTTCCCAAATTTATTTGAAAGATATTCATTAAAGTCAAGTCTGTCAGTTAGACATTTAAGTAGCTAAATATTATCACCAAACTATAGTTGTTTTGATGAAAAATGTTGGATTTTGTCTTGAATGATAATTGTACTAGGTTGTTTCTTGCATTTTAATAAGCAGACATATTTTCCCATCATGCCTTGGCATCAGCAATGACTTGGCTCAATTTGCTTTTCTCATGATACTTATACACTTAGCAATTAAATACAGCTATAGTAATTTACAGTCGGACCTCATTCATTCAAATTCATCCGGTTCAAAATTTTAAGTAATACTTGGTTTCAAATAGCCCATTTCAATTTGATGCTCAGAAGAAGAGACATAAGGACCTGATATTTATTTCCGATTATAGTATTTGGACAGAAGGTTGTCGAATAAACAAGGTCCTAACCCTAACCCACTTTGTTATTTGAGATATAGCTGTGTTAATTGTGACAAAGTTGAGACATGAAAGTGGACTAATTTTGATAAAAAAGTTTTAAGAACATACTTTTTTATATTTCAGGTATGGAATGAATCTCATCAAACAACTTCATCAAATTGGTGCATTTGTCCCGAATGAATGGTTGTCCAGAATGAATGGTTTATTTTTGAACGTTATTAAATAACAAAAAGTGACATATTAGGCATGAATGACATGTTTCAACATGGACCAGCAGACTTTTGTGTTAGAAAATAGACAATTTATGTACTTTCCATTGTGAAATCTTGTATATTATGTTTGTTTTGTCCATAAAGGACGACCATGGTCCGTAGAAGTGACCAGATATAATTTGTTGCATCTTGTTGGTCTTACTTATTGCTATCTACTTACTATAACCACCCACTGACATCCATGACTGATCTATTCTCTTAACTGCTCCATCATCTATGGGTTTTAGTTCACATTTTTGATAGATCAAATACAAACCATTAATTGGTTTCTTCATCATAAGATGAAGAGTTTTTCACCGATCACATGGCTTATTCTATGATTGAAAGTATTGACCCACAGTTGATGACAGCAGTTAAGTATGATAGTCAGTTGCAAGTTACAAAAGACTACCAAGGCCTGCCATCGATTAAATGAAGCAGCCTTTGGATAATATATGGATTGTCAAGTATTGGTGGCCAAATAGGGCTAGACTTATGTGTCCCCAGTTGTCAAAGGGGCTAACTCGCCTATGAAGTTCTGCCACATCTAAAGCAGGGGAGAAGGGATGCTACTCTTGTTTAGAATGGTCGCCTAAAAGGTACAGTTATGCCCCCTGCTTAAAATGGCCGCTATTATGAATGAGAGTAATGTCCCTTTATTACAAAATGGATGCAATTTTAGACATGATTTATGTCCCCTGAATTCAAAATGGCTGCCATCTTCGCGGAATATCAACCACTTTGAAATCGGGGGAAGTAATCCGTGCAGTAAATTTCCACCATTTTGAAAGAAGGGAGGCTACTCTTGTTTCGAATGGTAGCCTAAAAGGTAGAGTTATGCATCCTGCTTAAAAATGGCCGCTATTATGAATGAGAGTAATGTCCCTTTATTACAAAATGGATGCAATTTTAGACATGATTTATGTCCCTTGATGTCATAATGGCTGCCATTTTCGCGGAATATCAACCATTTTGAAATCAGGGGAAGTAATCCGTGCTGTTAATTTCCACCATTTTGAAAGAAGGGAGGCTACTCTTGTTTCGAATGGTCGCCAAGCAAGGTAGAGTTATGCATCCTGCTTAAAAATGGCCGCTATTATGAATGAGAGTAATGTCCCTTTATTACAAAATGGATGCAATTTTAGACATGATTTATGTCCCCTGATGTCAAAATGGCTGCTATTTTCGCGGAATATCAACCATTTTGAAATCAGGGGAAGTAATCCGTGCTGTTAATTTCCACCAATTTGAAAGAAGGGAGGCTACTCTTGTTTCGAATGGTCGCCAAGCAAGGTAGAGTTATGCATCCTGCTCAGAAATGGCCGCTATTATGAATGAGAGTAATGTCCCTTTATTACAAAATGGATGCAATTTTAGACATGATTTATGTCCCCTGATGTCAAAATGGCTGCTATTTTCGCGGAATATCAACCATTTTGAAATCAGGGGAAGTAATCCGTGCTGTTAATTTCCACCATTTTGAAAGAAGGGAGGCTACTCTTGTTTCGAATGGTCGCCAAGCAAGGTAGAGTTATGCATCCTGCTTAAAAATGGCCGCTATTATGAATGAGAGTAATGTCCCTTTATTACAAAACGGATGCAATTTTAGACATGATTTATGTCCCCTGATGTCAAAATGGCTGCTATTTTCGCGGAATATCAACCATTTTGAAATCAGGGAGGTAATCCGTGCTGTTAATTTCCACCATTTTGTAATAAAGGGACATTACTCTTGTTTCGAATGGTCGCATGAAAGGTAGAGTTATGCATCCTGCTTTAAAATGGCCGCTATTATGAATGAGAGTAATGTCCCTTTATTACAAAATGAATACAATTTTAGACATGATTTATGTCCCCTGATGTCAAAATGGCTGGCGAATATCAATCATTTTGAAATCAGGGGAAGTAATCCGTGCTGTAAATTTCCACCATTTTGAACGAAGGGAGACTACTCTTGTTTCGAATGGTCGTCAAGCAAGGTAGATTTATGCATCCTGCTCAGAAATGGCCGCTATTATGAATGAGAGTTATGTCCCTTTATTGCAAAATGGATGCAATTTTAGACAGGATTTATGTCCCCTGATGTCAAAATGGCTGCCATTTTTGCGGAATATCAACCATTTTGAAATCGGGGGAAGTAATCCGTGCTGTAAATTTCCACCATTTTGAAAGAAGGGAGGCTACTCTTGTTTTGAATGGTCGCCTAAAAGGTGCAGTTATGCATCCTGCTTAAAAATGGCCGCTATTATGAATGAGAGTAATGTCCTTTTATTACAAAATGGATGCAAATTTAGACATGATATATGTCCCCTGATGTCAAAATGGCTGCCATTTTCGCGGAATATCAACCATTTTGAAATCGGGGGAAGTAATCCGTGCTGTAAATTTCCACCATTTTGAAAGAAGGGAGGCTACTCTTGTTTTGAATGGTCGCCTAAAAGGTACAGTTATGCCCCCTGCTTAAAATGGCCGCTATAATGAATGAGAGTAATGTCCCTTTATTACAAAATGGATGCAATTTTCGCGGAATATCAACCATTTTGAAATCAGGGGAAGTAATCCGTGCTGTTAATTTCCACCATTTTGAAAGAAGGGAGGCTACTCTTGTTTCGAATGGTCGCCGAGCAAGGTAGAGTTATGCATCCTGCTTAAAAATGGCCGCTATTATGAATGAGAGTAATGTCCCTTTATTACAAAATGGATGCAATTTTAGACATGATTTATGTCCCTTGATGTCATAATGGCTGCCATTTTCGCGGAATATCAACCATTTTGAAATCAGGGGAAGTAATCCGTGCTGTTAATTTCCACCATTTTGAAAGAAGGGAGGCTACTCTTGTTTCGAATGGTCGCCAAGCAAAGTAGAGTTATGCATCCTGCTTAAAAATGGCCGCTATTATGAATGAGAGTAATGTCCCTTTACTACAAAATGGATGCAATTTTAGACATGATTTATGTCCCTTGATGTCATAATGGCTGCCATTTTCGCGGAATATCAACCATTTTGAAATCAGGGGAAGTAATCCGTGCTGTTAATTTCCACCATTTTGAAAGAAGGGAGGCTACTCTTGTTTCGAATGGTCGCCAAGCAAAGTAGAGTTAGGCATCCTGCTTAAAAATGGCCGCTATTATGAATGAGAGTAATGTCCCTTTACTACAAAATGGATGCAATTTTAGACATGATTTATGTCCCCTGATGTCAAAATGGCTGCTATTTTCGCGGAATATCAACCATTTTGAAATCAGGGGAAGTAATCCGTGCTGTTAATTTCCACCATTTTGAAAGAAGGGAGGCTACTCTTGTTTCGAATGGTCGCCATGCAAGGTAGAGTTATGCATCCTGCTTAAAAATGGCCGCTATTATGAATGAGAGTAATGTCCCATTATTACAAAATGGATGCAATTTTAGACATGATTTATGTCCCCTGATGTCAAAATGGCTGCTATTTTCGCGGAATATCAACCATTTTGAAATCAGGGGAAGTAATCCGTGCTGTTAATTTCCACCATTTTGAAAGAAGGGAGGCTACTCTTGTTTCGAATGGTCGCCAAGCAAGGTAGAGTTATGCATCCTGCTTAAAAATGGCCGCTATTATGAATGAGAGTAATGTCCCTTTATTACAAAATGGATGCAATTTTAGACATGATATATGTCCCCTGATGTCAAAATGGCGGCTATTTTCGCGGAATATCAACCATTTTGAAATCAGGGGAAGTAATCCGTGCTGTTAATTTCCACCATTTTGTAATAAAGGGACATTACTCTTGTTTCGAATGGTCGCATGAAAGGTAGAGTTATGTATCCTGCTTTAAAATGGCCGCTATTATGAATGAGAGTAATGTCCCTTTATTACAAAATGAATACAATTTTAGACATGATTTATGTCCCCTGATGTCAAAATGGCTGCCATTTTCGCGGAATATCAACCATTTTGAAATCAGGGGAAGTAATCCGTGCTGTTAATTTCCACCATTTTGAAAGAAGGGAGGCTACTCTTGTTTCGAATGGTCGCCAAGCAAGGTAGAGTTATGCATCCTGCTTAAAAATGGCCGCTATTATGAATGAGATTAATGTCCCTTTATTACAAAATGGATGCAATTTTAGACATGATTTATGTCCCCTGATGTCAAAATGGCTGCTATTTTCGCGGAATATCAACCATTTTGAAATCAGGGGAAGTAATCCGAGCTGTAAATTTCCACCTTTTTGAAAGAAGGGAGGCTTCTCTTGTATCGAATGGTCGTCAAGCAAGGTAGATTTATGCATCCTGCTCAGAAATGGCCGCTATTATGAATGAGAGTAATGTCCCTTTATTACAAAATGGATGCAATTTTAGACATGATTTATGTCCCCTGATGTCAAAATGGCTGCTATTTTCGCGGAATATCAACCATTTTGAAATCAGGGGAAGTAATCCGTGCTGTTAATTTCCACCATTTTGAAAGAAGGGAGGCTACTCTTGTTTCGAATGGTCGCCAAGCAAGGTAGTGTTATGCATCCTGCTTAAAAATGGCCGCTATTATGAA
Organism: Mactromeris polynyma; assembly: GCA_032209605.1. Classification (NCBI taxonomy): domain Eukaryota; kingdom Metazoa; phylum Mollusca; class Bivalvia; order Venerida; family Mactridae; genus Mactromeris; species Mactromeris polynyma. Next base: position 1,670,723 of record JASFXZ010000048.1, read on the forward strand.
TGAGAGTAATGTCCCTTTATTACAAAATGGATGCAATTTTAGACATGATTTATGCGGAATATCAACCATTTTGAAATCAGGGGAGGTAATCCATGCTGTAAATTTCCGCCATTTTGAAAGAAGGGATGCTACTCTTGTTTTGAATGTTCGCCTAAAAGGTACAGTTATGCCCCTTGCTTAAAATGGCCGCTATAATGAATGAGAGTGATGTCCCTTTATTACAAAATGGATGCAATTTTAGACATGATTTATGTCCCCTGATGTCAAAATGGCTGCCATTTTCGTGGAATATCCACCAATTTGAGATTAGGGGAAATAATCCATGCTGTAAATTTCCGCCATTTTGAAAGAAGGGAGGCTACTCTTGTTTTGAATGGTCGCCTAAAAGGTAAAGTGATGCCCCTTGCTTAAAATGGCCGCTATAATGAATGAGAGTAATGTCCCTTTATTACAAAATGGATGCAATTTTAGACATGATTTATGTCCCCTGATGTCAAAATGGCTGCCGAATATCAATCATTTTGAAATCGGGGGAAGTAATCCGTGCTGTAAATTTCCACCATTTTGAACGAAGGGAGGCTACTCTTGTTTCGAATGGTCGTCAAGCAAGGTAGATTTATGCATCCTGCTCAGAAATGGCCGCTATTATGAATGAGAGTAATGTCCCTTTATTGCAAAATGGATGCAATTTTAGACAGGATTTATGTCCCCTAATGTCAAAATGGCTGCCATTTTTGCGGAATATCGACCATTTTGAAATCGGGGGAAGTAATCCGTGCTGTAAATTTCCACCATTTTGAAAGAAGGGAGGCTACTCTTGTTTTGAATGGTCGCCTAAAAGGTGCAGTTATGCATCCTGCTTAAAAATGGCCGCTATTATGAATGAGAGTAATGTCCTTTTATTACAAAATGGATGCAAATTTAGACATGATATATGTCCCCTGATGTCAAAATGGCTGCCATTTTCGCGGAATATCAACCATTTTGAAATCGGGGGAAGTAATCCGTGCTGTAAATTTCCACCATTTTGAAAGAAGGGAGGCTACTCTTGTTTTGAATGGTCGCCTAAAAGGTACAGTTATGCCCCCTGCTTAAAATGGCCGCTATAATGAATGAGAGTAATGTCCCTTTATTACAAAATGGATGCAATTTTAGACATGATTTATGCGGAATATCAACCATTTTGAAATCAGGGGAGGTAATCCATGCTGGAAATTTCCGCCATTTTGAAAGAAGGGAGGCTACTCTTGTTTTGAATGGTCGCCTTAAAGGTACAGTTATGCCCCTTGCTTAAAATGGCCGCTATAATGAATGAGAGTAATGTCCCTTTATTACAAAATGGATGCAATTTTAGACATGATTTATGTCCCCTGATGTCAAAATGGCTGCCATTTTTGTGGAATATCCACCATTTTGAGATTAGGGGAAATAATCCATGCTGTAAATTTCCGCCATTTTTAAAGAAGGGAGGCTACTCTTGTTTTGAATGGTCGCCTAAAAGGTACAGTTATGCCCCTTGCTTAAAATGGCCGCTATAATGAATGAGAGTAATGTCCCTTTATTACAAAATGGATGCAATTTTAGACATGATTTATGTCCCCTGATTTCAAAATGGCTGCCGAATATCAACCATTTTGAAATCAGGGGAAGGAATCCGTGCTGTAAATTTCCACCATTTTGAAAGAAGTGAGGTTACTCTTGTTTCGAATGGTCGTCAAGCAAGGTAGATTTATGCATCCTGCTCAGAAATGGCCGCTATTATGAATGAGAGTAATGTCCCTTTATTGCAAAATGGATGCAATTTTAGACATGATTTATGTCCCCTGATGTCAAAATGGCTGCCATTTTCGCGGAATATCAACCATTTTGAAATCGGGGGAAGTAATCCGTGCTGTAATTTCTGCCATTTTGAAAGAAGGGAGGCTACTCTTGTTTTGAATGGTCGCCTAAAAGGTGCAGTTATGCATCCTGCTTAAAAATGGCCGCTATTATGAATGAGAGTAATGTCCTTTTATTACAAAATGGATACAAATTTAGACATGATATATGTCCCCTGATGTCAAAATGGCTGCCATTTTCGCGGAATATCAACCATTTTGAAATCGGGGGAAGTAATCCGTGCTGTAAATTTCCACCATTTTGAAAGAAGGGAGGCTACTCTTGTTTTGAATGGTCGCCTAAAAGGTACAGTTATGCCCCCTGCTTAAAATGGCCGCTATAATGAATGAGAGTAATGTCCCTTTATTACAAAATGGATGCAATTTTAGACATGAATTATGCGGAATATCAACCATTTTGAAATCAGGGGAGGTAATCCATGCTGTAAATTTCCGCCATTTTAAAAGAAGGGATGCTACTCTTGTTTTGAATGTTCGCCTAAAAGGTAGAGTTATGCCCCTTGCTTAAAATGGCCGCTATAATGAATGAGAGTAATGTCCCTTTATTACAAAATGGATGCAATTTTAGACATGATTTATGTCCCCTGATGTCAAAATGGCTGCCATTTTCGCGGAATATCAACCATTTTGAAATCAGGGGAGGTAATCCATGCTGTAAATTTCCGCCATTTTGAAAGAATGGAGGTATTCTTGTTTCGAATGGTCTCCAAGCAAGGTAGAGTTATGCCTCCCGCATTTAAATGACCGCTTTTATGAATGAGTGTAATGTCCCTTTATTTCAAAATGGATGCCTTTTAAGACATGATTTATGTCCCCTGATGTCAAAATGGTAACAATGTTCGCGAACTATCCACCATTTTGAAATCAGGGGAAGTAATCCATGCTGTTAATTTCCGCCATTTTGAAAGAAGGGAGGCTGCTCTTGTTTCGAATGGTCGCCTAAAAGGTACAGTTATGCGCCCTGTTTAAAATGGCCGCTATAATGAATGAGAGTAATGTCCCTTTATTACAAAATGGATGCAATTTTAGACATGATTTATGTCCCCTGATGTCAAAATGGCTGCCATTTTCGCGGACTATCAACCATTTTGAAATCAGGGAAGTAATCCATGCTGTAAATTTCCGCCATTTTGAAAGTAGGGCGGCTTCTCTTGTTTCGAATGGTCGCCTAGAACATAGAATTATGCCCCCCCCCCCTTTTAAATGGCCGCTATTATGAATGAGAGTAATGTCCCTTTATTTCAAAATGGATGCAATTTAAGACATGAGTGATGTCCCCTGATGTCAAAAAGCAGATATATTTGCGGAATATCCACCATTTTGAAATCTGAGGAAGTAATCCATGCTGTAATATTCCACCATTTTGAAAGAAGGGATGCTACTTTTGTTTCGAGTGGTCGCCTAGAACGTAGAATTATGCCCTCTCCTTTAAAATGGCCGCTATTATGAATGAGGGTAATGTCCCTTTACTACAAAATGGATGTAATTTTAGACATGATTAATGTCCCCTGATGTCAAAAATTACTGCCATTTTCGCGGAATATCAACCATTTTGAAATCAAGGGGAAATCCGTGCTGTTAATTTCCACCATTTCGAAAGAAGGGAGGCTACTGTTGTTTCGAATGGTCGCCAAGCCAGGTAGAGTTACATGTGACTTTCGTGGCTACTACCATATTATAGACATGTGACTTTCGTGGCTACTACAATATTACAGACATGTGACTTTCGTGGCTACTACCATATTATAGACATGTGACTTTCGTGGCTACTACAATATTACAGACATGTGACTTTCGTGGCTACTGCCATATTACAGACATGTGACTTTCGTGGCTATTACAATATTACAGACATGTGACTTTCGTGGCTACTGCCATATTATAGACTTGTGACTTTCGTGGCTACTACAATATTACAGACTTGTGACTTTCGTGGCTACTGCCATATTATTGATATGTGACTTTCGTGGCTACTATCATATTTAATCATTATAGGCGTGTTACTTTCGTGGCTACTGCCATATTATAGACTTGTGACTTTCGTGGCTACTGCCATATTATAGACTTGTGACTTTCGTGGCTACTGCCATATTATAGACTTGTGATTTCGTGGCTACTATCATATTTAATCATTATAGGCGTGTTACTTTCGTGTCTACTGCCATATTATAGACATGTGACTTTCGTGGCTACTACCATAGTATAGACATGTGACTTTCGTGGCTACTGCCATATTATAGACATGTGACTTTCGTGGCTAATGCCATATTATAGACATGTGACTTTCGTGGCTACTACCATATTATAGACATGTGACTTTCGTGGCTACTACCATAGTATAGACATGTGACTTTCGTGGCTACTACCATAGTATAGACATGTGACTTTCGTGGCTACTACCATAGTAAAGACATGTGACTTTCGTGGCTACTACCATATTATAGACATGTGACTTTCGTGGCTACTACCATATTATAGACATGTGACTTTCGTGGCTACTACCATAGTATAGACATGTGACTTTCGTGGCTACAGCCATATTACAGATATGTGACTTTCGTGGCTACTGCCATATTTGATAATTATAGGCGTGTTACTTTCGTGGCTACTACAATATTATTGACATGTGACTTTCGTTGCTACTACCATATTATAGACATGTGACTTTCGTGGCTACTACCATATTATAGACATGTGACTTTCGTGGCTACTACCATAGTATAGACATGTGACTTTCGTGGCTACAGCCATATTACAGATATGTGACTTTCGTGGCTACTGCCATATTTGATAATTATAGGCGTGTTACTTTCGTGGCTACTACCATAGTATAGACATGTGACTTTCGTGGCTACTATCATATTTGATACATTTTGTAATTATAGGCGTGTTACTTTCGTGGCTACTACAATATTACAGACATGTGACTTTCGTGGCTACTGCCATATTATAGACATGTGACTTTCGTGGCTACTGCCATATTATAGACATGTGACTTTCGTGGCTACTGCCATATTATAGACATGTGACTTTCGTGGCTACTGCCATATTATAGACATGTGACTTTCGTGGCTACTGCCATATTATAGACATGTGACTTTCGTGGCTACTACCATATTATAGACATGTGACTTTCGTGGCTACTACCATAGTATAGACATGTGACTTTCGTGGCTACTACCATAGTATAGACATGTGACTTTCGTGGCTACTACCATATTATAGACATGTGACTTTCGTGGCTACTACCATATTATAGACATGTGACTTTCGTGGCTACTACCATAGTATAGACATGTGACTTTCGTGGCTACAGCCATATTACAGATATGTGACTTTCGTGGCTACTGCCATATTTGATAATTATAGGCGTGTTACTTTCGTGGCTACTACAATATTATTGACATGTGACTTTCGTGGCTACTACCATATTATAGACATGTGACTTTCGTGGCTACTACCATATTATAGACATGTGACTTTCGTGGCTACTACCATAGTATAGACATGTGACTTTCGTGGCTACAGCCATATTACAGATATGTGACTTTCGTGGCTACTGCCATATTTGATAATTATAGGCGTGTTACTTTCGTGGCTACTACCATAGTATAGACATGTGACTTTCGTGGCTACTATCATATTTGATACATTTTGTAATTATAGGCGTGTTACTTTCGTGGCTACTACAATATTACAGACATGTGACTTTCGTGGCTACTGCCATATTATAGACATGTGACTTTCGTGGCTACTGCCATATTATAGACATGTGACTTTCGTGGCTACTGCCATATTATAGACATGTGACTTTCGTGGCTACTGCCATATTATAGACATGTGACTTTCGTGGCTACTGCCATATTATAGACATGTGACTTTCGTGGCTACTACCATATTATAGACATGTGACTTTCGTGGCTACTACCATAGTATAGACATGTGACTTTCGTGGCTACTACCATATTATAGACATGTGACTTTCGTGGCTACTACCATATTATAGACATGTGACTTTCGTGGCTACTACCATATTATAGACATGTGACTTTCGTGGCTACTACCATAGTATAGACATGTGACTTTCGTGGCTACAGCCATATTACAGATATGTGACTTTCGTGGCTACTGCCATATTTGATAATTATAGGCGTGTTACTTTCGTGGCTACTACAATATTATTGACATGTGACTTTCGTGGCTACTACCATATTATAGACATGTGACTTTCGTGGCTACTACCATATTATAGACATGTGACTTTCGTGGCTACTACCATAGTATAGACATGTGACTTTCGTGGCTACAGCCATATTACAGATATGTGACTTTCGTGGCTACTGCCATATTTGATAATTATAGGCGTGTTACTTTCGTGGCTACTACCATAGTATAGACATGTGACTTTCGTGGCTACTATCATATTTGATACATTTTGTAATTATAGGCGTGTTACTTTCGTGGCTACTACAATATTACAGACATGTGACTTTCGTGGCTACTGCCATATTATAGACATGTGACTTTCGTGGCTACTGCCATATTATAGACATGTGACTTTCGTGGCTACTGCCATATTATAGACATGTGACTTTCGTGGCTACTGCCATATTATAGACATGTGACTTTCGTGGCTACTGCCATATTATAGACATGTGACTTTCGTGGCTACTGCCATATTATAGACATGTGACTTTCGTGGCTACTGCCATATTATAGACATGTGACTTTCGTGGCTACTACCATATTATAGACATGTGTCTTGCGTGGCTACTACCATAGTATAGACATGTGACTTTCGTGGCTACTGCCATATTATAGACATGTGACTTTCGTGGCTACTGCCATATTATAGACATGTGACTTTCGTGGCTACTACCATAGTATAGACATGTGACTTTCGTGGCTACTGCCATATTATAGACATGTGACTTTCAAATTCGTTGCTACTGCCATATTATAGACATGTGACTTTCGTGGCTTCTGCCATATTATAGACATGTGTCTTGCGTGGCTACTACCATATTATACACATGTGACTTTCAAATTCGTGGCTACTGCCATATTATAGACATGTGACTTTCGTGGCTACTGCCATATTATAGACATGTGTCTTGCGTGGCTACTACCATAGTATAGACATGTGACTTTCGTGGCTACTGCCATATTATAGACATGTGACTTTCGTGGCTACTACCATATTATAGACATGTGTCTTGCGTGGCTACTACCATAGTAGGGGAGACCGGGGCGAAGTGTTACATTTTTCAAAGATTTTAAATTATAGATAATATAAACTCGTTTACAACAATGTAACTAAGGTTTCTATAATAAACAACGAAAATTTAATCATAAAATGTATTTAATAACATAAATAAACTATTTATTTACAATTTAGAACTCGTTGAAATTGTCGAGTATATGTAACACTTTGCCCCAAGATTTGGGGCAAAGTGTTATAGTCCTTGGTGCAAAATGCTACACTATAAATATATTTAATTTTCAACAAAAACATATGGTAACTAATGACAATAAATAAAACTGAGTGCATATAATAGTACAGTTCAATGTCTCAACAAAGAAAAACACATCGCCTATGACCACAGATGAACCATGTAAGCTGTTCAAACATGAGGTAAGCTGAACTCACATGACATAAACTGTTTCAACATAAGGTAAGCCGTACCAACACCAGGTAAGCTGTACCAACAAGACATAAGCTGTACCAACAAGACATAAGCTGTATCAACAGCACATAAGATGTACCAACATGACAATCGGTGTACCAACATGACATAAGCTGTATCAACATGACATAAGATGTACCAACATGACATAAGATGTACCAACATGACATAAGCTGTACCAACATGACATAAGCTGTACCAACATGACATAAGCTGTATCAACATGACATAATCTGTACCAACATGACATAATATGTACCAACATGACATAAGATGTACCATCATGACATAAGATGTACCATCATGACATAAGATGTACCAACATGACATAAGATGTATCAACATGACATAAGATGTACCAACATGACATTCGCTGTACCAACATAACATAAGCTGTACCAACATGACATAAGATGTACCAACATGACATAAGATGTACCATCATGACATAAGCTTTACCAACATGACATAAGATGTACCAACATGACATTCGCTGTACCAACATAACATAAGATGTACTATCATGACATAAGATGTACCAACATGACATAAGATGTATCAACATGACATAAGATGTACCAACATGACATTCGCTGTACCAACATAACATAAGATGTAACAACATGAAATAATCTGTACCAACATGACATAAGCTGTACGAACATGACATAATATGTCTCAACATGACATAAACTGTACCAACATGACATAAACTGTACCAATACAATATAAACTGTATCAAGAGCAGGTAAGCTGTACCAACATGACATAAGTTGTACCAACACCAGGTAAGCTGTACCAACATGACATAAGTTGTACCAACACCAGGTTAGTTGTATAAAAATGACATAAGCTGTACCAACATGACATAAGTTGTACCAACACCAGGTAAGTTGTATCAACATGACATAAGCTGTACCAACACCAGGTAAGTTGTATCAACATCAGGTAAGCTGTACCAACACCAGGTAAGTTGTACCAACATCAGGTAAGCTGTACCAACACCAGGTAAGTTGTACCAACATCAGGTAAGCTGTACCAACACCAGGTAAGCTGTACCAACATGACATAAACTGTACCAACATCAGGTAAGCTGTACCAACATGACATAATATGTACCAACATGACTCAAACTGTGCCAACACCAGGTAAGTTGTACCAACACCAGGTAAGCTGTACCAACATCAGGTAAGCTGTACCAACATCAGGTAAGTTGTACCAACATCGGGTAAGCTGTACCAACATGACATAAACTGTACTAACATTAGGTAGGTTGCACCAACATCCGGTAAGCAGTACCAACATGACATAAACTGTACTAACATCAGGTAAGCAGTACCAACATGACATAAACTGTACTAACATCAGGTAAGCAGTACCAACATGACATAAACTGTACTAACATCAGGTAAGCAGTACCAACATCAGGTAAGTTGCACCAACATCAGGTAAGCAGTACCAACATGACATAGTCTGTACCAAGAGCAGGTAAGGTGTACCAAGAGCAGGTAAGCTGTACCAACATCACATAAGCTGTATCAACATCAGTTGGCTGTACTAACAGCACGTAAACTGGTACCAACATGATACAAACTGTACCAACATCCGGTGAAGTATATCGCCATCAGTTAAATATAAACCAAATCATCATCATGTTAACACTATCAGTATTTTAAACATATCACACATGTTCTGTATCTCCGCCATATACAGTCCCAACCCCGGATGAGAAAGGCTAAGACACGGACTTCATTGGGGCTCAGACCAATATACACATTACGTGCAGTTTTTAGATAACGTTGCAACATGTTCTCATGGGCATCTGTTAAAACTGGCTCAAAATATCGATCTGAGAAGCTATCAAAATTATCAGTTCCATATTTATTTGCTTTTTGATGTCATGGGGTTGATTTTAATCTGTTTGGCAACTGATCGGATACTTTGTCCATATATACTACATCGTTAAATCCCCCTTTAATGACATCTGCATGAACGTTCCTGACGGTGTTTTCTTTTTTAGTTTCGAACCATTCTACAAAGACAATAATTGACAGATCTACTCGATCTAATTATTTGTACTTGAGATCTCTATTGAATAATGATAATTTAATGTTAAGTTAAAAGTAGATCTATACGTTATCAACAGTAAAACATATTAAACGTAAGTTTACAAATATTCAGTGGTAGTTTTCTGTAGCTAGATATATGTTGGCATGTACACGGGGCATAGTGTTACATTGTAACGCTATGCCCCGGGTATCATGTAACACATTGCCCCTAACAATCTGATGGAAATACAAACATCCTTGGGTAAAAACCAAGGTAGACCGGATCACGATTCATTCTGCGACGTCATGCCTATAACGTACCCTAATGTAACATATAAGCTAAATTATCAGCAAAGTCATGAATTTAAAGGAAATCTATATTTTCCAAATTTATGAAAATTTACTTACATAACCGGATATGCGTTGACTTATCACTGATACTTTATTATCGACTGGAAATGTCCACGACCGATCAGATAAAATGGCTACACCAAAAGTACTTTAAACTACAATGGTTATGATGTAATAAATAACGTCATTTGTTTGAAAATTTAAACGTAACACTTTACCCCGTGTAACATTGTGCCCCGGTCTCCCCTATACCAAAAGTGATTACCGTACTGGATGATGGTACGAAATATCAGGTTTTCCACACGGGGTACCATCTCTTGTCTGTCGTCTTATGTAATGACCACTCCATACGAACAGAGTCTAGTTCTTGCTGAAGGAGATGCATGAAACAAAATCTGAGACACTCTCTGAAATAATGAATGAATTAAAATGTTTGGACAACAAGAAACCTATACAATATGAAAGAAAAAAGCATATTTTTGGTGTAGGAAAATTATCTTGATACAAGTGATGATCTGAAATATGCCAAAACTGCCACCCGTTTACATTAACATTTCTGAATCTCAGGCTTAAACTTTAAAATGGTAAACATTTTGTTCCTACGTTATTATTACACGTTGTAGAGTGAGTAACAAGTAATATTCAGGCAAAAATGTATCCGTTTAAATAATAATGAAAACGAAATGCTTGTAAATTTCACTTTTTCAATTCTGAGTCTGAGATTCAGTCTTAAGCCGTTTGTGAATACGGGCCCTGATTTGCTTTGTCAGTTCATTACCTGGTCCGCGGTTAAATAGATAAACTTCGTGTTGTCAGCTCTTACTTTCAATATCATAGAAATGGGTGTAAAATTCTGTTGATAGGTTAGTCGTGATACGAATATTATACAGGTACCCATTTTTGGGTAACATAAATGTCAACTCGAATATCCTGACAGTAATGATTTTGATTTGTTTTGAGTTTAACGCCCTTACAGACACATGGTGGGTCATTTGAAAGGCGTTATGTACCTGGGTTTCTTATACAATGAAATCATCGCTTTCACTGCAATCGACTGAAGCTTTCTCACTTGAATCAGCGGTGGGAGGCAAATAAGCCCATAAAGGTTCTTTGATAAAATTGCCACAAAAGCCGTAGCCAGCCAGACCCAGGATCAATCCAGAGGCGTTCGGACTGGTAGGTTAAAGAAATAATCACTGTGCCAGTGTGAGCTAATTGTTGATGGTAACGGATTGCAGTTAAAGGCACATTCAGGACGTTATTTATTTAACTAATATTATCTTGCTGTAGTACGACAAACATAAATCACGATGTGTTAATTATATAGAAAAATACCTCTGCCGCGAAACTTGTGTAGTTGACAAGATATGTCTGGTGTTCATTTTCTAGTTATCTTACGACAGATTTATAACATATGGGGATTTCTTTTACTTATTTAAACTTATAAAACGACCACTGATAAAATAAGTGAACTACACAAAGGCAAAAAGCTCTTATTTTTTAGCCATTTATGATTTTGTCTATTGCTGGTAAGCTATAAAATACTTTTTGTGACTTTAAAGCAGACTTACATATGCATGTTATCAGCGGTAGAGAAGATCCCATGCTCCTCCATCTCGCAAAATATGTCCTTCCATGCTGCTATGCACAATTGATGTAGCTGCCGCCACCAGCTTTCGATCCTCTGTGTTTAAAACAAACATTATTTCAGTCTTACACGGCTGTTATGTTCTTTTTACACAATGTTTAAAGGGTAACAATACGATTGGTATGCAAAAAATGAAATCAATTCATCACGTAGATTTCATGTTATTCATTGATTTGTTATACAACTAGTCAAATTAGAATAATATTAGAGTTACCTCACTAGCCTTCAATAACTATCAACCCTATTAATTTTAAAACAACAGCAATTAAATATCTGTATCCTCATGATGTCATACAAGTTATAACAGCTTATTTCAAATGTCGTTCATGAGCTCAGACGGTGGCGTATTTATGGTCTTAAATGGTGGCAGAAACCGGAGTACCCGGGGAAACTACATTGTCCGACCTGTTGACCAGCTAACATGCCGACGTCGGGTATCGATCCCGGGCCGCAGTAGCGAGACCGCAGTGCTTAATCAACTGAGCTAGCTGGAGACAGTGTGAGGATCTTAGGAAAATAACTGCTTTTCAAATGACAGTTTAATCATAATTTACGTTCTGATGTTTTACTATCATCGTTTGTTGTCTTTATATGTAACAGCCTTTGAAAAGTTCATGTTATGTAAGGGGATTCTCGGTCTTTAATGACATAATCACCGACCTGATGTGTATGGGAACTGCCAATGATGACACTTCTTTCTTCAGATCTATCGTCATTGTGATACCATCTGAAGGACTTCTGCATATCAGTCACGACAACATTCTCCGTCCCAGCGTCCATTCTGATACACCGCGGAACTCCTACAAACGAATGTTTAAATATATTGTCACATAGAACTACTCATAACAGGTAGACTCTAGTCTAAGTACGCAAGTTATCAGAATCTGACTTCAGTGGTTAACATGACCTTATCTGAGTAATAACTGGGTGTTTAATGTATTAATGTTCTATTTCACGATGAAGTTTGTTTATACTTAAAACTGCAGTTTTTATGCAGTTTTGAATTGCAGTTAGGTCTGCAAGCACCGTCTTCCCTAAACGCAAAAGGCAAATGCGATCCATAGAAAAGTGAAAACGGGTTTATTAACTTCATAGTCGAGACATTTATGTTATCTTGTGACTTAGTACTCAAGTGCGTTACACATCTAATTGAAGTTGCTTAATTGCGCATTTTCATCTTTGCCAAATTTGTCAAATTTGACAAAGAAATGACTGCAAACGAGCTAAAAGGTGAAACGCCAGTGAAACGAAACACACTATAGGGGTTTTAACAATAAGTATACACGTTTAAGCATAAATGGAAAAGTAACATCGAGGTTTATTGCTAATTAGTGATTGTCCTTCTTTAAATCTGTTGACATACGCAAACTTGTACAACATGTAGACCGTTGCATGTCGCCAACTATTCAAGTATTATCCTTTCATCCTAGAATTAGACATTCATTGCTGTTGTATATCATTTGTGATCAGTAGTACTTAGTAAAATGTTTTGTCACCTTTCATGCCCTTCACATATTCCAAGAAATACGACGCGATAACCTTCGGGTTGTTGTTGGTTTTTGCTATTTTCAGCCAAAGAATGCGCCGGGAAAAGCTGGAAAAAAAGTTTATTTTTTTGCAAATACTCACGATTCATCTACAAGCTAAATTCTTGCACGTCAGAAGGAAAACCACGTTTATTGATCTGGTTCTTTGCAACTTATCAATGATTTCTATGGTCATTTACAACGTGTGTACGAAAACTATAACGCGTCTTTACAGTTTACTCCTTCTGTCCGGGTACTTGTATTCACTTCAAAGTTGGCACTGACTATATATCGAGTGTGATAAAAAGAGATTAGTCAATAACTTCGTGATAAATGTTTCAAAAAGAAGTTATGGACTACAGGCTAGATAAGATATACATGTATCTACAGGCTAGAAAAGATATACATGTATATATATTTTAAAGCTCCAGCCTCTTTGATAACAAAAATGGATCGATCGAGAATTGTTTACATTTTCTATCGTAAAACGTCATTCGCTATAAATAACACTAAAATAATAACACAACTCCTTAGTAATCATCATACCTTAAGTCGATGTCCAACTTAAGCTTTAACAAAAGTAGCGTCTCTTTCCAAGAGAATCCATTATTGAAGTACTCACGGATACTTGCATCAGTATCGCTCTCCATGTTTACTCTTCTGCGCATGTTTACATCTAACAGGAAGGCGAAGCTACGATGAGGCGATGAGACACTGAGACGATGCGATATCACGATGAGACGATGCGATGGCATGATGATACGATGGCACGATGCGATAGCACGATGGCACAATGAGACACTGAGACGATGCGATAGCACGATGAGACGATGCGATGGCACGATGAGACGATGCGATGGCACGATGACACGATGCGATGGTACGATGATACGATGACACGATGCGATAGCACGATGACACGATGAGACACTGAGACGATGCGATAGCACGATGAGACGATGCGATAGCACGATGATACGATGAGACACTGAGACGATGGCACGATGATACGATGACACGATGCGATAGCACGATTATACGATGACACGATGCGATAGCACGATGAGACGATGCGATGTCACGATGAGACGATGCGATAGCACGATGAGACGATGAGACGATGACACGATGAGACGATGGCACGATGCGATAGCACGATGAGACGATGGCACGATGAGACGATGGCACGATGAGACGATGCGATGGCACGATGGGACGATGCGATGACCTGAATTTGTGTTTAAAATGCTTTAAAGGAGAAAAGCGAAATGTATTCTCAAAGATATGCAATTTGAATTCGAATTGATATCGGCCCACCTTCGTTGCACGGTCAAATGAACCGATAAAGGGATGGAATTATGTGTGGCTTGTAAGAAATATATATATCAAATGGAAGAAAGGGAGGGTGGTGGTGAATTGATGTATGCATAAAAATATGTCTACGGAAATTACCGGAACCACACGAAGACTAACTTCGAACAATGTCTGAAATGACCGAATGCAATAACTACGAATCGATCTTGGAAGAGCAACAGAGTGTTCAGTGTTGACTTTGTATAAGCATAGTAATGATAAAGTACAATTTCATAATATTTATTTAAAGTCGAACTGATACAAACAGTAACTATAGCTATGTAAAGTTATTGACCGATATGCATTGATCTTTCTAAAATCACGTTTTTGTCGAGAGCCACCAACAGGGCCCGTATTCACAAACGTTTTAAGACTGAATCTCAGACTTAGACTTTAAACCGCTTTGATTGGCCGAGGGCATATCACGTGATATGTGACAACCCGAATGTTACCTGCCATGTGACCGTCGAACATTTTCAATGTTACCCGATTAAGCGACTATCTACCTCCATGCAAGCGTTTATGGTCGTTATGATCTAAACAGTGAGAATAAAATGTCGAATCCAGGGCGTTTTACGTTGCTTTCTGATGAGGTTTTGAGAAGTCTAGACGATGAAAGAGATACACAGAGTTGCTCATTAAACGTTCTGGTTACCAAGGAGATTTAGACACTTGATGAACATGTTACGTTATTGATATCAACTTATCAAATAGGGAAACAGCAGTATTACGTAATTAGCGTTAAACAGTACTATAACTTGTGTTTGAACAACTGGTGTAGGAATATAAAATGTGTAATGCAATCTCCCAATTATTATAAATTGTTAGATAATAGATATAGCTGGTATGAGAATACATGACTATGACAATGGTAAATAGTGTGCAACTGAAGAGAATTCTCTAAAGTTACGGACGTACAAACTATTTAACATCAATTTGAGACAGAAAATAATGTCGTACTTGACCGTCTAAATAAATATGAACTTCTATAAAGGCGTGATTCAGATCATGCATACAGCCTCTACGTATCGAGACAGGTCAGTACACAGGTGAGAACATTGGGAGTAGAATTTGTGACTTTTAATACTGTTGAAGATGAAACTTCCGAGATCTATGCTAGCCAGACAAGGACGAAACTGTTATGATATCTTATGCAATCTTTGCAGCAAATAATGGTTAATTTTTCACTATTCCCCTGATAGACTCATTGTCATACAAAACAATCTTATCATGTGGTAGATGTGGACTTTGCTCCGAGTCTGATCCCTGACACATTTGGTTATACGCTGACACATTTGGTTATACGCTCGGGTACAGGTTAAAACAACGCAACACGTCATTGAAATATGTGTATGACGTGGTTGGCAAATAAGGTTACGACCTTCGGGATTGGTCAGTTGAGCCCGGAGTACGGTAAGAAAGTTATTTAAGGGCCGCGCACGAAGGAAAATGCGGATTTGGTTTTGGGGAGCTCATAGGCTACGGCCAGGTTAACATCTAAAACAGTTTTTGAATAGAGGAATTATTAATATTTATAGACATTTATTAAGAGAGTTTGCTATAAGATCATCACTGGAGTTAGAACAATCTATGTTAATTATACAATAAAAGTGTGTACTCCCAGAGGACTTGTTGTTTATTGTGAATTGTGAGTTCACAAAGTTACATTATTACCTACGACCATTCCGGTACCTTTCTAATATCAACTAGGAATATTTCATTATATTCCCCCAACATAGAGAAAGCAAGTAGGTAATAATAAACCCGATATTTGCCAACCCGTGTAATGTAATCAGGAACATACAGCGGCATACAGTGAGTATAAACAAACTAGAATAATCTGAAATTTGATGGAACACTATATTAGCTAGTATGATAATAACTAAGTTTTAAGGTATTCAGTGACATGTACTTTAATACGGGAATATTCTGCATAATGCATTTTCGACCCTTATTGGGACTTTAACAGAATACCACCATGTTATTTTTATATTTTCATTAACATTATCGTGACCGCAATGTGAAGGTTGGTGAAATATATAAGGAGTATGTGGCGTGACTGGAAGTCATTTCTCGCTACGTACTCGGATGAGAGGAAGGTTTGTATAGCCAGGAGTATTTGGTGGAATCTTAGAGACTGTAATAAGAAATAAAGAATAATCATTGATACGAATAATTTAATAGAACAAAAGTGCATTTTTTCCGATATTTGAGGAAAATACGAACACTGCCACATAATTGTGATCTATGTTTTTTCTACATGTATGACGATCGAATGCCTGATACTGAAACCTGAATAAGGGAATTAGTCATTGAGTCATGTAATGAGATTAGTTGCCATGACAACAGTATACATTAAGACGGTTCTTGCATGAAAATAATATTATACTCAATTGTATTTACTTATTAATAAAATAAAACATTTGCTTATTTTTATAATTCCAATGTTATGTAATAGTTAGTAGATTTTAAGTAAAATCTTATTGATAAAGAAGGGGCGTTGTATCATTGTATTTTACTAAATATCTACTAACTGACTTAGAATGTAACCTACATTTTGATTGGCCGATACGCATGCACATTTCAACGCGCAATCTGGAACATGTGTGTAGTGATTTTAGCGCATTATTGCGTCACGCACTTGTTTGTAAGGGTTTCAACATGGATGCATACATTTTATTGATGTTCATATAATTGATACCATGTTTATTTCGAATTTATAACTTTTCATCGTATTTTGCTTGGTTGGATTGTTTGCACTGACCATTGATTTTCATGCATTTGAGATTAAAGTTCATGTTCTTTTGGTTTGTTTCTTTACTGGAAAAATAAAGTTGTCTAAATGGGGGTTTCAGAACAGCCTATAAACGGATAAGCAAAGTGCGTAGCCAAAAGGTCAAATTAAGATTTTGCTTAGTGGCACAAAAATCAAAACGATAAATGGTCAAAACAGATAAAAACTATAAAGTACATGCAGGTGACACTTAACAGTATTGTCATAGACTTGGTGCCAGCAAACAACAAAGCCAATAACTAACTTTAATAATTTTGTTGAGCCCCTTTTTCGATAAATATAAACGAGCGTAGGTGTTCGCTCCGTGGCGCTCTTGTTTTGACGAAACATAAACAAAACAGTGTAAAAACGATCATGTGGTGTGAAAGGGTAAACACTATAACGGTAGTAAATTTCCAAATATGATAACGCTCACAAATTCGCAGTAGGCGGAGCTTAAAAAGCCCGCGAAAAGTCGAAAATGTAGGTTGTATTCTAAATTGTTTAACATTAACAGTGTACATTTATTTATTTGTAAAATGTTCCTTTTATTTGATTAGTGTCTATCGTCACGTTTATCACAACTTTGCTGATTATGTAAAGTAGATTTAGAAATTTTCAAAATTGCCACTCATTCAGAGGTTTAGATACTAAATCTAGTTTTAAAGAAATTCATTTATTTATAAACACTGCTTTTTATAAACATATGAAACTATATCGATCTAGAGTTGTGCTGCTTTTTACAGAATGGTTACTATGGCAACAACTTTCTAATGTTATTGTATTGACTGATGCTAAAATTAAAAAAATATGAAATTCATAATAATGCCTTTTTCATATGGTTTAAAATTGGCCACAAAACAACTTTCGGCCGTCAGATTTTGAAATGAAAGTTATTTTTGTGATCAGGGAATATGTGTCTTTCAAATGCAAGCAAAAGTTAATTTCGATATACATTGCCATAAGCGCGAAGTAACAGACCCTGACTCGTATCATGATTGCATAATTGAGCATTTCCAAAGTATCGACATGAAATTACATGCGGTCTCCATTGTGTCACTGTGAGACGTCATCATAACGCGAGAAAATAACTTTTTGAAGTTCATTTGACGATACGAATCAAACCGTTTATGTCAAGTATTTGAAATGGGACATAAAGGTTTGTATGGTAACATTCTACAGATATTGTTTTGTCATTTTTCCAACAGCGTATGAATAATTTGATCAGCTATTATTTGCATAAAAAGTCCGAATAAATAGTAGATAAGGATAGATAATGCCCAGGAAGCTTTCAGCATATATCGTGTGCTATGTGATATTTATACTGTTTGTAAGTCCTTGTTCTCATAGTTATAATAATATATGCAGCAATTAGAAAGAATTCACCTGACGACACGAAGTCTTGTACGAGTCTTACATTCTCGTTTATTTATTCTTTCAAAGTTGTGGTACTTTGTATACAAAAACTACTGTGATTTCATTTGAAATAGTCATACTCGTCTAAGAATTGAGACTTACAGAGCGAGACACAGAAATAGCATTTATGTTTGAAATGTAACCCATTTTATGACTTTCGGTATGGTTATAAGTATGATGACGTCATAATTTAAGACTGTGGCAAAAAGGTTGTAGAAGAACACAGCAAGAGTAGAATCTACATTATATAGAAACCATAAAGCGTAACAACCAGTAACATTGCATTTGAACCCTCCGTACTCATATATATTTTATTACTGGTTGTATTTACATGCAACATCAAAAACGCCATGCATTCTTCAAAGCTATTTCATAACCAAAATATACACAATTAAATTCCACCAATATATAAAGGACTGGGTTCACGAAGAATCAATTTTGCCCTGTAATAATTCTTGTGAAATAAATGTAAACTGAAAGTACAATATCCATATATAATAAAGCAAAAGTAAAATTTCAGATGTCTTGTTATTGATCACCATGGTAACAGCAGAAGAATACCTGAATAGCAATGTTCTTGCTTTCATACTGATGTTTATCTACTAAAGTCCCCTTAGTTAATACGTAACTCTCAACCAGTTAATTTTTAATTGTAAGAACAAGTCCTAACTTCTTTCTAAGCTAGATTTATGTTGCCATGTTTACCAAATATATTCCAATTAGAAACAAAGTTGTATATAAAATATTTACAAACACCATGATGCATTTAAACAATACTAATCTGGGATATTAAATGCATATTTGAAGGCTCTAGTGAGTCCTTTCCTTTTTATAAATAGAAAAAAACAGACACACAGTACAAAGCACGATAAGTGATCTCTACAAATGATGTACATATTAGGTAATACATGTGTGTTCAATGTGTCTACCCCAAGAAATACACATGTATACAAATTTTCATGTTCCAAGTATCATATGGAAGGATATACATATTCATAAATTACACATACATAAGATTGACCAATGTATTGAAAGTTATTATGATTACCATCATAAGCAACCAAATGTAGTTCCACAAATAGCTTCCTTAACAAAGTCTTACACATGACACACGTGCATAATACATGTACATTGTCATATGTAAATATAGAAGTCAATGTAAAACATAGGACTTGATTGTTAAAATATCCGTTTTTTATCAGTCATTTCACATTTACTTAGAAATCACATAACAAGTACACCAATCCGTGCGACTTTTTTTTTTAGCTTTTTTGACAAAAGGAACAAAGCCACCTGTATGTCAACTTGACATTTTACATGTTTGTTTAAAAGTCTTGTGGAAGAAACACAGTGTAATAATATGAATAAATTATATCACAGGTATAACAGCTATATGATCAAAACTAGTATTTGTTCTGAATAAAATAACCGAACATACCCAAAAAGTAAATACCTTGACCAAAAAAGGTTCAAAGAAATGTGTAAGCTTAAAATTATCAATTGTAATTTGAATTATGGCATTAATAATTCATTTTGTTCGATCAAATGAGTGTGAAAGTCAACATAATGATATAGTTAAGAACTTTAATTGATTTAGTCTTATAAGTATCATTAATATACCTTGTACATATTACTAACTACAATTATTATAACGTAAAACATGTATATCACCACTCAACTTGAGTTATAATGCAATATACACGCATTATTTAAACATTGTAATACTGACAGTATGGTGCCCGGTAGCAACCATGGAAGTTCTTGCCAGTAGGCATGTTGGAATCATTTTAAAAAGTGTAATAAACATACGTTATGTATTGACTTCCATGGTTACTACCGGGCAGACATTGCTCAAACGCAGTTTGTACATGGAGTATAGCGTACTGGTTCCAATTAATATCTTAACATGTTTAATTAGCTTCAAAACATTGACATTCGAAAGTTTTAAATATTGGAGTATATTTCAGCATACAGTATGGCACAGTCGATATCTTTGTCTTAACAAATCTGTTTCTATTTCTCAAACAGACTTCACTCAGAATCTGAGGTACCCACATGCTGCTGAACGTCTGCGGCATCATCTAAAAATCCGCCCCAGTCCTGAATCTCGTATATGGTGCTATCCGCATGCATTGCCGTTCCCAAGTACCATATTATAGCTGCCGAGTGGATATTATATACTTAAGATGATGCATTTCTGTTATATATTCAGTCATTGTCAACCAATAAATACATAGTATATGTTTAATACACTGCTGAAAATGATTTTTACCGCTGTCCTATAAAGGAGTATTGTAATTCAATTCAGCACACATAAACATTTGGTATAATTAGCACTACTTGTGTCGCGGTTTGCAAAAGCTAATTTCTGTTTAGTGGATAGATCACCTGTGTGTGGTCATTATTCAGTCTCAGCATTTTCTACTCACAAGTTATGTTTTACGGTAATGTTACATTTGCTGACGAATCAGCATTTTCTACTCACAAGTTATGTTTAACGGTAATGTTACATTTGCTGACGAGTCAGCATTTTCTACTCACAAGTTATGTTTAACGGTAATGATAGATTTGCTGACGAATCAGCATTTTCTACTCACAAGTTATGTTTAACGGTAATGTTACATTTGCTGACGAATCAGCATTTTCTACTCACAAGTTATGTTTAACGGTAATGATAGATTTGCTGACGAATCAGCATTTTCTACTCACAAGTTATGTTTAACGGTAATGATAGATTTGCTGACGAGTCAGCATTTTCTACTCACAAGTTATGTTTACGGTAATGTTAGATTTGCTGACGAGTCAGCATTTTCTACTCACAAGTTATGTTTTACGGTAATGTTAGATTTGCTGACGAGTCAGCATTTTCTACTCACAAGTTATGTTTTACGGTAATGTTGGATTTGCTGACGAGTCAGCATTTTCTACTCACAAGTTATGTTTTACGGTAATGTTAGATTTGCTGACGAGTCAGCATTTTCTACTCACAAGTTATGTTTTACGGTAATGTTAGATTTGCTGACGAGTCAGCATTTTCTACTCACAAGTTATGTTTTACGGTAATGTTGGATTTGCTGACGAGTCAGCATTTTCTACTCACAAGTTATGTTTTACGGTAATGTTAGATTTGCTGATGAGTCAGCATTTTCTACTCACAAGTTATGTTTTACGGTAATGTTACATTTGCTGATGAGTCAGCATTTTCTACTCACAAGTTATGTTTTACGGTAATGTTAGATTTGCTGATGAGTCAGCATTTTCTACTCACAAGTTATGTTTTACGGTAATGTTACATTTGCTGATGAGTCAGCATTTTCTACTCACAAGTTATGTTTTACGGTAATGTTACATTTGCTGATGAGTCAGCATTTTCTACTCACAAGTTATGTTTTACGGTAATGTTACATTTGCTGATGAGTCAGCATTTTCTACTCACAAGTTATGTTTTACGGTAATGTTACATTTGCTGATGAGTCAGCATTTTCTACTCACAAGTTATGTTTTACGGTAATGTTACATTTGCTGATGAGTCAGCATTTTCTACTCACAAGTTATGTTTTACGGTAATGTTAGATTTGCTGATGAGTCAGCATTTTCTACTCACAAGTTATGTTTTACGGTAATGTTAGATTTGCTGATGAGTCAGCATTTTCTACTCACAAGTTATGTTTTACGGTAATGTTAGATTTGCTGATGCATCAATTGAAAAACAAAGATGATGTATAACTTCGTCAACTGGCTTCATAATATTAAATAAATAGTATCATGATTTGCATGTATAGAGAATCGCAACTGTTCAAGCTGAATTGGACGACTAGAATTGCAAAACGACAAGAAACGTATAGACCGAGTTTCAAAATTTATGGAATTTACCAAACTACACTGTTGACATTTGACTAACCCTTTATGAAGAGGCTACGGTGGCATAGAAGTGACATATGTGAAATTATTTTTAGCTCGAGGCCACGACGTAACTATCACGATCCCAAAATTTCACACATGTCACCTCTATGCGACCGTAACATACTGATACATTTCCGCAATAAATAATACAGATTGGGCGATTCTTGTATTTATACTATTCATTGAACGATAGGTTTTCAATATTTGTGACAAAACGTTTGATTATATCACCATATAATATCTTTCTTAACTTCTTTTGGTATAACCAAATATTGATTCTTTTTTTAAGTTTGTGAGTATAATTCCTTCAACCAGTTAAACATTCTGTTAATAAAGATTCTGCTTGGTTTGATACAAGCCCCTGTGAAATTCAGTTTTCCCAATAATGATTGAACCTCTTTTAAAGAAGCTGGGTACCGTTTCATTAAGCTTCTTATCTTAACTATTATCTTATCTTAAATTTCCGATTTAAGAAGATTTTTAAGAACTTCTTAAACCGTTTCTGAAAGCGTTTCTTAAATTCGCTTTCTTAAGTTTTTCTTAAGGTTTTCTTAAGCATCGATAATCGGTGAGCCAGTCTGACATATGACGTCACCCGCACTTGATTTGTAAGCAGACTCTTTAATTAGCCATTTTCGCAATAAAGCCTTTATTTCCTTTAAACGATCTTCGGTGATTTCCATTGTCATGTCCTTTGAGTTCAATAAGATGCCTAAAAAGGACGTCATCTGACAAGGGGGCCAACTCTTACTTTCTGCCTCTGCGATACCACATTTTTTTAACTAGGTTCCTAAAGTCAAATATGCAAACTTCGCATTTTCTTCCCTTTCTGCTCCTGCCAAATCATCAAGATAATTTAATATACCAACCCCCATGCCCATCATCATAAAGGCTATAGCATTTGTAACTCTTTGGCATATACAGCGCTACGCACCCCCATGCTTAGTACTGTGTCACAAACATTTTGTTTCTTCCAAACGAACGACACTAAATCGTAATTGGACGGACATATTGGAATATGTCTGCATGCCCTACTTAGATCATTTTTAAACATCAAACAACCCTGTCCTTTACTTTGAATTATTTTAACCAAATCATCAATTTTGGGGTACGTTAAATTGACTGTTTCACCCAAATACCAATATTTTTCAATATATTCATTTACTGCTCCCCCTGATGAACTTCTTAAAGATGTATCTGGCTCATCTGAACATAAGATGTTTGAATTGGCTTCATCCAGTATTGTTGTTATATTGGCTAAAACATCTCTAATAAGAGCCATTGCAATGTAAAACCAATTGAAAAAATCTTTTTTTTTCAAATTACTTACAGATAAAACCGGTAAAATAGCCTGATTGTTAAAAAAACTGGAAGTTTTTTTAAGTTTTATGATGTACAAACATCTTTCTTCAACAAATATGGATTAATACGTTATGAGTTCATTCTTTATTAATGCATGATTAGTGATGTTTTAACCAGAGGAAATATATTTTTCATGTTTGGTTAATTAAACAAATGAACAAAAAATGAGCATAGTATACCTTTAAATCTAGGATAATCCTACGTTCATGAATATTTCGTTTTAGGACTGTATTTAAAGGAGATACTAATAGATTAGAATTGAAAGGATTCTTTCAGAAAGGACCTATAATAGCATTATATTTAAGTTCTGTGAGTACATAATCATCTATATGTTTTGGAAATTAATTTGCCCCTTTGTAATTTTTGTATTTCCAAATTTCTTTGTTTTTTGTGATCAGCTCTTCATCACCATTAAAGCCAATGGGGAAACCAAATTCTAACAGATCACAAACTTTCATGTCTTTATATCCAAATCTTTTTAAAACTGATCTCATGTATTCTACGTTCATGCATTTAATTGAGATCAGAATATATAGAAGTATTTGTAAGGCTTTGTTCTCTATATTAATCAGTTGCTCACTAAAATGTGACAATTTATCAATAATCTAAAGGTATTATTTTTTCCAACTATAGCTGATAGTCAATTTCACACAGAATATCGTACATTGTATGATTCGGTTAAGTTCAAACAGAGTGAATTTATTGTCTCAGCGTACAATATTAAGAATTTTAAAGAATTGACTAAGCTCTGAGGGGGCAATTGAGACACGTCACACTTTGTGAACATGAATAAAAGGTCACTCGGTGCGAGCAAATACAACGCCACTCGGTGCGAGCAAATACAACGCCACTCGGTGCGAGCAAATACAACGCCACACGGTGCGGTCAAATACAATGCAACTCGGTGCGAGCAAATACAACGCCACACGGTGCGGTCAAATACAACGCCACTCGGTGCGAGCAAATACAACGCCACTCGGTGCGAGCAAATACAACGCCACTCGGTGCGGTCAAATACAACGCCACACGGTGCGGTCAAATACAACGCCACACGGTGCGGTCAAATACAACGCCACTCGGTGCGAGCAAATACAACGCCACTCGGTGCGAGCAAATACAACGCCACTCGGTGCGAGCAAATACAACGCCACACGGTGCGGTCAAATACAATGCAACTCGGTGCAAGAAAAATACAACGCCACTCGGTGCGAGCAAATACAACGCCACACGGTGCGGTCAAATACAACGCCACACGGTGCTAGCAAATACAACGTCATTCGGTGCGAGCAAATACAACGCAACTCGGTGCAAGAAAAATACAACGCCACTCGGTGCGAGCAAAGACAACGCCACTCGGTGCGAGCAAAGACAACCGCCACTCGGTGCAAGAAAAATACAATGCCACTCGGTGCGAGCAAAGACAACGCCACTCGGTGCTAGCAAATACAACGCCACGCGGTGCGAGCAAATAAAACGCCACGCAGAGCGAGCAAATACAACGCCACCTTGGCGAGCAAATACAACGCCACGCAGAGCGAGCAAATACAACGCCACCTTGGCGAGCAAATACAACGCAACCTTGGCGAGCAAATAAAACGCCACGCAGAGCGAGCAAATACAACGCTACCTTGGCGAGCAAATACAACGCAACCTTGGCGAGCAAATAAAACGCCACGCAGAGCGAGCAAATACAACGCCACCTTGGCGAGCAAATACAACGCAACTCGGTGCGAGCAAATACAACGCCACTCGGTGAAAGCGAATGAGATTTGCATGCGTACTATTCCTGGAATGGAAATTGAGCGGAGAAGATATTCTGATATTTTTTACACAAGTTCATGTGAGATTTTGACATATATAAAACAAAAACAAATCTTTATCTTGTTAAAATAATTTGATAACATTCCCGTCATGTTGCGGCGAGGTGTGTCATTTTATTTTCGTTAAAACAAGCTTAAAACCACGATTCTGATAATACGAGTATGCTTTATTAAAATTATAGTTATGATATTTCCCGCCCAACTATAACAGGCGACATTTTACTGATATCAAATTCGATGACACTACTACAACGCTTAACATATGTAATGGTTATGTTATCAAATGGAGGTACATGTATCTGTACAATTTTAGAAAATGGACTATCATTGTGTTTAACGAATGATTGTCTGACTATAACACTCATACTAGAAGTGAGAGTGAACTTATTGAAAATGATTAACACGTCCATCTCGGACTTATACTTGATAAATACATGTCCTGCTCTGATAACTACGCGGTAAACTCCTAAGCATCATGAACAGTTGTTTGTCCTGACACTTGCAGATATTCGATCCGATAATAGGGTACCTGTATGCCTCGGTCACAAATCACCTGGCCGCCGGCCGATGCGTCCGATCTCTAGGCATCGGACGGACTGTACACGTCGGAGCCGGTCGCCATCCGATGAGTGGCACTGAAGCTTGGACAAAAGGGCGCCGGCCGATGATCGGCCGGCAATCGGACAGTTCGGGAAAACTTTTGGGTGGAGCATCGGGTTATTAATCGGACGGCGGCCGGCCGATCTTCGGACGGCGGCCGGCCGATCTTCGGCCGGCTATCGCCCGGGTATCGTCCGAGCGCCGCAAGGATGCCGGAAAATTTAAATGAATCGTACGATGTCCGGACGGCAATCTGGTGGGCATATATAAATCCCACAGTCTTTCATTCGCAGACAGGATTTTACCAGTGATCGATTCATGTACCGGCAGCAGAGAATAGCGAGGCTGAGGGAGAATCTCTGGCCGTGAAACGACTTTCCTTCTCGGCATCTTGACTGGAAATGAGAAGCTGAAGATGCAGGGCGGGGCCTACCTACCCACGTGATCTGCAAAGAACTGGTCGGAGTCCTTCGGTCTCCGGGCGGACACCTGACGGGCACCGTCTGGAGTCCGTCAGTCATCGGACGGAGGCCGTCCGGCGATCGGACGGTCGCCGGCCGATTTAAATGTCGCTTAGCCACACCTTGATTTTTCTCGGCGCATGTACAATGGCCCCGATGTCGGGCGTTCACCGGGCGATCTCCGTGCGATGATCGTCCGATCTTGATCCGATCTCAGCACGATTCCTTCCCGGGCCCGACGTCGGGTAAAATTTTAAGTGAGACTTAAAATTAGTCCGGCCGCTGCCCGACGCTCCAAAATGCCCCGATGTCCGTGCGATCATCGGCCGGCCGCCGGCCCGATGAGCGAAAAAATACGTCGGCCGATCATCGGACGGTGGCCGGATTGGATTTGTGACCGAGGTATAATTTCACTTGGTCACATGACCGTTTCATCTCACGGCACATGCCCACGTGATCAGCCGGACTATTTTTAGTCAAGCCGCGCGATATTATCTATTTTCCGTACTTACTCAAACAATGGGGTTTTCAATTGAATACTATCATACTTTTCTGTATAGTAAATACGATAAAATGTCCCTTTCTCCAAAACTGTTCTGTTTTCATTCAAACGGAGCTTAATTTTATCCAAATCAGGGCCTGAGTTTAAAACAAACTCATTTTGGATGTCTTGAAAATTTAGAGAGAACAATACGCATCTCATCTTTTTGTTTTGTAATATTGATTATGAGTCTGGTCTGTCAACAATTTGAGACTATATTTGAGCTAAGATTTAGCTCAAATTGAGATGTTTCGGGAGATCGGGGCCAGATAATGTTCATAAAATAATCATCACATTGCTGATTTCACACTGCAACATCAGAGATTTCATATTATGTGTTATATCGTGAAGAAAAACTGTTTAAAATTGTCTTCATAGCTGTCCTTCAGTATATCAATACACACACCACTGTAAACAAAGCCAAACATTATAACAACCCTATACACTATATCCTGGTAGACTTAGTATAAACAGTGACAAAACAACCAAATTGTACGTCTTCAGATCATACACGGCGTGCCTAGGTCCAAGCCTTGAGGAATTACTTCAAGTGGAAATCATGTTACATCACCTAAAGAGCATTTAAAGTAATTGGAGTTTCTTTCCATCAGGCATGATACATTCTTACCATCACACGTGTGCATTAGTATAGACATTATAAAATTGTGTTATTCTTTTCAAAGGTTTAAAAACCCTAAAGATATTACATTTCCAATGTACAGTGTCAAAACGGTTAACAATTGTAGTACTAGAAAATAGTTGACAGCGCCACTATATTATGAATGTAAGAGTCAAGAAATGTGTCAGTATGAATTCTACAAAAATGATTCAATTTTATGGATTAGTTTTTCCTCAATTTACACTGTTAGTGAAAATAACCATGAACCTAAGAAAAAGAAAAAATGCGTTTGACAGCAGATCCGTCATGGCTCGAACCAAGAACCTCATTGTTAAAGATCAGTTGCTCTAACCAGAGCCACAGAGGCAGTCAGCGACATAAAGAATGCATTTATGCCTGTATCGATTCAACGTTTCACGAACGACGAAAAAAAATTGATGTTGTCATGGGGACTGGTGTTGTCATGTAGACGTGTGTTGCCATTTAGACGTGTGGTGTCATGTAGACGGGTGTTGTCATGTAGACGGTTGTTGTCATGTGAACGGGTGTTGTCATGCAGACGTTTGTTGTCATGTGGACGGGTGTTGTCATGTAGACGGGTGTTGTCATGTGGACGGTTGTTGTCATGTGGAATGGTGTTGTCATGTGGATGTTTGTTGTGATGTGGATGTGTGTTGTCATGTGTACGGATGTTGTCATGTGGACGGGTGTTGTCATGTAGACGTTTTTTGTCATGTTGACGTTTGTTGTCATGTGGGTGTGTGTTGTCATGTGGACGAGTGGTGTCATGTAGACGGGTGTTGTCATGTTGACGGTTGTTGTCATGTAGAATGGTGTTGTCATGTGGAATGGTGTTGTCATGTGAACGGAAGTTGTCATGTGGACGTTTGTTGTCATGTGGACGGGTGTTTTCATGTAGACGGATGTTGTCATGAGACGGATGTTGACATGCGGACGGGTGTTGACATGTAGACGGATGTTATCATAAAGACAGGTGTTGTCATGTAGACGGGTGTTGTCATGTGATCGGGTATTATCATGTAAATGGGTGTTGTCATGTGGACGGGTGTTTTCATGTGGATGTGTGTTGTCATGTTAATGTGTGTTGTCATGTAGACGGGTGTTGTCATGTGGATGTGTGTTGTCATCTGAATGTGTGTTGTCATGTAGACGGGCGTTGTCATGTAGACGGGTGTTGTCATGTGGACGGGTGTTGTCATGTAGACGGGTGTTGTCATGTGGACGGGTGTTGTCATGTGAACGGGTGTTGTCATGTAGACGGGCGTTGTCATGTAGACGGGTGTTGTCATGTGGACGGGTGTTGTCATGTAGACTGGTGTTGTCATGTAGACGTGTGTTGCCATTTAGACGTGTGGTGTCATGTAGACGGGTGTTGTCATGTAGACGGTTGTTGTCATGTGAACGGGTGTTGTCATGCAGACGTTTGTTGTCATGTGGACGGGTGTTGTCATGTAGACGGGTGTTGTCATGTGGACGGTTGTTGTCATGTGGAATGGTGTTGTCATGTGGATGTTTGTTGTGATGTGGATGTGTGTTGTCATGTGTACGGATGTTGTCATGTGGACGGGTGTTGTCATGTAGACGTTTTTTGTCATGTTGACGTTTGTTGTCATGTGGGTGTGTGTTGTCATGTGGACGAGTGGTGTCATGTAGACGGGTGTTGTCATGTTGACGGTTGTTGTCATGTAGAATGGTGTTGTCATGTGGAATGGTGTTGTCATGTGAACGGAAGTTGTCATGTGGACGTTTGTTGTCATGTGGACGGGTGTTTTCATGTAGACGGATGTTGTCATGAGACGGATGTTGACATGCGGACGGGTGTTGACATGTAGACGGATGTTATCATAAAGACAGGTGTTGTCATGTAGACGGGTGTTGTCATGTGATCGGGTATTATCATGTAAATGGGTGTTGTCATGTGGACGGGTGTTTTCATGTGGATGTGTGTTGTCATGTTAATGTGTGTTGTCATGTAGACGGGTGTTGTCATGTGGATGTGTGTTGTCATCTGAATGTGTGTTGTCATGTAGACGGGCGTTGTCATGTAGACGGGTGTTGTCATGTGGACGGGTGTTGTCATGTAGACGGGTGTTGTCATGTGGACGGGTGTTGTCATGTGAACGGGTGTTGTCATGTAGACGGGCGTTGTCATGTAGACGGGTGTTGTCATGTGGACGGGTGTTGTCATGTAGACTGGTGTTGTCATGTAGACGGGTGTTGTCATGTGGACGGGTGTTGTCATGTGAACGGGTGTTGTCATGTAGACGGGTGTTGTCATGTGGACGGGCGTTGTCATGTAGACGGGTGTTGTCATGTGGACGGGTGTTGTCATGTAGACAGGTGTTGTCATGAGGTCGGGTGTTGTCATGTGGACGGGTGTTGTCATGATGATGTGCGTCGTCATGTAGACGGGTGTTGTCATGTGAACGGGTGTTGTCATGTGAACGGGTGTTGTCATGTAGACGGGTGTTGTCATGTGAACGGGTGTTGTCATGTAGACGGGTGTTGTCATGTGGACGGGTGTTGTCATGTGAACGGGTGTTGTCATGTGGACGGGTGTTGTCATGTGGACGGGTGTTGTCATGTGAACGGGTGTTGTCATGTGGACGGGTGTTGTCATGTGGACGGGTGTTGTCATGTGAACGGGTGTTGTCATGTGGACGGGTGTTGTCATGTGAACGGGTGTTGTCATGTGGACGGGTGTTGTCATGTGAACGGGTGTTGTCATGTAGACGGGTGTTGTCATGTGGACGGGCGTTGTCATGTAGACGGGTGTTGTCATGTGGACGGGTGTTGTCATGTAGACGGGTGTTGTCATGTGGATGTGTGTTGTCATGTAGACGGGTGTTGTCATGTGGACATGTGTTGTCATGTGGATGTGTATTGTCATGTGGACGGGTGTTGTCGTGTTGACGGGAGTTGTCATTTAGACGGGTGTTGACACGGTGTTGTCTCCTGCACCCTGCTGGTGTTCTGACATAGAAATGTTGCAACGCGCGTTAACTAACATTACGCATATACATTTCATACTAATATTGTGATATATATTAAGTCCGTCCATGTATATCAGTCATTATATTTATCGAATAAGTGTAGACACCTTAAAGCGAAATAGAGAAGACAATTAATCGTACCACAAGCGAACATTGAACTGGCAGAGGGAGATGCGACAGCAAGTAAGAGAATATTGCTTACGAGGGGTCAATACTAACTGTTATATACCTCGACAAGGGAGATTAAATGTTATCAGATAATGATCAGCCAGAATGTAAAATTATGTCAGATAGAAAGTGTAGGGAAATTTGTAGTTATGGTTATGATCCGATTCATTTTAAAGCAATTTTTGAAAAATACTAGTTCAATTGATACACATGTATCACATTTTAGTTTTAACAGTTAAAACTGTAAGCCAGAAAATAGGAAGTGGAAATAAAAGTACCCACTTCTAAAGCCAAACTGCACTTGGTCAATTTTATCATTAATCATACCAGTGAGTATTTTATTTAACGTATCGATGAGAGAGATACCTCTATAATGTTTGGATTGTCTAGTGAGCATATCTTATAAAACGGGCACTAGATACTTTGTCCTCGAGATACAGGGAATTCTGACGTGTCGAATCTTTTATTATATAATCCAAGTAATATATCATACGTATACATATACGTCTGATATATGTATATCTAACCATCTCTGGTAATATACCACAGGGACCTGCGGATTTACCTGTTTTTAGCCGGGTCAAAGGCATCGTCGTATCAACTATTGCGTAACAATTGGCTTCCTGTGAACAGCCAACTATTTATCCATGTAATTCATGAGACGAAAATTGTATATTAAAAACGTCGTCTACAGCTTCGTATTATTAATACGACTAAGTATTAATAAGTTATGTCAGTGTAATAACACGCACTTTCGTTTAATCAAAAAGGCACATTCGGCATTTTGTAAATTGAGAATGTGTAACTTCGGCTTTGTGAATACGATTTCGGCATATTATGAACAAGAACAGCGCAGTTCTGAACCTTACACAAATAAGTGATAAACCTGGGTTCACCACTAACTGTTATACAATTCACATTTGTTCAGTTTCAATCCAAATTATTTATATCAGTATATTTCATACGACATACTTTTTATATACAAACCTAATAAACCGATGTAAGTAAAGTAAATCGTTTCTTTACTATAAAGGGCTATTTAAAGGACCAGCCAGTTGAGACGCCTTCTTTCTGACCATAAGCGACCATAAATACAGAATAATGGAACGGATTAATAAAAAAAGAACATTTGGCGTGTTTTGATATACTTAGGAAAATATTGCAGCCACATTTGATTAAAATCTGACGTTGAGGATATAAAAAACACGTATTTCAATGATCCCCGTACATTGCCTTTTGTTTCATGCTGCTGTTTTTCATAAAACATAGAGATACGGACATCAAGTGTATGTAGTACATATCGGAAATGATGGTTCTCGAATTTGGTTCTAGATTGTTGTAATAAAACTTTTGTGCTAAGAACGACTTTTTAGAATATTTTCAAGTCTAATAACAATGTACCCTCTTGTATATGTTCCATATAGTTGAACTATGACATTTCCTAATTACACACTTAATTCATACATTGCCTCTCATGCTACTTTTCCAAATAATGGTATCTTTAAATAAAGAGATTTCTATCATCTCCACTAAGTGTAGCATGACAATATGTCTTCGTATTTGACAACAACTTGGCATACAACGTCACACAATTTCTACTTAGGTAACACAATATGTACCGTTCTACAAAGCAATAAATCACAAAAACAAGTAAAGACTTCTACATAATTGTGAACACAAAAAAGACAGAAAATAACATCAAGACAGCTATAGGTTTCTATATATTTGTGTTCTCCAAATACACAGTAAATCACCTGGGACCAGAATGCTTAAGTCTTGACATAACTGGCGCATACATTTTGTACCAACATTATACAATATCTCATCAAAACAGTTGTGCAATTTTTATAACCCTAATTATAATACAATGTACATGTATTAAATGACGTCAGTGCAGGTATCTGCACACCGTTTTGGTGTGGACAATTTTGGTCAATGTTTCATCCTTAAGGGTAAAGGAAATGCGGAGCGGACACGATTTGTGATGGACAGCCAGACGGGCAGACAAAATGACGGACAAACAATTCTGAAAATAATCGACAATACGAGCATAGCGTAGTTCTAGTCAACTGAAGTTGTGTTCAATACATGAAATTTTAATAAGCAATAAGAACACAATAATACAGTCATATAAACGTACAGCATAATGACATCAATATAATTTGTCGTGTGTCGTGTGTCGCATCGTGTGTCGTGTGTCACATTGTATGTCCTGTGTCGCACCGTATGTCCTGTGTCGTGTGTCGCATCGTGTGTCGTGTGTCCCATCGTGTGTCGTGTGTCGCATCGTGTGTCGTGTGTCACATTGTATGTCCTGTGTCGCACCGTATGTCCTGTGTCGTGTGTCGCATCGTGTGTCGTGTGTCGCATCGTATGTCGTGCGTCGCATCGTATGTCGTGTGTCGCATCGTATGCCGTGTGTCGCATCGTATGTCGTGTGTCGCATCGTATGTTGTGTGTCGCATCGTATGTTGTGTGTCGCATCGTATGTCGTGTGTCACATCGTGTCTCGTGTGTCGCATCGTATGCCATGTGACGCATCGTATGCCATGTGATGCATCGTATGTCGTGTGTCGCATCGTATGACATGTGTCGCATCGTGTGTCGCATCGTATGTCGTTTATCGCGTCGTGTGTCGCATCGTGAGTCGTTTGTCGCGTCGTGTGTCGCATCGTGTGTCGCAACGTATGACATGTGTCGCATCGTGTGTCGCATCGTATGTCGTTTGTCGCGTCGTGTGTCGCATCGTTCGTTGTGTGTCGCATCGTGTGTCGTGTGTCGCATCTTGTGTCGTGTGTCGCATCGTGTGTCACATCGTGTGTCGCATCGTGTGTCACATCGTGTGTCGCATCGTGTGTCGCATCGTATGCCGTTTGTCGCATCGTGTGTCGTATCGTATGTCGTGTGTCGTATCGTATGTCGTGTGTCGCATCGTATGTCGTGTGTCGCATCGCATGTCGTATGTCGCATCGTGTGTCGCATCGTATGTCGTGTGTCGCGTCGTATGTTATGTGTCGTGTGTCGCATCGTATGTTGTGTGTCGCATCGTATGCCGTGTGTCTCGGAGCAAGCGGCACTAACCGGATTCCGCAGCTATATTAGTTTCATAGTCACAACTTTTAAAGCGTTGTATATGTTCTCTATTGAATTTCATTGGTCAGTCTGTATATGTAATGTACTAGATTGATCATTCTTTTGGGACTAACCATTTTGTATTTGTAATGTGTTTTCAGTTACATAAGGCTTATTTAAACTTTTGTTTTGTTTCTAAACGCATATATTTCTTTTACTTTAAAAAAATGAAAGTGAATAAAAGTAGCCTCGCAAAATCATGTCTAAATTGTTACGAATTTGCCCATACATATTATTTACTTTGGGTGATATGCGCTTACCAATTTCTTGGACAATATGCTATGTTCGCGCAAAAGGATGTCATTGACAATTTAGGAGTTGAGGTCTTTGACCCCAGATTGTCCCTAGTTAAAAATAATGCTCGTATTCACTATATGCCACGCAAGTAACATACTTATTGATATCTTCGATTTTATAGTCCTTGTTTTAAAAGTCGACAACGCGCCTCACTGATCATGATTGTTTTACTTAACAACAATTTGATATTGATTGATCCAACCTTTGACCTTTAGTAAATGTTAGTGTGCCTTCAGATCTTGGTCCTACTTTATGTATGTAGCATCCATACTGTATCAATTGCTTATATATAGTGCAGTTTGCTGCAATGCGTTCATAGACCAAAATACAAACATTGATTGAACATCAACAAATGTCAAAATAGCGGGTTTGTGCATAAATATCTATACACATTATCAATGTAATGACTTACCAGATATATTTTCTGTACATCCTGTGATTCGCTTGCTATACATTGAACCATAGTATATGAGTCCTGAATGGAATTTCAAACGACGAATATTCCAGCACTATGTAACTTTTGGATACGATTATTAACTCCAAATAGTCGAAGTCATTCGGCACAAATTGTAAATGAAATCCAACTATATCCCAACATATAATTCATTGAATGAAGGCCACTGAGTTACCAACAAGGAGAACAATAGTTTCACATTTCGTGGGCATGCACCAGCAACAACAAAGTCTCATTGGCGCTCATACAGTGTAACTAAGGCACGATACACAAAAACACATCTTTTCAAAACCATAATGATTAGACACATGTGAAAAGCGTATCAATATACACCGATGCGGAACCATGTGAAAACACACCAATATGTGGGCATGCACGAGCTTCTCGTACAGTAACAAGACCGAAAAACCCGTTCCAAATCAGCTATTCCATCTAGAAAACAGAGCGTTTATGTAAACCGATCTTCTAAACGGGTGTTGCCTCCTTCTAAAAATAAAATGTTAAAAACGTTTGTCACCACTACCTTAAACTTGTCATGAGTGTACTACGAAATAATAAAACATTGCCAGGGGCAATATTACAGAAGCATCTTAAGTAAAATGTTATCCTTATCCTTTAAATTACTTTTTTCCTTAACTGGTTTATTTAACATACAGGCTTTTTTATGGTCAAATCAAGAGTGATAAATAGTAGTATTAATATGTTGTTGTCATTATCATTACAAAACCAAACAGTTTTAATGTGGTTTTGGAAGTTCATCCTTTTGAAGTTTTGAACTTAAGTGAAAATATTTAAGATTCACTTAAGATGCTTCAGTAATACGGGCCCTAGTGTATATAATTATGTGAACTCATGATTTTCAGATTTAGCACACCCATAATATTTGTCTGTACATCTTTTAAAGTCAAATACACATAGTAGAGAAGGCTACACTCACTAATAAGAACTTCCCCCACAAACGTCTAGCCACTCAAAATATCCAGTTCACATAATAGAGCTGCAACTGCAAAAATGTTTTTCTTTATTAATTTAACACAAGCCAAATAATATTTATAAACTAGCAAGTTTAATGTGCATTTCATGTGCGTAGGTTATTTTTTTAAAACATATTGAAATAGCTTGTTTTTTAAATGTCACATGTTCGCACACTGAGATGCTAGAGTAGTATTATGAAGGAAACAAAGGTAACACTATGTTATACTAAGATGAAAATATAATAGCAAAATCAGGAAAATCAACGTTCAGTAAGTGATGTTGCTTATTACTTTGAGAATCTCAACATCTCGGGAATTTCAGTTACAGTTCGAAAGATGGATATACTCGAAATCTCGGTACGAGATGCGGTTTTCTTACACTGTTAACTAAGACTTCTGACCAGTGAAGAACAATTCAACATAATCTGAATGTTTTGTGTGCGTCGTATTCCTGGTTTTAGCATAAATACTGTAAATAGCATTTATTTTGCGAGATAGTTTTACCGTGAGATCAATTAGAATACCTACAATAACCAGTTTAGATCCAGTTTTTGTTAATTTGAATGTTCTTTTCTACATAACGTTGTATTATGTTTTATGACTTCTGTCTAATTTGTATAGTGTTTATTATACACGTCAAATTACATTACTTAGAAGATATATTGCGAGACAAATATTAATTACAAAAGATCAGTAAACGAGAGAGAATAAGTTGGTACAGTGAACGCCACATACATACAAGTGCCTCCCCACACAGACCTCCGGGAAAACAACAATCCATAAAACATAAGGCACCGGACGAAGTTAAAGGGTACATACGTTAAGGAACATAGGCACAAGGAATGTCCTTGGCAAGTAAGCCAGTGTCTTAACCGCAGTGCTACAGTCGATACGAATGTTTTAAGTAATAAATAATTGTATTACACATAAATGAAAAGGCGCATGGAATATTACGAGTAGGGACAACAATTTAGCTCGTTTTGAAACATAAGTCTGCTTTAATACAGATGTATCGTACACAAGTATATTCAACTAAAAGCTTGTACACATACACAGTTAAGAAATCCTTCTTTAGACGCTTTACAATAGAAACAATGCAATTAGTGATGAAAATAGAGTTCACCTGTTGATTATATTGACCTAATATACCTTTAGAATATGCACAATTTTCCACTTTGAATGCTATTTATGGTTGTATTTGAGTTCATTTTTGAATATATTGAACACAAATTCATATGTAATATGTTATATTCACTGTTTTGAATGCAGTCAGTGAGGAAAATAGAGTTCACTTTGAATATATTGACCTAATATACCTATAGAATATGCCCAATTTCCTATTTGGAATGCAATGTATGGGTATATTTGAGTTCACTTTTGCATATATTGACCTAAAATTCATATGTATTGTGTTGTATTTACTATTTTGAATGCAATTACTGAAGAAAATACAGTTCATATGTTGATTGTATGGACCTAAAATACCTAAAGAATATGCACAATGTTCCACTTTGAATGCAATTTATTGGTGTATTAGAGTTCATGTTTGAATATATTGAACTAAAATTCATATGTAATAAGTTATATTCACTGTTTTGAATGCAAATAGTGAGGAGAATAGAGTTCACCTATTGATTATATATACCTTATATACCTAAACAATATGCATCATTTTCCACTTTGAATGCAATGTATGTGTATATTTGAGTTCATTTTTGCATATATTGACCTAAAATTCATATATATTGTGTTGTATTTACTATTTTGAATGCAATTACATAGGAAAATACTGTTCATATGTTGATTGTATGGACCTAAAATACCTAAAGAATATGCACAATGTTCCACTTTGAATGCAATTTATGGGTGTATTAGAGTTCATGTTTGAATTTATTGAACTAAAATTCATATGTAATAAGTTATATTCACTGTTGTGAATGCAATTAGTGAGAAAAATGGAGTTCACCTATTGATTATATAGACCTATTATATCTAAAGCATATGCACAATTTTCCACATTGAATGCAGTTCATTGGTATATTGGAGTTTATTTTTGAATATATTGAACTAAAATTCATATGTAATAAGTTATAGTCACTATTTTAAATGCAATTAGTGAGGAGAATAGAGTTCACCTATTGATTATATAGACCTTATATACCTAAACAATATGCATAATTTTCCACTTTGAATGCAATGTATGATTTGTATATTTGAGTTCATTTTTGCATATATTGACCTAAAATTCATATATATTGTGTTATATTTACTATTTTGAATGCAATTACTGAGAAAATACAGTTCATATGTTGATTGTTTGGACCTTATATACCTAAAGAATATGCACAATGTTCCACTTTGAATGCAATTTATGGGTGTATTAGAGTTCATGTTTGAATTTATTGAAATAAAATTCATATGTAATAAGTTATATTCACTGTTTTGAATGCAATTAGTGAGAAAAATAGAGTTCACCTATTGATTATATAGACCTATTATACCTAAAGAATATGCACAATTTTCCACATTGAATGCAGTTCATTGGTATATTTGAGTTTATTTTTGAATATATTGAACTAAAATTCATATGTAATAAGTTATAGTCACTGTTTTGAATGCAATTAGAGAGGAGAATAGAGTTCACCTATTGATTATATAGACCTTATATAACTAAACAATATGCATAATTTTCCACTTTGAATGCAATGTATGTGTATATTTGAGTTCATTTCTGCATATATTGACCTAAAATTCATATAAATTGTGTTATATTTACTATTTTGAATGCAATTACTGAGGAAATACAGTTCATATGTTGATTGTTTGATTGTTTTAATATACCTAAAGAATATGCACAATGTTCCACTTTGAATGCAATTTATGGGTGTATTAGAGTTCATTTTGGAATATATTGAACTAAAATTCAAATATAATGTGTTATATGTACTATTTTGAATGCAATTACTGAGGAAAATAAAGTTCACATGTTGATTGTAGAACCTAATATACCTAACGAATATGCACAATTTTCCAATTTGGATGCAATGTATGGGTGTATCTGAATTCAATGTTGCATACATTGACATAAAATTCATATATAATGTGTTATACTTCTATTTTGAATGCAATTACTGAGGAAAATACAGTTCATATGTTGATTGTATGGACCTAATTTACCTAAAAGTTATGCACAATTGTCCACTTTGAATGCAGTTCATTGTTATATTTCAGTTTATCTTAGAATATATTGAACTAAAATACATATGTAATAAGTTATATTCACTGTTTTGAATGCAATTAGTGAGAAAAATAGAGTTCACCTATTGATTATATAGACCTATTATACCTAAAGAATATGCACAATTTTTCACTTTGAATGCAGTTCATTGGTATATTTGAGTTTATTTTTGAATATATTGAACTAAAATTCATATGTAATAAGTTATATTCACTGTTTTGAATGCAAAGAGTGAGGAGAATAGAGTTCACCTATTGACTGTATAGACCTTATATACCTAAAGAATATGCACAATTTCCTACTTTAAATGCAATGTATGTGTATATTTTAGTTCATTATTGCATATATTGACCTAAAATTCATATATATTGTGTTATATTTACTATTTTGAATGCGATTACTGAGGAAAATAGAGTTCACCTTTTGATTATATTGACTTAATATACCTAAAGAATATGCACTAATTCCCACTTTCAATGCATTTTATTGGTATACTTAAGTTCATTTTGAAAATATTGAACTAAAATTCAAATATAATGTGTTAAATGTACTAATTTGAATGCAATTACTGAGGAAAATAGAGTTCACATGTTGATTGTAGAACCTAATATACCTAACGAATATGCACAATTTTCCAATTTGGATGCAATGTATGGGTGTATCTGAATTCATTGTTGCATATATTGACCTAAAATTCATATATAATGTGTTATACTTACTATTTTGAATGCAATTACTGAGGAAAATACAGTTCATATGTTGATTGTATGGACCTAATATACCTAAATGATATGCACAATTGTCCACTTTGAATGCAGTTCATTGTTATATTTCAGTTATCTTAGAATATATTGAACTAAAATACATATGTAATAAGTTATATTTACTGTTTTGAATGCAATTTGAGAGGAAAATAGAATTCACCTATTGATTATATAGACCTAATATACCTGAAGAATATGGACAATTTTCCACTTTGAATGCAATGTATGTGTATATTTGAGTTCATTTTTGCATATATTGACCTAAAATCCATATATATTGTGTTGTATTTACTATTTGGAATGCAATTACATAGGAATATACAGTTCATATGTTGATTGTATGGACTTAAAATACCTAAAGAATATGCACAATTTTCCACTTTGAATGCAATTTATGGGTGTATTAGAGTTCATGTTTGAATATATTGAACTAAAATGCATATGTAATAAGTTATATTCACTGTTTTGAATGCAAATAGTGAGGAGAGTATAGTTCACCTATTGACTGTACATGTAGAGACATTATATACCTAAAGAATATGCACAATTTTCCACTTTGAATGCAATGTATGTGTATATTTTAGTTCATTATTGCATATATTGACCTAAAATTCATATATATTGTGATAGATTTACTATTTGGAATGCAATTACTGAAGAAAATACAGTTCATATGTTAATTGTATGGACCTAATATAACTAAAAAGTATGCACATTTTTCCACTTTGAATGCAATTTATGGGAGTATTAGAGTTCATGTTTGAATATATTGAACTAAAATTCATATGTAATAAGTTATGTTCACTGTTTTGAATGCAAATAGTGAGGAGAATAGAGTTCACCTATTGATTATATAGACCTATTATACCTAAAGCATATGCACAATTTTCCACAGTGAATGCAATTTATGGGTGTATTAGAGTTCATGTTTGAATATATTGAACTAAAATTCATATGTTGTTAGTTATATTCACTGTTGTGAATGCAATTAGTGACACAAATAGAGTTCACCTTCAGATTATATAGACCTATTATACCTAAAGAATATGCACAATTTTCCACATTGAATGCAGTTCATTGGTATATTTGAGTTTATTTTTGAATATATTGAACTAAAATTCATATGTAATAAGTTATAGTCACTGTTTTGCATGCAATTAGAGAGGAGAATAGAGTTCACCTATTGATTATATAGACCTTATATACCTAAACAATATGCATCATTTTCCACTTTGAATGCAATGTATGTGTATATTTGAGTTCATTTTTGCATATATTGACCTAAAATTCATATATATTGTGTTATATTGTATGGACCTAATATAACTAAAAAATATGAACATTTTTCCACTTTGAATGCAATTTATGGGAGTATTAGAGTTCATGTTTGAATATATTGAACTAAAATTCATATGTAATAAGTTATGTTCACTGTTTTGAATGCAATTAGTGAGAAAAATAGAGTTCACCTATTGATTATATAGACCTATTATACCTAAAGAATATGCACAATTATCCACTTTGAATGCAGTGCATTGGTAAATTTGAGATTATTTTTGAATATATTGAACTAAAATTCATATGTAATAAGTTATATTCACTGTTTTGAATGCAAAGAGTGAGGAGAATAGAGTTCACTTATTGACTGTATAGACCTTATATACCTAAAGAATATGCACACTTTTCCACTTTGAATGCAATGTATGTGTATATTTTAGTTCATTATTGCATATATTGACCTAAAATTCATATATATTGTGTTATATTTACTATTTTGAATGCAATTACTGAGGAAAATACAGTTCATATGTTGATTGTTTGGACCTAATATACCTAAAGAATATGCACAATGTTCCACTTTGAATGCAATTTATGGGTGTATTAGAGTTCATGTATGAATATATTGAACTAAAATCCATATGTAATAAGTTATATTCACTGTTTTGAATGCAATTAGTGAGAAAAATAGAGTTCACCTATTGATTATATAAACCTATTATACCTAAAGAATATGCACAATTTTCCACTTTAAATGCAGTTCATTGGTATATTTGAGTTTTTTTTTGAATATATTGAACTAAAATTCATATGTAATAAGTTATATTCACTGTTTTGAATGCAAAGAGTGAGGAGAATAGAGTTCACCTATTGGCTATATATACCTTATATACCTAAAGAATATGCACAATTTTCCACATTGAATGCAGTTCATTGGTATATTTGAGTTTATTTTTGAATACATTGAACTAAAATTCATATGTGATCAGTCATAGTCACTGTTTTGAATGCAATAAGAGAGGAGAATAGAGTTCACCTATTGATTATATAGACCTTATTTACCTAAACAATATGCATAATTGTTCACTTTGAATGCAATGTATGTGTATATTTGAGTTCATTGTTGCATATATTGACCTAAAATTCATATATATTGTGTTATACTTACTATTTTGAATGGAATTACTGAGGAAAATACAGTTCATATGTTGATTGTATGGACCTTATATACCTAAAGGATATGCACAATTGTCCACTTTGAATGCAGTTCATTGTTATATTTGAGTTTATTTTTGAATATTTTGAACTAAAATTCATATGTAATACGTTATAGTCACTGTTTGGAATGCAAATAGTGAGGAGGATAGAGTTAACCTATTGACTGTATAGACCTTATATACCTAAACAATATGCAGAATTTTCCACTTTGAATGCAATGTATGTGTATATTTGAGTTCATTGTTGCATATATTGACCTAAAATTCATATATATTGTGTTATATTTACCATTTTGAATGCAATTACTGAGACAAATATAGTTCATACGTTGATTATATAGACCTATTATACCTAAAGCATATGCACAATTTTCCACATTGAATGCAATTTATTGGTGTATTAGAGTTCATTTTTGAATATATTGAACTAAAATTCATATGTTGTTAGTTATATTCACTGTTGCCAATGCAATTAGTGACACAAATAGAGTTCACCTATTGATTTTATAGACCTATTATACCTGAAGAATATGCACAATTTTCCACATTGAATGCAGTTCATTGGTATATTTGAGTTTATTTTTGAATATATTGAACTAAAATTCATATGTAATAAGTTATAGTCACTGTTTTGAATGCAATTAGAGAGGAGAATAGAGTTCACCTATTGATTATATAGACCTGATATACCTAAACAATATGCATAATTTTCCACTTTGAATGCAATGTATGTGTATATTTGAGTTCATTTCTGCATATATTGACATAAAAATTCATATACATGTATATTGTGTTATATTTACTATTTTGAATGCAATTACTGAGGATAATACAGTTCATATGTTCATTGTTTGGACCTATTATACCTAAAGAATATGCACAATGTTCCACTTTGAATGCAATTTATGGGTGTATTAGAGTTCATGTTTGAATATATTGAACTAAAATTCATATGTAATAAGTTATATTCGCTATTTTGAATGCAATTAGTGAGAAAAATAGAGTTCACCTATTGATTATATAGACCTATTATACCTAAAAAATATGCACAATTTTCCGCTTTGAATGCAGTTCATTGGTATATTTGAGTTTATTTTTGAATATATTGAACTAAAATTCATATGTAATAAGTTATATTCACTGTTTTGAATGCAAAGAGTGAGGAGAATAGAGTTCACCTATTGACTGTATAGACCTTACATACCTAAAGAATATGCACAATTTCCTACTTTGAATGCAATGTATGTGTATATTTTAGTTCATTATTGCATATATTGACCTAAAATTCATATATATTGTGTTATATTTACTATTTTGAATGCAATTACTGAAGAAAATACAGTTCATATGTTAATTGTATGGACCTAATATACCTAAAAAATATGCACATTTTTCCACTTTGAATGCAATTTATGGGTGTATTAGAGTTCATGATTGAATATATTGACCTAAAATTCATATATATTGTGTTGTATTTACTATTTTGAATGCAATTACATAGGAAAATACAGTTCATATGTTGATTGTATGGACCTAAAATACCTAAAGAATATGCACAATTTTTCACTTTGAATGCAATTTATGGGTGTATTAGAGTTCATGTTTGAATATATTGAACTAAAATTCATATGTAATAAGTTATATTCACTGTTTTGAATGCAATTAGTGAGAAAAATAGAGTTCACCTATTGATTATATAGACCTATTATACCTAAAGCATATGCACAATTTTCCACATTGAATGCAATTTATGGGTGTATTAGAGTTCATATTTGAATATATTGAACTAAAATTCATATGTTGTTAGTTATATTCACTGTTGTGAATGCAATTAGTGACACAAATAGAGTTCACCTACAGATTATATAGACCTATTATACCTAAAGAATATGCACAATTTTGCCCATTGAATGCAGTTCATTGGATTGAATGCAGTTCATTGGTAATTTTGAGTTTATTTTTGAATATATTGAACTAAAATTCATATGTAATAAGTTATATTCACTGTTTTGAATGCAAAGAGTGAGGAGAATAGAGTTCACCTATTGACTGTATAGACCTTATATACCTAAAGAATATGCACACTTTTCCACTTTGAATGCAATGTATGTGTATATTTTAGTTCATTTCTGCATATATTGACCTAAAATTCATATATATTGTGTTATATTTACTATTTTGAATGCAATTACATAGGAAAATACAGTTCATATGTTCATTGTTTGGACCTAATATACCTAAAGAATATGCACAATGTTCGACTTTGAATGCAATTTATGGGTGATTAGAGTTCATGATTCAA
Source organism: Mactromeris polynyma (assembly GCA_032209605.1). Classification (NCBI taxonomy): domain Eukaryota; kingdom Metazoa; phylum Mollusca; class Bivalvia; order Venerida; family Mactridae; genus Mactromeris; species Mactromeris polynyma. The sequence goes on from JASFXZ010000048.1 coordinate 1,715,567, forward strand.
TATATTGAACTAAAATTCATATGTAATAAGTTATATTCACTGTTTTGAATGCAATTAGTGAAAAAAATAGAGTTCACCTATTGATTTTATAGACCTATTATACCTAAAGAATATGCACAATTTTCCACATTGAATGCAGTTCATTGGTATAATTGAGTTTATTTTTGAATATATTGAACTAAAATTCATATGTAATAAGTTATAGTCACTGTTTTGAATGCAATTAGAGAGGAAAATAGAGTTCACCTATTGATTACATAGACCTGATATACCTAAACAATATGCATAATTTTCCACTTTGAATGCAATGTATGTGTATATTTGAGTTCATTTCTTCATATATTGACCTAAAATTCATATACATGTATATTGTGTTATATTTACTATTTTGAATGCAATTACTGAGGAAAATACAGTTCATATGTTCATTGTTTGGACCTACTATACCTAAAGAATATGCACAATGTTCCACTTTGAATGCAATTTATGGGTGTATTTGAGTTAATTTTGGACTATATTGAACTAAATACCATATGTAATATGTTATATTTCCTGCTTTGAAATTGATTAGTGAGGAAATAGAGTTCACCTGTTGCTTATATTGACCTAATATACCTATAGAATATGCACAATTTTCCAATTTCAATGCAGTTCATTGGTATATTTGAGTTCATTTTTGAATATATTGAACTAAAATTCATTTGTAATATGTTATATTCACTGTTTTGAATGCAATTAGTGAGGAAAATAGAGTTCACCTGTTGATTATATTGACCTAATATACTTAAAGAATATGCACAATTTCCCACTTTCAATGCAATTTATGGTATAGTTGAGTTCAATTGTGAATCTACTGACCCACAATTCATCTATATTAAATACAAGTATTTCAATAAGTGTGCTTTTTGACATTTTTGACACCTGTAATCTCAATGACCGGGCTCGCAAACTTTGAGGGCAAAAATCGTGAAGTTACATTTGTATCTGCGCATGGTGGACGGAGCTCCGAAAAACACGCCGTATGTTAAACATTTAACCGGTTCTCACTCGTTGGAAATAAAGAAAATACCCTCAATCGTTGGAAATAAACACTTTGACCATATTATCCGGCTGTATCACGGTATTTGCGGGGCCCAATTGTCGGTCCTAGTTATTGTAATGCAAGGCGAAGTGTATATTAGAACCTACCTCTAGTTCAGTTTGAATACTTCGAAGTACAGTGAATATAAATTCGTTACATTTTTAGACAACCCTTCATTTAAGCATCTTATGATTTATACTATGAAATACAGAAGATTAAAAGTGAACAAAAAGAAGAACCATATAACCTTACCACTTCAAACATGCTAAGGTTTGTTAGAAGAGTTATTAATTAACTTTAAAGATATGAGATGGGTTTGAAAAAAAGCAATCTGACACAAAATTAGATAGTTACACCATAATTCAAGTATTAAATGATTCTGTATAGAATGTTGTAATCATATTAGTATTTAAATTTCATTAATTAATAAGAATTTCAGATATCTAGGCTATATGATCAGATTACTTGAATAATTTGAAGGCCGTAATTACAGTGTCTCATTCGAAATATTGTTCTGCTCTGGTCCCCAAATATACAACATGACATATCAGTTAAATTCATATATATAATCTTATATTTACTGTTTTGAATGCAATTAGTGCGGAAAATATAGTTCACCTTTTGATTATATTGACTATATATACCTAAAGAATATGCACTAATTCTCACTTTCAATGCATTTTATTGGTATACTTGAGTTCATTTTGGAATATATTGAACTAAAATTCAAATATAATGTGTTATATGTACTTTTTTGAATGCAATTACTGAGGAAAATAAAGTTCACATGTTGATTGTAGAACCTAATATACCTAACGAATATGCACAATTTTCCAATTTGGATGCAATGTCTGGGTGTATCTGAATTCATTGTTGCATATATTGACCTAAAATTCATATATAATGTGTTATACTTACTATTTTGAATGCAATTACTGAGGAAAATACAGTTCATATGTTGATTGTATGGACCTAATATACCTAAAGGATATGCACAATTGTCCACTTTGAATGCAGTTCATTGTTATATTTCAGTTTATCTTAGAATATATTGAACTAAAATACATATGTAATAAGTTATATTTACTGTTTTGAATGCAATTTGAGAGGAAAATAGAATTCAACTATTGATTATATTCACCTAATATACCTAAAGAATATGGACAATTTTCCACTTTGAATGCAATGTATGTGTATATTTGAGTTCATTTTTGCATATATTGATCTAAAATCCATATATATTGTGTTGTATTTACTATTTTGAATGCAATTACATAGGAAAATACAGTTCATATGTTGATTGTATGGACCTAAAATACCTAAAGAATATCCACAATTTTCCACTTTGAATGCAATTTATGGGTGTATTAGAAATCATGTTTGAATGTATTGAACTAAAATTCAAATGTAATAAGTTATATTCACTATTTTGAATGCAATTAGTGATAAAAGTAGAGTTCAGCTATTGATTATATAGACCTATTATACCTAAAGAATATGCACAATTTTCCACTTTGAATGCTGTTCATTGGTAAATTTGAGTTTATTTTTGAATATATTGAACTAAAATTCATATGTAATAAGTTATATTCACTGTTTTGAATGCAAAGAGTGAGGAGAATAGAGTTCACCTATTGACTATATAGACCTTATATACCTAAAGAATATGCACAATTGTCCACTTTGAATGCAATGTATGTGTATATTTTAGTTCATTATTGCATATATTGACCTAAAATTCATATATATTGTGTTGTATTTACTATTTTGAATGCAATTACATAGGAAAATACAGTTCATGTGTTGATTGTATGGACCTAAAATACCTAAAGAATATGCACAATTTTCCACTTTGAATGCAATTTATGGGTGTATTAGAGTTCATGTTTGAATATATTGAACTAAAATTCATATGTAATAAGTTATAGTCACTGTTTTGAATGCAAATAGTGAGGAGAATAGAGTTCACCTATTAATTATATATACCTTATATACCTAACCAATATGCATAATATTTTACTTTGAATGCAATGTATGTGTATATTTGAGTTCATTTTTGCATATATTGACCTAAAATTCATATATATTGTGTTATATTTACTATTTTGAATGCAATTACTGAGGAAAATACAGTTCATATGTTGATTGTTTGGACCTAATATACCTAAAGAATATGCACAATTTTCCACTTTGAATGCAATTTATGGGTGTATTAGAGTTCATGTTTGAATATATTGAACTAAAATCCATATGTAATAAGTTATATTCACTGTTTGGAATGCAATTAGTGAGGAGAGTATAGTTCACCTATTGACTGTACATGTAGAGACATTATATACCTAAAGAATATGCACAATTTTCCACTTTGAATGCAATGTATGTGTATATTTTAGTTCATTATTGCATATATTGACCTAAAATTCATATATATTGTGTTATATTTACTATTTTGAATGCAATTACTGAGGAAAATACAGTTCATATGTTGATTGTTTGGACCTAATATACCTAAAGAATATGCACAATGTTCCACTTTGAATGCAATTTATGGGTGTATTAGAGTTCATGTTTGAATATATTGAACTAAAATCCATATGTAATAAGTTATATTCACTGTTTTGAATGCAATTAGTGAGAAAAATAGAGTTCACCTATTGATTATATAAACCTATTATACCTAAAGAATATGCACAATTTTCCACTTTAAATGCAGTTCATTGGTATATTTGAGTTTTTTTTTGAATATATTGAACTAAAATTCATATGTAATAAGTTATATTCACTGTTTTGAATGGAAAGAGTGAGGAGAATAGAGTTCACCTATTGGCTATATAGACCTTATATACCTAAAGAATATGCACAATTTTCCACATTGAATGCAGTTCATTGGTATATTTGAGTTTATTTTTGAATATATTGAACTAAAGTTCATATGTGATCAGTCATAGTCACTGTTTTGAATGCAATAAGAGAGGAGAATAGAGTTCACCTATTGATTATATAGACCTTATATACCTGTAGAATATGCATAATTGTTCACTTTGAATGCAATGTATGTGTATATTTGAGTTCATTGTTGCATATATTGACCTTAAATTCATATATATTGTGTTATACTTACTATTTTGAATGCAATTACTGAGGAAAATACAGTTCATATGTTGATTGTATGGACCTAATATACCTAAATGATATGCACAATTGTCCACTTTGAATGCAGTTCATTGTTATATTTCAGTTATCTTAGAATATATTGAACTAAAATACATATGTAATAAGTTATATTTACTGTTTTGAATGCAATTTGAGAGGAAAATAGAATTCACCTATTGATTATATACACCTAATATACCTAAAGAATATGTACAATTTTCCACTTTGAATGCAATGTATGTGTATATTTGAGTTCATTTTTGCATATATTGACCTAAAATCCATATATATTGTGTTGTATTTACTATTTGGAATGCAATTACATAGGAAAATACAGTTCATATGTTGATTGTATGGACTTAAAATACCTAAAGAATATGCACAATTTTCCACTTTGAATGCAATTTATGGGTGTATTAGAGTTCATGTTTGAATATATTGAACTAAAATGCATATGTAATAAGTTATATTCACTGTTTTGAATGCAAATAGTGAGGAGAGTATAGTTCACCTATTGACTGTACATGTAGAGACATTATATACCTAAAGAATATGCACAATTTTCCACTTTGAATGCAATGTATGTGTATATTTTAGTTCATTATTGCATATATTGACCTAAAATTCATATATATTGTGTTATATTTACTATTTTGAATGCAATTACTGAGGAAAATACAGTTCATATGTTGATTGTTTGGACCTAATATACCTAAAGAATATGCACAATGTTCCACTTTGAATGCAATTTATGGGTGTATTAGAGTTCATGTTTGAATATATTGAACTAAAATCCATATGTAATAAGTTATATTCACTGTTTTGAATGCAATTAGTGAGAAAAATAGAGTTCACCTATTGATTATATAAACCTATTATACCTAAAGAATATGCACAATTTTCCACTTTAAATGCAGTTCATTGGTATATTTGAGTTTTTTTTTGAATATATTGAACTAAAATTCATATGTAATAAGTTATATTCACTGTTTTGAATGCAGAGAGTGAGGAGAATAGAGTTCACCTATTGGCTATATAGACCTTATATACCTAAAGAATATGCACAATTGTCCACATTGAATGCAGTTCATTGGTATATTTGAGTTTATTTTTGAATATATTGAACTAAAATTCATATGTGATCAGTCATAGTCACTGTTTTGAATGCAATAAGAGAGGAGAATAGAGTTCACCTATTGATTATATAGACCTTATATACCTGTAGAATATGCATAATTGTTCACTTTGAATGCAATGTATGTGTATATTTGAGTTCATTGTTGCATATATTGACCTAAAATTCATATATATTGTGTTATACTTACTATTTTGAATGCAATTACTGAGGAAAATACAGTTCATATGTTGATTGTATGGACCTAATATACCTAAATGATATGCACAATTGTCCACTTTGAATGCAGTTCATTGTTATATTTCAGTTATCTTAGAATATATTGAACTAAAATACATATGTAATAAGTTATATTTACTGTTTTGAATGCAATTTGAGAGGAAAATAGAATTCACCTATTGATTATATACACCTAATATACCTAAAGAATATGGACAATTTTCCACTTTGAATGCAATGTATGTGTATATTTGAGTTCATTTTTGCATATATTGACCTAAAATCCATATATATTGTGTTGTATTTACTATTTGGAATGCAATTACATAGGAAAATACAGTTCATATGTTGATTGTATGGACTTAAAATACCTAAAGAATATGCACAATTTTCCACTTTGAATGCAATTTATGGGTGTATTAGAGTTCATGTTTGTATATATTGAACTAAAATGCATATGTAATAAGTTATATTCACTGTTTTGAATGCAAATAGTGAGGAGAGTATAGTTCACCTATTGACTGTACATGTAGAGACATTATATACCTAAAGAATATGCACAATTTTCCACTTTGAATGCAATGTATGTGTATATTTTAGTTCATTATTGCATATATTGACCTAAAATTCATATATATTGTGTTATATTTACTATTTTGAATGCAATTACTGAGGAAAATACAGTTCATATGTTGATTGTTTGGACCTAATATACCTAAAGAATATGCACAATGTTCCACTTTGAATGCAATTTATGGGTGTATTAGAGTTCATGTTTGAATATATTGAACTAAAATCCATATGTAATAAGTTATATTCACTGTTTTGAATGCAATTAGTGAGAAAAATAGAGTTCACCTATTGATTATATAAACCTATTATACCTAAAGAATATGCACAATTTTCCACTTTAAATGCAGTTCATTGGTATATTTGAGTTTTTTTTTTGAATATATTGAACTAAAATTCATATGTAATAAGTTATATTCACTGTTTTGAATGCAGAGAGTGAGGAGAATAGAGTTCACCTATTGGCTATATAGACCTTATATACCTAAAGAATATGCACAATTTTCCACATTGAATGCAGTTCATTGGTATATTTGAGTTTATTTTTGAATATATTGAACTAAAATTCATATGTGATCAGTCATAGTCACTGTTTTGAATGCAATAAGAGAGGAGAATAGAGTTCACCTATTGATTATATAGACCTTATATACCTGTAGAATATGCATAATTGTTCACTTTGAATGCAATGTATGTGTATATTTGAGTTCATTGTTGCATATATTGACCTAAAATTCATATATATTGTGTTATACTTACTATTTTGAATGCAATTACTGAGGAAAATACAGTTCATATGTTGATTGTATGGACCTAATATACCTAAATGATATGCACAATTGTCCACTTTGAATGCAGTTCATTGTTATATTTCAGTTATCTTAGAATATATTGAACTAAAATACATATGTAATAAGTTATATTTACTGTTTTGAATGCAATTTGAGAGGAAAATAGAATTCACCTATTGATTATATACACCTTATGTACCTAAAGAATATGGACAATTTTCCACTTTGAATGCAATGTATGTGTATATTTGAGTTCATTTTTGCATATATTGACCTAAAATCCATATATATTGTGTTGTATTTACTATTTGGAATGCAATTACATAGGAAAATACAGTTCGTATGTTGATTGTATGGACTTAAAATACCTAAAGAATATGCACAATTTTCCACTTTGAATGCAGTTCATTGTTATATTTGAGTTTATTTTTGAATATTTTGAACTAAAATTCATATGTAATACGTTATAGTCACTGTTTGGAATGCAAATAGTGAGGAGGATAGAGTTCACCTATTGAATGTATAGACCTTATATACCTAAACAATATGCATAATTTTCCACTTTGAATGCAATGTATGTGTAGATTTGAGTTCATTGTTGCATATATTGACCTAAAATTCATATATATTGTGTTATATTTACTATTTTGAATGCAATTACTGAGACAAATATAGTTCATATGTTGATTATATAGACCTATTATACCTAAAGCATATGCACAATTTTCCACATTGAATGCAATTTATGGGTGTATTAGAGTTCATGTTTGAATATATTGAACTAAAATTCATATGTTGTTAGTTATATTCACTGTTGTCAATGCAAATAGTGACACAAATAGAGTTCACCTATTGATTTTATGGACCTATTATACCTAAAGAATATGCACAATTTTCCACATTGAATGCAGTTCATTGGTATATTTGAGTTTATTTTTGAATATATTGAACTAAAATTCATATGTAATAAGTTATAGTCACTGTTTTGAATGCAATAAGAGAGGAGAATAGAGTTCACCTATTGATTATATAGACCTGATGTACCTAAACAATATGCATAATTTTCCACTTTGAATGCAATGTATGTGTACATTTGAGTTCATTTCTGCATATATTGACATAAAAATTCATATACATGCATATTGTGTTATATTTACTATTTTGAATACAATTACTGAGGATAATACTGTTCATATGTTCATTGTTTGGACCTATTATACCTAAAGAATATGCACAATGTTCCACTTTGAATGCAATTTATGGGTGTATTAGAGTTCATGTTTGAATATATTGAACTAAAATTCATATGTAATAAGTTATATTCACTATTTTGAATGCAATTAGTGAGAAAAATAGAGTTCACCTATTGATTATATAGACCTATTATACCTAAAGAATATGCACAATTTTCCACTTTGAATGCAGTTCATTGGTATATTTGAGTTTATTTTTGAATATATTGAACTAAAATTCATATGTAATAAGGTATATTCACTGTTTTGAATGCAAAGAGTGAGGAGAATAGAGTTCACCTATTGACTGTATAGACCTTACATACCTAAAGAATATGCACAATTTCCTACTTTGAATGCAATGTATGTGTATATTTTAGTAATTGCATATATTGACCTAAAATTCATATATATTGTGTTATATTTACTATTTTGAATGCAATTACTGAAGAAAATACAGTTCATATGTTAATAGTATGGACCTTATATACCTAAAACATATGCACATTTTTCCACTTTGAATGCAATTTATGGGTGTATTAGAGTTCATGATTGAATATATTGACCTAAAATTCATATATATTGTGTTGTATTTACTATTTTGAATGCAATTACATAGGAAAATATAGTTCATATGTTGATTGTATGGACCTAAAATACCTAAAGAATATGCACAATTTTTCACTTTGAATGCAATTTATGGATGTAATAGAGTTCATGTTTGAATTTATTGAACTACAATTCATATGTAATAAGTTATATTCACTGTTTTGAATGCAATTAGTGAGAAAAATAGAGTTCACCTATTGATTTTATAGACCTATTATACCTAAAGAATATGCACAATTTTCCACATTGAATGCAGTTCATTGGTATAATTGAGTTTATTTTTGAATATATTGAACTAAAATTCATATGTAATAAGTTATAGTCACTGTTTTGAATGCAATTAGAGAGGAAAATAGAGTTCACCTATTGATTATATAGACCTGATATACCTAAACAATATGCATAATTTTCGACTTTGAATGCAATGAATGTGTATATTTGAGTTCATTTCTGCATATATTGACCTAAAATTCATATACATGTATATTGTGTTATATTTACTATTTTGAATGCAATTACTGAGGAAAATACAGTTCATATGTTCATTGTTTGGACCTAATATACCTAAAAAATATGCACAATGTTCCACTTTGAATGCAATTTATGGGTGTATTTGAGTTCATTTTGGACTATATTGAACTAAATACCATATGTAATATGTTATATTTCCTGCTTTGAAATTGATTAGTGAGGAAATAGAGTTCACCTGTTGCTTATATTGACCTAATATACCTAAAGAATATGCACAATTTTCCAATTTCAATGCAGTTCATTGGTATATTTGAGTTCATTTTTGAATATATTGAACTAAAATTCATTTGTAATATGTTATATTCACTGTTTTGAATGCAATTAGTGAGGAAAATAGAGTTCACCTGTTGATTATATTGACCTAATATACTTAAAGAGTATGCACAATTTTCCACTTTCAATGCAATTTATGGTATAGTTGAGTTCAATTGTGAATCTACTGACCTACAATTCATCTATATTAAATACAAGTATTTCAATAAGTGTGCTTTTTGACATTTTTGACACCTGTAATCTCAATGACCGGGCTCGCAAACTTTGAGGGCAAAAATCGTGAAGTTACATTTGTATCTGCGCATGGTGGACGGAGCTCCGAAAAAACACGCCGTATGTTAAACATTTAACCGGTTCTCACTCGTTGGAAATAAAGAAAATACCCTCAATCGAAGGAAATAAACACTTTGACCATATTATCCGGCTGTATCACGGTATTTGCGGGGCCCAATTGTCGGTCCTAGTTATTGTAATGCAAGGCGAAGTGTATATTAGAACCTACCTCTAGTTCAGTTTGAATACTTCGAAGTACAGTGAATATAAATTCGTTACATTTTTAGACAACCCTTCATTTAAGCATCTTATGATTTATACTATGAAATACAGAAGATTAAAAGTGAACAAAAAGAAGAACCATATAACCTTACCACTTCAAACATGCTAAGGTTTGTTAGAAGAGTTATTAATTAACTTTAAAGATATGAGATGGGTTTGAAAAAAAGCAATCTGACACAAAATTAGATAGTTACACCATAATTCAAGTATTAAATGATTCTGTATAGAATGTTGTAATCATATTAGTATTTAAATTTCATTAATTAATAAGAATTTCAGATATCTAGGCTATATGATCAGATTACTTGAATAATTTGAAGGCCGTAATTACAGTGTCTCATTCGAAATATTGTTTTGCTCTGGTCCCCAAATATACAACATGACATATCAGTTAAATTCATATATATAATCTTATATTTACTGTTTTGAATGCAATTAGTGAGGAAAATATAGTTCACCTTTTGATTATATTGACTATATATACCTAAAGAATATGCACTAATTCCCACTTTCAATGCATTTTATTGGTATACTTGAGTTCATTTTGGAATATATTGAACTAAAATTCAAATATAATGTGTTATATGTACTTTTTTGAATGCAATTACTGAGGAAAATAAAGATCACATGTTGATTGTAGAACCTAATATACCTAACGAATATGCACAATTTTCCAATTTGGATGCAATGTCTGGGTGTATCTGAATTCATTGTTGCATATATTGACCTAAAATTCATATATAATGTGTTATACTTACTATTTTGAATGCAATTACTGAGGAAAATACAGTTCATATGTTGATTGTATGGACCTAATATACCTAAAGGATATGCACAATTGTCCACTTTGAATGCAGTTCATTGTTATATTTCAGTTTATCTTAGAATATATTGAACTAAAATACATATGTAATAAGTTATATTTACTGTTTTGAATGCAATTTGAGAGGAAAATAGAATTCACCTATTGATTATATTCACCTAATATACCTAAAGAATATGGACAATTTTCCACTTTGAATGCAATGTATGTGTATATTTGAGTTCATTTTTGCATATATTGACCTAAAATCCATATATATTGTGTTGTATTTACTATTTTGAATGCAATTACATAGGAAAATACAGTTCATATGTTGATTGTATGGACCTAAAATACCTAAAGAATATCCACAATTTTCCACTTTGAATGCAATTTATGGGTGTATTAGAAATCATGTTTGAATGTATTGAACTAAAATTCAAATGTAATAAGTTATATTCACTATTTTGAATGCAATTAGTGATAAAAGTAGAGTTCAGCTATTGATTATATAGACCTATTATACCTAAAGAATATGCACAATTTTCCACTTTGAATGCTGTTCATTGGTAAATTTGAGTTTATTTTTGAATATATTGAACTAAAATTCATATGTAATAAGTTATATTCACTGTTTTGAATGCAAAGAGTGAGGAGAATAGAGTTCACCTATTGACTATATAGACCTTATATACCTAAAGAATATGAACAATTGTCCACTTTGAATGCAATGTATGTGTATATTTTAGTTCATTATTGCATATATTGACCTAAAATTCATATATATTGTGTTGTATTTACTATTTTGAATGCAATTACATAGGAAAATACAGTTCATGTGTTGATTGTATGGACCTAAAATACCTAAAGAATATGCACAATTTTCCACTTTGAATGCAATTTATGGGTGTATTAGAGTTCATGTTTGAATATATTGAACTAAAATTCATATGTAATAAGTTATAGTCACTGTTTTGAATGCAAATAGTGAGGAGAATAGAGCTCACCTATTAATTATATATACCTTATATACCTAACCAATATGCATAATATTTTACTTTGAATGCAATGTATGTGTATATTTGAGTTCATTTTTGCATATATTGACCTAAAATTCATATATATTGTGTTGTTTTTACTGTTTTGAATGCAATTACATAGGAAAATACAGTTCATATGTTGAGTGTATGGACCCAAAATACCTAAAGTATATGCACAATTTTCCACTTTGAATGCAATTTATGGGTGTATTAGAGTTCATGTTTGAATATATTGAACTAAAATTCATATGTTATAAGTTATATTCACTGTTGTGAATACAATTAGTGAGAAAAAAAGAGTTCACCTATTGATTATATAGACCTATTATACCTAAAGCATATGCACTATTTTCCACATTGAATGCAGTTCATTGGTACATGTATATTGGAGTTTATTTTTGAATATATTGAACTAAAATTCATAAGTAATAAGTTATATTCACTGTTTTGAATGCAATTAGTGAGGAGAATAGAGTTCACCTATTGATTATATAGACCTTATATACCTAAATAATATGCACAATTTTCCACATTGAATGCAGTTCATTGGTGTAATAGAGTTCATGTTTGAATATATTGAACTACAATTCATAAGTAATAAGTTATATTCACTGTTTTGAATGCAATTAGTGAGAAAAATAGAGTTCACCTATTGATTTTATAGACCTATTATACCTAAAGAATATGCACAATTTTCCACATTGAATGCAGTTCATTGGTATATTCGAGTTAATTTTTGAATATATTGAACTAAAATTCATATGTAATAAGTTATAGTCACTGTTTTGAATGCAATTAGGGAGGAGAATAGAGTTCACCTATTGATTATATAGACCTGATATACCTAAACAATATGCATAATTTTCCACTTTGAATGCAATGTATGTGTATATTTGAGTTCATTTCTGCATATATTGACCTAAAATTCATATACATGTATATTGTGTTATATTTACTATTTTGAATGCAATTACTGAGGAAAATACAGTTCATATGTTCATTGTTTGGACCTAATATACCTAAAGAATATGCACAATGTTCCACTTTGAATGCAATTTATGGGTGTATTAGAGTTCATGTTTGAAAATATTGAACTAAAATTCATATGTAATAAGTTATATTCACTATTTTGAATCCAATTAGTGAGAAAAATAGAGTTCACCTATTGATTATATAGACCTATTATACCTAAAGAATATGCACCATTTTCCACTTTGAATGCAGTTCATTGGTATATTTGAGTTTATTTTTGAATATATTGAACTAAAATTAATATGTAATAAGTTATATTCACTGTTTTGAATGCAAAGAGTGAGGAGAATAGAGTTCACCTATTGACTGTATAGACCTTATATACCTGAAGAATATGAACAATTTCCTACTTTGAATGCAATGTATGTGTATATTTTAGTTCATTATTGCATATATATTGATCTAAAATTCATATATATTGTGTTGTATTTACTATTTTGAATGCAATTACATAGGAAAATACAGTTCATATGTCGATTGTATGGACCTAAAATACCTGAAGTATATGCACAATTTTCCACTTTGAATGCAATTTATGGGTGTACTAGAGTTCATGTTTGAATATATTGAACTAAAATTCATATGTTATAAGTTATATTCACTGTTGTGAATACAATTAGTGAGAAAAAAAGAGTTCACCTATTGATTATATAGACCTATTATACCTAAAGCATATGCACTATTTTCCACATTGAATGCAGTTCATTGGTACATGTATATTGGAGTTTATTTTTGAATATATTGAACTAAAATTCATAAGTAATAAGTTATATTCACTGTTTTGAATGCAATTAGTGAGGAGAATAGAGTTCACCTATTGATTATATAGACCTTATATACCTAAATAATATGCACAATTTTCCACATTGAATGCAGTTCATTGGTGTAATAGAGTTCATGTTTGAATATATTGAACTACAATTCATAAGTAATAAGTTATATTCACTGTTTTGAATGCAATTAGTGAGAAAAATAGAGTTCACCTATTGATTTTATAGACCCATTATACCTAAAGAATATGCACAATTTTCCACATTGAATGCAGTTCATTGGTATATTTGAGTTAATTTTTGAATATATTGAACTAAAATTCATATGTAATAAGTTAAAGTCACTGTTTTGAATGCAATTAGGGAGGAGAATAGAGTTCACCTATTGATTATATAGACCTGATATACCTAAACAATATGCATAATTTTCCACTTTGAATGCAATGTATGTGTATATTTGAGTTCATTTCTGCATATATTGACCTAAAATTCATATACATGTATATTGTGTTATATTTACTATTTTGAATGCAATTACTGAGGAAAATACAGTTCATATGTTCATTGTTTGGACCTAATATACCTAAAGAATATGCACAATGTTCCACTTTGAATGCAATTTATGGGTGTATTAGAGTTCATGTTTGAATATATATTGAACTAAAATTCATATGTAATAAGTTATATTCACTATTTTGAATCCAATTAGTGAGAAAAATAGAGTTCACCTATTGATTATATAGACCTATTATACCTAAAGAATATGCACCATTTTCCACTTTGAATGCAGTTCATTGGTATATTTGAGTTTATTTTTGAATATATTGAACTAAAATTAATATGTAATAAGTTATATTCACTGTTTTGAATGCAAAGAGTGAGGAGAATAGAGTTCACCTATTGACTGTATAGACCTTATATACCTGAAGAATATGCACAATTTCCTACTTTGAATGCAATGTATGTGTATATTTTAGTTCATTATTGCATATATATTGATCTAAAATTCATATGATATTGTGTTGTATTTACTATTTTGAATGCAATTACATAGGAAAATACAGTTCATATGTCGATTGTATGGACCTAAAATACCTGAAGTATATGCACAATTTTCCACTTTGAATGCAATTTATGGGTGTACTAGAGTTCATGTTTGAATATATTGAACTAAAATTCATATGTTATAAGTTATATTCACTGTTGTGAATGCAATTAGTGAGAACATTAGAGTTCACCTATGGTTTATCACAAGACCTATTATACCTAAAGAATATGCAACCATTTTCCACATTGGACTGCAGTTCATTGGTATATTTGAGTTTATTTTAGAATATATTGAACTAAAATTCATATGTAATAAGTTATAGTCACAGTTTTGAATGCAAATAGTGAGGAGAATAGAGTTACACCTATTGATTATATAGACCTATATATACCTAAAGAATATGCATAATTTTTCCACTTGAATGCAATGTATGTGTATATTTGAGTCATTGTTGTATAAATACCTAGCACACTTCAATTCTATATATTGTGTTTGTATTTACTATTTTGAATGCAATTACTGAGGAAAATACCAGTTCATATGTTGATTGTTTATGGACCTAAAAATACCTAAAGAATATGCACCATTTTCCACTTGATATGCAATTTATTGGGCTGTATTAGAGATCATGTTTGAATATATTGAACTAAAATTCATAAGTAATAAAGTTATAGTCACTGTTTTGAATGCAATTAAAGAGGCATAATAGAGTTCACCTATTGATTATATAGACTTATATACCTAAACAATATGCATAATTTTCCACTTTGAATGTAATGTAATGTGTATATATTGAGTTTCATTTCTGCATATATTGACCTAATATACATAATATCATTGTTGTTATATTACTATTTTGAATTGCAATTTCTTAGGAAAATACAGTTCATATGTTGATTGTTTGGACCTAATATACCTGAAGAATATGCACAATGTTCACTTTGAATGCAATTTATGGGTGTATTAGAGTTCATGTTGAATATATTGAACTAAAATTCATATGTAATAAGTTATATTCACTGTTTTGAATGCAATTAGTGAGAAAATAGAGTTCACCTCTTGATGTATATAGACCTATTATACTAAAGCATATGCATAATTTTCCACATTGAATGCAATTTATGGGTGTATTAGAGTTCAATGTTTGAATATATTGAACTAAAATTCATATGTTGTTAGTTATATTCACTGTTTTGAATGCAATTAGTGACACAAATAGTAGTTCACCTTCAGATTATATAGATCCTATTATACCTAAAGAATATGCACAATTTTCCACTTTGAATGCAGTTCATTGGTATATTTTGAGTTTATTTTTGAATATATTGGAACTGTAAAATCATATGTAATTAAGTTATAGTAACTGTTTTGAATGCAATTAGAGAGGAGAATAGAGTTCACCTATTGATTATATAGACCTGATATACCTAAACAATATGCATAATTTTCCACTTTGAATGCAATGTATGTGTATATTTGAGTTCATTTCTGCATATATTGACCTAAAATTCATATATATTGTGTTATATTTACTATTTTGAATGCAATTACATAGGAAAATACAGTTCATATGTTGATTGTTTGGACCTAATATACCTAAAGAATATGCACAATGTTCGACGTTGAATGCAATTTATGGGTGTATTAGAGTTCATGTTTCAATATATTGAACTAAAATTCATATGTAATAAGTTATATTCACTGTTTTGAATGCAATTAGTGAGAAACATAGAGTTCACCTATTGATTATATATACCTATAATACCTAAAGAACATGCACAATATTCCACTTTGAATGCAGTTCATTGGTATATTTGATTTTATTTTTGAAAATATTGAAATAAAATTCATATGTAATAAGTTATATTCACTGTTTTGAATGCAAATAGTGAGGAGAATAGAGTTCACCTATTAATTATATATACCTTATATACCTAAACTATATGCATAATATTTTACTTTGAATGCAATGTATGTGTATATTTGAGTTCATGTTTGCATATATTGACCTAAAATTCATATATATTGTGTTGTATTTACTGTTTTGAATGCAATTACATAGGAAAATACAGTTCATATGTTGATTGTATGGACCCAAAATACCTAAAGAATATGCACAATTTTCCACTTTGAATGCAATTTATGGGTGTATTAGAGTTCATGTTTGAATATATTGAACTAAAATTCATATGATATAAGTTATATTCACTGTTGTGAATCCAATTAGTGAGAAAAAAAGAGTTCACCTATTGATTATATAGACCTATAATACCTAAAGAATATGCACAATTTTCCACATTGAATGCAGTTCATTGGTATATTTGAGTTCATTTTTGAATATATTGAACTAAAATTCATATGTAATAAGTTATATTCACTGTTTTGAATGCAAAGAGTGAGGAGAATAGAGTTCACCTATTGACTGTATAGACCTTATATACCAAAAGAATATGCACGATTTCCTACTTTAAATGCAATGTATGTGTATATTTTAGTTCATTATTGCATATATTGACCTAAAATTCATATAAATTGAGTTATATTTACTATTTTGAATGCAATTACTGAAGAAAATACAGTTCATATGTTAATTGTATGGACCTAATATACCTAAAAAATATGCACATTTTTCCATTTTGAATGCAATTTATGGGTGTATTAGAGTTCATGTTTGAATATATTGACCTAAAATACATATATATTGTGTTATATTTACTATTTTGAATGCAATCACTTAGGAAAATACAGTTCATATGTTGATTGTTTGGACCTAATATACCTAAAGAATATGCACAATGTTCCACTTTGAATGCAATTTATGGGTGTATTAGAGTTCATGTTTGAATATATTGAACTAAAATTCATATGTAATAAGTTATATTCACTGTTTTGAATGCAATTAGTGAGAAAAATAGAGTTCACCTATTGATTATATAGACCTATTATACCTAAAGCATATGCACAATTTTCCACATTGAATGCAATTTATGGGTGTATTAGAGTTCATGTTTGAATATATTGAACTAAAATTCATATGTTGTTAGTTATATTCACTGTTGTGAATGCATTTAGTGACACAAATAGAGTTCACCTTCAGATTATATAGACCTATTATACCTAAAGAATATGCACAATTTTCCACATTGAATGCAGTTCATTGGTATATTTTAGTTTATTTTTGAATATATTGAACTAAAATTCATATGTAATAAGTTATAGTAACTGTTTTGAATGCAATTAGAGAGGAGAATAGAGTTCACCTATTGATTATATAGACCTGAAATACCTAAACAATATGCATAATTTTCCACTTTGAATGCAATGTATGTGTATATTTGAGTTCATTTCTGCATATATTGACCTAAAATTCATATATATTGTGTTATACTTACTATTTTGAATGCAATTACATAGGAAAATACAGTTCATATGTTGATTGTTTGGACCTAATATACCTAAAGAATATGCACAATGTTCGACGTTGAATGCAATTTATGGGTGTATTAGAGTTCATGTTTCAATATATTGAACTAAAATTCATATGTAATAAGTTATATTCACTGTTTTGAATGCAATTAGTGAGAAAAATAGAGTTCACCTATTGATTATATAGACCTATCATACCTAAAGAACATGCACAATATTCCACTTTGAATGCAGTTCATTGGTATATGTGAGTTTATTTTTAAATATATTGAAATAAAATTCATATGTAATAAGTTATATTCACTGTTTTGAATGCAAAGAGTGAGGAGAATAGAGTTCACCTATTGATTATATAGACCATATATACCTAAACAATATGCATAATTTTCCACTTTGAATGCAATGTAGGTGTATATTTGAGTTCATTTTTGCATATATTGATCTAAAATTCATATATATTGTGTTGTATTTACTATTTTGAATGCAATTACATAGCAAAATACAGTTCATATGTTGATTGTATGGACCTAAAATACCTAAAGTATATGCACAATTTTCCACTTTGAATGCAATTTTTGGGTGTATTAGAGTTCATGTTTGAATATATTGAACTAAAATTCATATGTTATAAGTTATATTCACTGTTGTGAATGCAATTAGTGAGAAAATTAGAGTTCACCTATTGTTTATTTAGACCTATTATACCTAGACAATATGCACACTTTTCCACATTGAATGCAGTTCATTGGTATATTTGAGTTTATTTTTGAATATATTGAACTAAAATTCATAAGTAATAAGTTGTAGTCACTGTTTTGAATGCAATTAGAGAGGATAATAGAGTTCACCTATTGATTATATAGACCTTATATACCTAAACAATATGCATAATTTTCCACTTTGAATGCAATATATGTGTATATATGAGTTCATTTCTGCATATATTGACCTAAAATACATATATATTGTGTTATATTTACTATTTTGAATGCAATTACTGAGGAAAATACAGTTCATATGTTGATTGTTTGGACCTAATATACCTAAAGAATATGCACAATGTTCCACTTTGAATGCAATTTATGGGTGTATTAGAGTTCATGTTTGAATATATTGAACTACAATTCATATGTAATAAGTTATATTCACTGTTTTGAATGCAATTAGTGAGAAAAATAGAGTTCACCTATTGATTTTATAGACCTATTATACCTAAAGAATATGCACAATTTTCCACATTGAATGCAGTTCATTGGTATATTTGAGTTCATTTTTGAATATATTGAACTAAAATTCATTTGTAATATGTTATATTCACTGTTTTGAATGCAATTAGTGAGGAAAATAGAGTTCACCTGTTGATTATATTGACCTAATATACTTGAAGAATATGCACAATTTCCCACTTTCAATGCAATTTATGGTATAGTTGAGTTCAATTGTGAATCTACTGACCTACAATTCATCTATATTAAATACAAGTATTTCAATAAGTGTGCTTTTTGACATTTTTGACACCTGTAATCTCAATGACCGGGCTCGCAAACTTTGAGGGCAAAAATCGTGAAGTTACATTTGTATCTGCGCATGGTGGACGGAGCTCCGAAAAAACACGCCGTATGTTAAACATTTAACCGGTTCTCACTCGTTGGAAATAAAGAAAATACCCTCAATCGTTGGAAATAAACACTTTGACCATATTATCCGGCTGCATCACGGTATTTGCGGGGCCCAATTGTCGGTCCTAGTTATTGTAATGCAAGGCGAAGTGTATATTAGAACCTACCTCTAGTTCAGTTTGAATACTTCGAAGTACAGTGAATATAAATTCGTTACATTTTTAGACAACCCTTCATTTAAGCATCTTATGATTTATACTATGAAATACAGAAGATTAAAAGTGAACAAAAAGAAGAACCATATAACCTTACCACTTCAAACATGCTAAGGTTTGTTAGAAGAGTTATTAATTAACTTTAAAGATATGAGATGGGTTTGAAAAAAAGCAATCTGACACAAAATTAGATAGTTACACCATAATTCAAGTATTAAATGATTCTGTATAGAATGTTGTAATCATATTAGTATTTAAATTTCATTAATTAATAAGAATTTCAGATATCTAGGCTATATGATCAGATTACTTGAATAATTTGAAGGCCGTAATTACAGTGTCTCATTCGAAATATTGTTCTGCTCTGGTCCCCAAATATACAACATGACATATCAGTTAAATTCATATATATAATCTTATATTTACTGTTTTGAATGCAATTAGTGAGGAAAATATAGTTCACCTTTTGATTATATTGACTATAAATACCTAAAGAATATGCACTAATTCCCACTTTCAATGCATGTTATTGGTATACTTGAGTTCATTTTGGAATATATTGAACTAAAATTCAAATATAATGTGTTATATGTACTTTTTTGAATGCAATTACTGAGGAAAATAAAGTTCACATGTTGATTGTAGAACCTAATATACCTAACGAATATGCACAATTTTCCAATTTGGATGCAATGTCTGGGTGCATCTGAATTCATTGTTGCATATATTGACCTAAAATTCATATATAATGTGTTTTACTTACTATTTTGAATACAATTACTGAGGAAAATACAGTTCATATGTTGATTGTATGGACCTAATATACCTAAAGGATATGCACAATTGTCCACTTTGAATGCAGTTCATTGTTATATTTCAGTTTATCTTAGAATATATTGAACTAAAATACATATGTAATAAGTTATATTTACTGTTTTGAATGCAATTTGAGAGGAAAATAGAATTCACCTATTGATTATATTCACCTAATATACCTAAAGAATATGGACAATTTTCCACTTTGAATGCAATGTATGTGTATATTTGAGTTCATTTTTGCATATATTGACCTAAAATCCATATATATTGTGTTGTATTTACTATTTTGAATGCAATTACATAGGAAAATACAGTTCATATGTTGATTGTATGGACCTAAAATACCTAAAGCATATGCACTATTTTCCACATTGAATGCAGTTCATTGGTACATTTATATTGGAGTTTATTTTTGAATATATTGAACTAAAATTCATATGTAATAAGTTATATTCACTGTTTTGAATGCAATTAGTGAGGAGAATAGAGTTCACCTATTGATTATATAGACCTTATATACCTAAATAATATGCACAATTTTCCACATTGAATGCAGTTCATTGGTGTAATAGAGTTCATGTTTGAATATATTGAACTACAATTCATATGTAATAAGTTATATTCACTGTTTTGAATGCAATTAGTGAGAAAAATAGAGTTCACCTATTGATTTTATAGACCTATTATACCTAAAGAATATGCACAATTTTCCACTTGAATGCAATTTATGGGTGTATTAGAGTTCATGTTTGAATATATTGAACTAAAATTCATAAGTAATAAGTTATAGTCACTGTTTTGAATGCAAATAGTGAGGAGAATAGAGTTCACCTATTAATTATATATACCTTATATACCTAAACTATATGCATAATGTTTTACTTTGAATGCATTGTATGTGCATATTTGAGTTCATTTCTGCATATATTGACCTAAAATTCATATATATTGTGTTGTATTTACTATTCTGAATGCAATTACATAGGAAAATACAGTTCATATTTTGATTGTATGGACCTAAAATACCTAAAGAATATGCACAATTTTCCACTTTGAATGCAATTTATGGGTGTATTAGAGTTCATGTTTGAAAATATTGAAATAAAATTCATATGTAATAAGTTATATTCACAGTTTTGAATGCAATTAGTGAGAAACATAGAGTTCACCTATTGATTATATAGACCTATAATACCTAAAAGAACATGCACAATATTCCACTTTGAATGCAGTTCATTGTATATTTGAGTTTATTTTTGAATATATTGAACTAAAATTCATATGTAATAAGTTATAGTCACTGTTTTGAATGCAATTAGAGAGGAGAATAGAGTTCACCTATTGATTATATAGACCTGATATACCTAAACAATATGCATAATTTTCCACTTTGAATGCAATGTATGTGTATATTTGAGTTCCTTGTCTGCATATATTGACCTAAAATTCATATACATGAATATTGTGTTATATTTACTATTTTGAATTGCAATTACTGAGGAAAATACAGTTCATATGTTCATTGTTTGGACCTAATATACCTAAAGAATATGCACAATGTTCCACTTTGAATGCAATTTATGGGTGTATTAGAGTTCATGTTTGAATATATTGAACTAAACTTCATATGTAATAAGTTATATTCACTATTTTGAATTCAATTAGTGAGAAAAATAGAGTTCACCTATTGATTATATAGACCTATTATACCTAAAGAATATGCACAATGTTCCACTTTGAATGCAATTTATGGGTGTATTAGAGTTCATGTTTGAATATATTGAACTAAAATTCATATGTAATAAGTTATATTCACTGTTTTTAATGCAAAGAGTGAGGAGAATAGAGTTCACCTATTGACTGTATAGACCTTATATACCTAAAGAATATGCACAATTTCCTACTTTGAATGCAATGTATGTGTATATTTTAGTTCATTATTGCATATATTGACCTAAAATTCATATATATTGTGTTATATTTACTATTTTGAATGCAATTACTGAAGAAAATACAGTTCATATGTTAATTGTATGGACCTAATATACCTAAAAAATATGCACATTTTCCATTTTGAATGCAATTTATGGGTGTATTAGAGTTCATGTTTGAATATATTGACCTAAAATTCATATATATTGTGTTGTATTTACTATTTTGAATGCAATTACATAGGAAAATACAGTTCATATGTTGATTGTATGGACCTAAAATACCTAAAGTATATGCACAATTTTTCACTTTGAATGCAATTTGTGGGTGTAAAAGAGTTCATGTTTGAATATATTGAACAACAATACATATGTAATAAGTTATATTCACTGTTTTTAATGCAATTAGTGAGAAAAATAGAGTTCACCTATTGATTTTATAGACCTATTATACCTAAAGAATATGCACAATTTTCCACTTTGAATGCAGTTCATTGGTATATTTGAGTTTATTTTTGAATATATTGAACTAAAATTCATATGTGATAAGTTATATTCACTGTTTTGAATGCAAAGAGTAAGGAGGATAGAGTTCACCTATTGACTTTATAGACCTTATATACCAAAAGAATATGCACAATTTCCTACTTTGAATGCAATGTATGTGTATATTTTAGTTCATTATTGCATATATTGACCTAAAATTCATATATATTGTGTTATATTTACTATTTTGAATGCAATTACTGAAGAAAATACAGTTCATATGTTAATTGTATGGACCTAATATACCTAAAAAATATGCACATTTTTCCATTTTGAATGCAATTTATGGGTGTATTAGAGTTCATGTTTGAATATATTGAACTAAAATTCATATATATTGTGTTGTATTTACTATTTTGAATGCAATTACATAGGAAAATACAGTTCCTATGTTGATTGTATGGACCTAAAATACCTAAAGAATATCCACAATTTTTCACTTTGAATGCAATTTATGGGTGTATTAGAGTTCATGTTTGAAAATATTGAACTAAAATTCATATGTAATAAGTTATATTCACTGTTTTGAATGCAATTAGTGAGAAACATAGAGTTCAACCTATTGATTATATAGACCTATAATACCTAAAGAACATGCACAATATTCCACTTTGAATGCAGTTCATTGGTATATTTGATTTTATTTTTGAATATATTGAAATAAAATTCATATGTAATAAGTTATATTCACTGTTTTGAATGCAAATAGTGAGGAGAATAGAGTTCACCTATTAATTATATATACCTTATATACCTAAACTATATGCATAATGTTTTACTTTGAATGCAATGTATGTGTATATTTGAGTTCATTTTTGCATATATTGACCTAAAATCCATATATATTGTGTTGTATTTACTATTTTGAATGCAATTACATAGGAAAATACAGTTCATATGTTGATTGTTTGGACCCAAAATACCTAAAGTATATGCACAATTTTCCACTTTGAATGCGATTTATGTGTGTATTAGAGTTCATGTTTGAATATATTGAACTAAAATTCATATGTTATAAGTTATATTCACTGTTGTGAATGCAATTAGTGAAAAAAAAAGAGTCCACCTCTTGATTATATAGACCTATTATACCTAAAGCATATGCACTATTTTCCACATTGAATGCAGTTCATTGGTACATGTATATTGGAGTTTATTTTTGAATATATTGAACTAAAATTCATTTGTAATATGTTATATTCACTGTTTTGAATGCAATTAGTGAGGAAAGTAGAGTTCACCTGTTGATTATATTGACCTAATATACTTAAAGAATATGCACAATTTCCCACTTTCAATGCAATTTATGGTATAGTTGAGTTCAATTGTGAATCTACTGACCTACAATTCATCTATATTAAATACAAGTATTTCAATAAGTGTGCTTTTTGACATTTTTTGACACCTGTAATCTCAATGACCGGGCTCGCAAACTTTGAGGGCAAAAATCGTGAAGTTACATTTGTATCTGCGCATGGTGGACGGAGCTCCGAAAAAACACGCCGTATGTTAAACATTTAACCGGTTCTCACTCGTTGGAAATAAAGAAAATACCCTCAATCGTTGGAAATAAACACTTTGACCATATTATCCGGCTGTATCACGGTATTTGCGGGGCCCAATTGTCGGTCCTAGTTAGTGTAATGCAAGGCGAAGTGTATATTAGAACCTACCTCTAGTTTAGTTTGAATACTTCAAAGTACAGTGAATATAAATTCGTTACATGTTTAGACAACCCTTCATTTAAGCATCTTATGATTTATACTATGAAATACAGAAGATTAAAAGTGAACAAAAAGAAGAACCATATAACCTTACCACTTCAAACATGCTAAGGTTTGTTAGAAGAGCTATTAATTAACTTTAAAGATATGAGATGGGTTTGAAAAAAAGCAATCTGACACAAAATTAGATAGTTACACCATAATTCAAGTAGATAATGATTCTGTATAGAATGTTGTAATCATATTAGTATTCAAATTTCATTAATTAATAAGAATTTCAGATATCTAGGCTATATGATCAGATTACTTGAATAATTTGAAGGCCGTAATTACAGTGTCTCATTCGAAATATTGTTCTGCTCTGGTCCCCAAATATACAACATGACATATCAGTTAAATTCATATATATAATCTTATATTTACTGTTTTGAATGCAATTAGTGAGGAAAATATAGTTCACCTTTTGATTATATTGACTTAATATACCTAAAGAATATGCACTAATTCCCACTTTCAATGCATTTTATTGGTATACTTGAGTTCATTTTGGAATATATTGAACTAAAATTCAAATATAATGTGTTATATGTACTTTTTTGAATGCAATTACTGAGGAAAATAAAGTTCACATGTTGATTGTAGAACCTAATATACCTAACGAATATGCAAAATTTTTCAATTTGGATGCAATGTATGGGTGTATCTGAATTCATTGTTGCATATATTGACCTAAAATTCATATATAATGTGTTATACTTACTATTTTGAATGCAATTACTGAGGAAAATACAGTTCATATGTTGATTGTATGGACCTAATATACCTAAAGGATATGCACAATTGTCCACTTTGAATGCAGTTCATTGTTATATTTCAGTTTATCTTAGAATATATTGAACTAAAATACATATGTAATAAGTTATATTTACTGTTTTGAATGCAATTTGAGAGGAAAATAGAATTCACCTATTGATTATATTCACCTAATATACCTAAAGAATATGGACAATTTTCCACTTTGAATGCAATGTATGTGTATATTTGAGTTCATTTTTGCATATATTGACCTAAAATCCATATATATTGTGTTGTATTTACTATTTTGAATGCAATTACATAGGAAAATACAGTTCATATGTTGATTGTATGGACCTAAAATACCTAAAGAATATCCACAATTTTCCACTTTGAATGCAATTTATGGGTGTATTAGAATTCATGTTTGAATGTATTGAAGTAAAATTCAAATGTAATAAGTTATATTCACTATTTTGAATGCAATTAGTGAGAAAAGTAGAGTTCACCTATTGATTATATAGACCTATTATACCTAAAGAATATGCACAATTTTCCACTTTGAATGCTGTTCATTGGTAAATTTGAGTTTATTTTTGAATATATTGAACTAAAATTCATATGTAATAAGTTATATTCACTGTTTTGAATGCAAAGAGTGAGGAGAATAGAGTTCACCTATTGACTATATAGACCTTATATACCTAAAGAATATGCCCAATTGTCCACTTTGAATGCAATGTATGTGTATATTTTAGTTCATTATTGCATATATTGACCTAAAATTCATATATATTGTGTTGTATTTACTATTTTGAATGCAATTACATAGGAAAATACAGTTCATATGATGATTGTATGGACCTAAAATACCTAAAGTATATGCACAATTTTCCACTTTGAATGCAATGTATGGGTGTATTGGAGTTCATGTTTGAATATATTGAACTAAAAGTCATATGTTATAAGTTATATTCACTGTTGAGAATGCAATTAGTGAGAAAAATAGAGTTCACCTATTGATTATATAGACCTATTATACCTAAAGCATATGCACAATTTTCCACATTGAATGCAGTTCATTGGTATATTTGAGTTTATTTTTGAATATATTGAACTAAAATTCATATGTAATAAGTTATAGTCACTGTTTTGAATGCAATTAGAGAGGAGAATAGAGTTCACCTATTGATTATATAGACCTGATATACCTAAACAATATGCATAATTTTCCACTTTGAATGCAATGTATGTGTATATTTGAGTTCATTTCTGCATATATTGACCTAAAATGCATATACATGTATATTGTGTTATATTTACTATTTTGAATGCAATTACTGAGGAAAATACAGTTCATATGTTCATTGTTTGGACCTAATATACCTAAAGAATATGCACAATGTTCCACTTTGAATGCAATTTATGGGTGTAATAGAGTTCATGTTTGAATATATTGAACTAAAATTCATATGTAATAAGTTATATCCACTATTTTGAATGCAATTAGTGAGAAAAATAGAGTTCACCTATTGATTATATAGACCTATTATACCTAAAGAATATGCACAATTTTCCACATTGAATGCAGTTCATTGGTATATTTGAGTTTATTTTTGAATATATTGAACTAAAATTCATATGTAATAAGTTATATTCACTGTTTTGAATGCAAAGAGTGAGGAGAATAGAGTTCACCTATTGACTGTATAGACCTTATATACCTAAAGAATATGCACAATTTCCTACTTTGAATGCAATGCATGTGTATATTTTAGTTCATTATAGCATATATTGACCTAAAATTCATATATATTGTGTTATATTTACTATTTTGAATGCAATTACTGAAGAAAATACAGTTCATATGTTAATTGTATGGACCTAATAAACCTAAAAAATATGCACATTTTTCCACTTTGAATGCAATTTATGGGTGTATTAGAGTTCATGTTTGAAAATATTGAACTAAAATTCATATGTAATAAGTTATATTCACTGTTTTGAATGCAATTAGTGAGAAACATAGAGTTCACCTATTGATTATATAGACCTATAATACCTAAAGAACATGCACAATATTCCACTTTGAATGCAGTTCATTGGTATATTTGATTTTATTTTTGAATATATTGAAATAAAATTCATATGTAATAAGTTATATTCACTGTTTTGAATGCAAATAGTGAGGAGAATAGAGTTCACCTATTAATTATATATACCTTATATACCTAAACTATATGCATAATGTTTTACTTTGAATGCAATGTATGTGTATATTTGAGTTCATTTTTGCATATATGGACCTAAAATCCATATATATTGTGTTGTATTTACTATTTTGAATGCAATTACATAGGAAAATACAGTTCATATGTTGATTGTTTGGACCCAAAATACCTAAAGTATATGCACAATTTTCCACTTTGAATGCGATTTATGTGTGTATTAGAGTTCATGTTTGAATATATTGAACTAAAATTCATATGTTATATGTTATATTCACTGTTGTGAATGCAATTAGTGAAAAAAAAAGAGTTCACCTCTTGATTATATAGACCTATTATACCTAAAGCATATGCACTATTTTCCACATTGAATGCAGTTCATTGGTACATGTATATTGGAGTTTATTTTTGAATATATTGAACTAAAATTCATATGTAATAAGTTATAGTCACTGTTTTGAATGCAATTAGTGAGGAGAATAGAGTTCACCTATTGATTATATAGACCTTATATACCTAAAGAATATGCACAATTTTCCACATTGAATACAATTTATGGGTGTATTAGAGTTCATGTTTGAATATATTGAACTAAAATTCATATGTTGTTGGTTATATTCACTGTTGTGAATGCAATTAGTGACACAAATAGAGTTCACCTACAGATTATATAGACCTATTATACCTAAAGCATATGCACAATTTTCCACATTAAATGCAGTTCATTGGTATATTTGAGTTTATTTTTGAATATATTGAACTAAAATTCATATGTAATAAGTCATAGTTACTGTTTTGAATTCAACTAGAGAGGAGAATATAGTTCACCTATTGATTATATAGACCTATTATACCTAAAGAATATGCACAATGTTCCACTTTGAATGCAATTTATGGGTGTATTAGAGTTCATGTTTGAATATATTGAACTAAAATTCATATGTAATAAGTTATATTCACTGTTTTGAATGCAATTAGTGAGAAAAATAGAGTTTACCTATTGATTTTATAGACCTATTATACCTAAAGAATATGCACAATTTTCCACATTGAATGCAGTTCATTGGTATATTTGAGTTCATTTTTGAATATATTGAACTAAAATTCATTTGTAATATGTTATATTCACTGTTTTAAATGCAATTAGTGAGGAAAATAGAGTTCACCTGTTGATTACATTGACCTAATATATATATAAAGAATATGCACAATTTCCCACTTTCAATGCAATTTATGGTATAGTTGAGTTCAATTGTGAATCTACTGACCTACAATTCATCTATATTAAAAACAAGTATTTCAATAAGTGTGCTTTTTGACATTTTTGACACCTGTAATCTCAATGAACGGGCTCGCAAACTTTGAGGGCAAAAATCGTGAAGTCACATTTGTATCTGCGCATGGTGGACGGAGCTCCGAAAAAACACGCCGTATGTTAAACATTTAACCGGTTCTCACTCGTTGGAAATAAAGAAAATACCCTCAATCGTTGGAAATAAACACTTTGACCATATTATCCGGCTGTATCACGGTATTTGCGGGGCCCAATTGTCGGTCCTAGTTAGTGTAATGCAAGGCGAAGTGTATATTAGAACCTACCTCTAGTTTAGTTTGAATACTTCAAAGTACAGTGAATATAAATTCGTTACATTTTTAGACAACCCTTCATTTAAGCATCTTATGATTTATACTATGAAATACAGAAGATTAAAAGTGAACAAAAAGAAGAACCATATAACCTTACCACTTCAAACATGCTAAGGTTTGTTAGAAGAGTTATTAATTAACTTTAAAGATATGAGATGGGTTTGAAAAAAAGCAATCTGACACAAAATTAGATAGTTACACCATAATTCAAGTAGATAATGATTCTGTATAGAATGTTGTAATCATATTAGTATTCAAATTTCATTAATTAATAAGAATTTCAGATATCTAGGCTATATGATCAGATTACTTGAATAATTTGAAGGCCGTAATTACAGTGTCTCATTCGAAATATTGTTCTGCTCTGGTCCCCAAATATACAACATGACATATCAGTTAAATTCATATATATAATCTTATATTTACTGTTTTGAATGCAATTAGTGAGGAAAATATAGTTCACCTTTTGATTATATTGACTTAATATACCTAAAGAATATGCACTAATTCCCACTTTCAATGCATTTTATTGGTATACTTGAGTTCATTTTGGAATATATTGAACTAAAATTCAAATATAATGTGTTATATGTACTTTTTTGAATGCAATTACAGAGGAAAATAAAGTTCACATGTTGATTGTAGAACCTAATATACCTAACGAATATGGAAAATTTTCCAATTTGGATGCAATGTATGGGTGTATCTGAATTCATTGTTGCATATATTGACCTAAAATTCATATATAATATGTTATACTTACTATTTTGAATGCAATTACTGAGGAAAATACAGTTCATATGTTGATTGTATGGACCTAATATACCTAAAGGATATGCACAATTGTCCACTTTGAATGCAATTTATGGGTGTATTAGAATTCATGTTTGAATGTATTGAACTAAAATTCAAATGTAAAAAGTTATATTCACTATTTTGAATGCAATTAGTGAGAACAGTAGAGTTCACCTATTGATTACATAGACCTATTATACCTAAAGAATATGCACAATTTTCCACTTTGAATGCTGTTCATTGGTAAATTTGAGTTTATTTTTGAATATATTGAACTAAAATTCATATGTAATAAGTTATATTCACTGTTTTGAATGCAAAGAGTGAGGAGAATAGAGTTCACCTATTGACTATATAGACCTTATATACCTAAAGAATATGCCCAATTGTCCACTTTGAATGCAATGTATGTGTATATTTTAGTTCATTATTGCATATATTGACCTAAAATTCATATATATTGTGTTGTATTTACTATTTTGAATGCAATTACATAGGAAAATACAGTTCATATGATGATTGTATGGACCTAAAATACCTAAAGTATATGCACAATTTTCCACTTTGAATGCAATGTATGGGTGTATTGGAGTTCATGTTTGAATATATTGAACTAAAAGTCATATGTTATAAGTTATATTCACTGTTGAGAATGCAATTAGTGAGAAAAATAGAGTTCACCTATTGATTATATAGACCTATTATACCTAAAGCATATGCACAATTTTCCACATTGAATGCAGTTCATTGGTATATTGGAGTTTATTTTTGAATATATTGAACTAAAATTCATATGTAATAAGTTATAATCACTGTTTTGAATGCAATTAGAGAGGAGAATAGAGTTCACCTATTGATTATATAGACCTAATATACCTAAACAATATGCATAATTTTCCACTTTGAATGCAATTTATGGGTGTAGTAGAGTTCATGTTTGAATATATTGAACTAAAATTCATATGTTATAAGTTATATTCACTGTTGTGAATGCAATTAGTGAGAAAAAAAGATTTCACCTATTGATTATATAGACCTATTATACCTAAAGCATATGCACTATTTTCCACATTGAATGCAGTTCATTGGTACATGTATATTGGAGTTTATTTTTGAATATATTGAACTAAAATTCATATGTAATAAGTTATAGTCACTCTTTTGAATGCAATTAGTGAGGAGAATAGAGTTCACCTATTGATTATATAGACCTTATATACCTAAATAATATGCACAATTTTCCACATTGAATGCAGTTCATTGGTGTAATAGAGTTCATGTTTGAATATATTGAACTACAATTCATATGAAATAAGTTATATTCACTGTTTTGAATGCAATTAGTGAGAAAAATAGAGTTCACCTATTGATTTTATAGACCTATTATACCTAAAGAATATGCACAATTTTCCACATTGAATGCAGTTCATTGGTATATTTGAGTTTATTTTTGAATATATTGAACTAAAATTCATATGTAATAAGTTATAGTCACTGTGTTGAATGCAATTAGAGAGGAGAATAGAGTTCATCTATTGATTATATAGACCTGATATACCTAAACAATATGCATAATTTTCCACTTTGAATGCAATGTATGTGTATATTTGAGTTCAATTCTGCATATATTGACCTAAAATGCATATACATGTATATTGTGTTATATTTACTATTTTGAATGCAATTACTGAGGAAAATACAGTTCATATGTTCATTGTTTGGACCTAATATACCTAAAGAATATGCACAATGTTCCACTTTGAATGCAATTTATGGGTGTATTAGAGTTCATGTTTGAATATATTGAACTAAAATTCATATGTAATAAGTTATATTCACTATTTTGAATGCAATTAGTGAGAAACATAGAGTTCACCTATTGATTATATAGACCTATTATACCTAAAGAATATGCACAATTTTCCACTTTGAATGCAGTTCATTGGTATATTTGAGTTTATTTTTGAATATATTGAAATAAAATTCATATGTGATAAGTTATATTCACTGTTTTGAATGCAAATAGTGAGGAGAATAGAGTTCACCTATTAATTATATATACCTTATATACCTAAACTATATGCATAATGTTTTTCTTTGAATGCAATGTATGTGTATATTTGAGTTCATTTTTGCATATATTGACCTAAAATTCATATATATTGTGTTGTATTTACTATTTTGAATGCAATTACATAGGAAAATACAGTTCATGTGTTGATTGTTTGGACCTAAAATACCTAAAGAATATGCACAATTTTCCACTTTGAATGCAATTTATGGGTGTATTAGAGTTCATGTTTGAATATATTGAACTAAAATTCATATGTAATAAGTTATATTCACTGTTTTGAATGCAAATAGTGAGGAGAATAGAGTTCACCTATTAATTATATATACCTTATATACCTAACCAATATGCATAATATTTTACTTTGAATGCAATGTATGTGTATATTTGAGTTCATTTTTGCATATATTGACCTAAAATTCATATATATTGTGTTGTATTTACTGTTTTGAATGCTATTACATAGGAAAATACAGTTCATATGTTGAGTGTATGGACCCAAAATACCTAAAGTATATGCACAATTTTCCACTTTGAATGCAATTTATGGGTGTATTAGAGTTCATTTTTGAATATATTGAACTAAAATTCATATGTTATAAGTTATATTCACTGTTGTGAATGCAATAAGTGAGAAAAAAAGAGTTCACCTATTGATTATATAGACCTATTATACCTAAAGCATATGCACTATTTTCCACATTGAATGCAGTTCTTTGGTACATGTATATTGGAGTTTATTTTTGAATATATTGAACTAAAATTCATATGTAATAAGTTATAGTCACTGATTTGAATGCAATTAGTGAGGAGAATAGAGTTCACCTATTGATTATATAGACCTTATATACCTAAATAATATGCACAATTTTCCACATTGAATGCAGTTCATTGGTGTAATAGAGTTCATGTTTGAATATATAGAACTACAATTCATATGAAATAAGTTATATTCACTGTTTTGAATGCAATTAGTGAGAAAAATAGAGTTCACCTATTGATTTTATAGACCTATTATACCTAAAGAATATGCACAATTTTCCACATTGAATGCAGTTCATTGGTATATTTGAGTTTATTTTTGAATATATTGAACTAAAATTCATATGTAATAAGTTATAGTCACTGTTTTGAATGCAATTAGAGAGGAGAATAGAGTTCACCTATTGATTATATAGACCTGATATACCTAAACAATATGCATAATTTTCCACTTTGAATGCAATGTATGTGTATATTTGAGTTCAATTCTGCATATATTGACCTAAAATGCATATACATGTATATTGTGTTATATTTACTATTTTGAATGCAATAACTGAGGAAAATACAGTTCATATGTTCATTGTTTGGACCTAATATACCTAAAGAATATGCACAATGTTCCACTTTGAATGCAATTTATGGGTGTATTAGAGTTCATGTTTGAATATATTGAACTAAAATTCATATGTAGTAAGTTATATTCACTATTTTGAATGCAAATAGTGAGAAAAATAGAGTTCACCTATTGATTATATAGACCTATTATACCTAAAGAATATGCACAATTTTCCACTTTGAATGCAGTTCATTGGTATATTTGAGTTTATTTTTGAATATATTGAACTAAAATTCATATGTAATAAGTTATAGTCACTGTTTTGAATACAATTAGAGAGGAGAATGGAGTTCACCTATTGATTATATAGACCTGATATACCTAAACAATATGCATAATTTTCCACTTTGAATGCAATGTATGTGTATATTTGAGTTCATTTCTGCATATATTGACCTAAAATTCATATATATTGTGTTATATTTACTATTTTGAATGCAATTACTGAGGAAAATACAGTTCATATGTTGATTGTTTGGACCTAATATACCTAAAGAATATGCACAATGTTCCACTTTGAATGCAATTTATGGGTGTATTAGAGTTCATGTTTGAATATATTGAACTAAAATTCATATGTTGTTAGTTATATTCACTGTTGTGAATGCAATTAGTGGCACAAATAGAGTTCACCTACAGATTATATAGACCTATTACACCTAAAGCATATCCACAATTTTCCACATTAAATGCAGTTCATTGGTTTATTTGAGTTTATTTTTGAATATATTGAACTAAAATTCATATGTAATAAGTTATATTCACTGTTTTGAATGCAAATAGTGAGGA
The DNA here is from genome assembly GCA_032209605.1 of Mactromeris polynyma. Taxonomy (NCBI): domain Eukaryota; kingdom Metazoa; phylum Mollusca; class Bivalvia; order Venerida; family Mactridae; genus Mactromeris; species Mactromeris polynyma. The sequence continues at coordinate 1,750,394 of JASFXZ010000048.1, forward strand.
GAATAGAGTTCACCTATTAATTATATATACCTTATATACCTAACCAATATGCATAATATTTTACTTTGAATGCAATGTATGTGTATATTTGAGTTCATGATTGTATATATTGACCTAAAATTCATATATATTGTGTTGTATTTACTGTTTTGAATGCAATTACATAGGAAAATACAGTTCATATGTTGATTGTATGGACCCAAAATACCTAAAGTATATGCACAATTTTCCACTTTGAATGCAATTTATGGGTGTATTAGAGTTCATGTTTGAATATATTGAACTAAAATTCATATGTAGTAAGTTATATTCACTATTTTGAATGCAAATAGTGAGAAAAATAGAGTTCACCTATTGATTATATAGACCTATTATACCTAAAGAATATGCACAATTTTCCACATTGAATGCAGTTCATTGGTATATTTGAGTTCATTTTTGAATATATTGAACTAAAATTCATATGTAATAAGTTATATTCACTGTTTTGAATGCAAAGAGTGAGGAGAATAGAGTTCACCTATTGACTGTATAGACCTTATATACCAAAAGAATATGCACAATTTCCTACTTTGAATGCAATGTATGTGTATATTTTAGTTCATTATTGCATATATTGACCTAAAATTCATATATATTGTGTTATATTTACTATTTTGAATGCAATTACTGAGGAAAATACAGTTCATATGTTGATTGTTTGGACCTAATATACCTAAAGAATATGCACAATGTTCCACTTTGAATGCAATTTATGGGTGTATTAGAGTTCATGTTTGAATATATTGAACTAAAATTCATATGTTATAAGTTATATTCACTGTTATGAATGCAATTAGTGAGAAAAAAAGATTTCACCTATTGATTATATAGACCTATTATACCTAAAGCATATGCACAATTTTCCACATTGAATGCAGTTCATTGGTACATGTATATTGGAGTTTATTTTTGAATATATTGAACTAAAATTCATATGTAATAAGTTATAGTCACTGTTTTGAATGCAATTAGAGAGGAGAATAGAGTTCACCTATTGATTATATAGACCTGATATACCTAAACAATATGCATAATTTTCCACTTTGAATGCAATTTATGGGTGTATTAGAGTTCATGTTTGAAAATATTGAACTAAAATTCATATGTAATAAGTTATATTCACTGTTTTGAATGCAATTAGTGAGAAACATAGAGTTCAACTATTGATTATATAGACCTATAATACCTAAAGAACATGCACAATATTCCACTTTGAATGCAGTTCATTGGTATATTTGATTTTATTTTTGAATATATTGAAATAAAATTCATATGTAATAAGTTATATTCACTGTTTTGAATGCAAATAGTGAGGAGAATAGAGTTCACCTATTAATTATATATACCTTATATACCTATACTATATGCATAATGTTTTTCTTTGAATGCAATGTATGTGTATATTTGAGTTCATTTTTGCATATATTGACCTAAAATTCATATATATTGTGTTGTATTTACTATTTTGAATGCAATTACATAGGAAAATGCAGTTCATGTGTTGATTGTTTGGATCTAAAATACCTAAAGAATATGCACAATTTTCCACTTTGAATGCAATTTATGGGTGTATTAGAGTTCATGTTTGAATATATTGAACTAAAATTCATATGTAATAAGTTATATTCACTGTTTTGAATGCAAATAGTGAGGAGAATAGAGTTCACCTATTAATTATATATACCTTATATACCTAACCAATATGCATAATATTTTACTTTGAATGCAATGTATGTGTATATTTGAGTTCATTTTTGCATATATTGACCTAAAATTCATATATATTGTGTTGTATTTACAGTTTTGAATGCTATTACATAGGAAAATACAGTTCATATGTTGAGTGTATGGACCCAAAATACCTAAAGTATATGCACAATTTTCCACTTTGAATGCAATTTATGGGTGTATTAGAGTTCATGTTTGAATATATTGAACTAAAATTCATATGTTATAAGTTATATTCACTGTTGTGAATGCAATTAGTGAGAAAAAAAGAGTTCACCTATTGATTATATAGACCTATTATACCTAAAGCATATGCACTATTTTCCACATTGAATGCAGTTCATTGGTACATGTATATTGGAGTTTATTTTTGAATATATTGAACTAAAATTCATATGTAATAAGTTATAGTCACTGATTTGAATGCAATTAGTGAGGAGAATAGAGTTCACCTCTTGATTATATAGACCTTATATACCTAAATAATATGCACAATTTTCCACATTGAATGCAGTTCATTGGTGTAATAGAGTTCATGTTTGAATATATAGAACTACAATTCATATGAAATAAGTTATATTCACTGTTTTGAATGCAATTAGTGAGAAAAATAGAGTTCACCTATTGATTTTATAGACCTATTATACCTAAAGAATATGCACAATTTTCCACATTGAATGCAGTTCATTGGTATATTTGAGTTTATTTTTGAATATATTGAACTAAAATTCATATGTAATAAGTTATAGTCACTGTTTTGAATGCAATTAGAGAGGAGAATAGAGTTCACCTATTGATTATATAGACCTGATATACCTAAACAATATGCATAATTTTCCACTTTGAATGCAATGTATGTGTATATTTGAGTTCAATTCTGCATATATTGACCTAAAATGCATATACATGTATATTGTGTTATATTTACTATTTTGAATGCAATAACTGAGGAAAATACAGTTCATATGTTCATTGTTTGGACCTAATATACCTAAAGAATATGCACAATGTTCCACTTTGAATGCAATTTATGGGTGTATTAGAGTTCATGTTTGAATATATTGAACTAAAATTCATATGTAATAAGTTATATTCACTATTTTGAATGCAAATAGTGAGAAAAATAGAGTTCACCTATTGATTATATAGACCTATTATACCTAAAGAATATGCACAATTTTCCACTTTGAATGCAGTTCATTGGTATATTTGAGTTTATTTTTGAATATATTGAACTAAAATTCATATGTAATAAGTTATAGTCACTGTTTTGAATGCAATTAGAGAGGAGAATGGAGTTCACCTATTGATTATATAGACCTGATATACCTAAACAATATGCATAATTTTCCACTATGAATGCAATGTATGTGTATATTTGAGTTCATTTCTGCATATATTGACCTAAAATTCATGTATATTGTGTTATATTTACTATTTTGAATGCAATTACTGAGGAAAATACAGTTCATATGTTCATTGTTTGGACCTAATATACCTAAAGAATATGCACAATGTTCCACTTTGAATGCAATTTATGGGTGTATTAGAGTTCATGTTTGAATATATTGAACTAAAATTCATATGTAATAAGTTATATTCACTATTTTGAATGCAATTAGTGAGAAACATAGAGTTCACCTATTGATTATATAGACCTATTATACCTAAAGAATATGCACAATTTTCCACTTTGAATGCAGTTCATTGGTATATTTGAGTTTATTTTTGAATATATTGAAATAAAATTCATATGTAATAAGTTATATTCACTGTTTTGAATGCAAATAGTGAGGAGAATAGGGTTCACCTATTAATTATATATACCTTATATACCTAAACTTTATGCATAATGTTTAACTTTGAATGCAATGTATGTGCATATTTGAGTTCATTTTTGCATATATTGACCTAAAATTCATATATATTGTGTTGTATTTACTATTCTGAATGCAATTACATAGGAAAATACAGTTCATATTTTGATTGTATGGACCCAAAATACCTAAAGAATATGCACAATTTTCCACTTTGAATGCAATTTATGGGTGTATTAGAGTTCATGTTTGAAAATATTGAACTAAAATTCATATGTAATAAGTTATATTCACTGTTTTGAATGCAATTAGTGAGAAACATAGAGTTCACCTATTGATTATATAGACCTATAATACCTAAAGAACATGCACAATATTCCACTTTGAATGCAGTTCATTGGTATATTTGAGTTCATTTTTGAATATATTGAACTAAAATTCATATGTAATAAGTTATATTCACTGATTTGAATGCAATTAGTGAGGAGAATAGAGTTCACCTATTGATTATATAGACCTTATATACCTAAATAATATGCACAATTTTCCACATTGAATGCAGTTCATTGGTGTAATAGAGTTCATGTTTGAATATATAGAACTACAATTCATATGAAATAAGTTATATTCACTGTTTTGAATGCAATTAGTGAGAAAAATAGAGTTCACCTATTGATTTTATAGACCTATTATACCTAAAGAATATGCAAAATTTTCCACATTGAATGCAGTTCATTGGTATATTTGAGTTTATTTTTGAATATATTGAACTAAAATTCATATGTAATAAGTTATAGTCACTGTTTTGAATGCAATTAGAGAGGAGAATAGAGTTCACCTATTGATTATATAGACCTGATATACCTAAACAATATGCATAATTTTCCACTTTGAATGCAATGTATGTGTATATTTGAGTTCAATTCTGCATATATTGACCTAAAATGCATATACATGTATATTGTGTTATATTTACTATTTTGAATGCAATAACTGAGGAAAATACAGTTCATATGTTCATTGTTTGGACCTAATATACCTAAAGAATATGCACAATGTTCCACTTTGAATGCAATTTATGGGTGTATTAGAGTTCATGTTTGAATATATTGAACTAAAATTCATATGTAATAAGTTATATTCACTATTTTGAATGCAAATAGTGAGAAAAATAGAGTTCACCTGTTGATTATATAGACCTATTATACCTAAAGAATATGCACAATTTTCCACTTTGAATGCAGTTCATTGGTATATTTGAGTTTATTTTTGAATATATTGAACTAAAATTCATATGTAATAAGTTATAGTCACTGTTTTGAATGCAATTAGAGAGGAGAATGGAGTTCACCTATTGATTATATAGACCTGATATACCTAAACAATATGCATAATTTTCCACTTTGAATGCAATGTATGTGTATATTTGAGTTCATTTCTGCATATATTGACCTAAAATTCATATATATTGTGTTATATTTACTATTTTGAATGCAATTACTGAGGAAAATACAGTTCATATGTTGATTGTTTGGACCTAATATACCTAAAGAATATGCACAATGTTCCACTTTGAATGCAATTTATGGGTGTATTAGAGTTCATGTTTGAATATATTGAACTAAAATTCATATGTTGTTAGTTATATTCACTGTTGTGAATGCAATTAGTGGCACAAATAGAGTTCACCTACAGATTATATAGACCTATTACACCTAAAGCATATCCACAATTTTCCACATTAAATGCAGTTCATTGGTTTATTTGAGTTTATTTTTGAATATATTGAACTAAAATTCATATGTAATAAGTTATATTCACTGTTTTGAATGCAAATAGTGAGGAGAATAGAGTTCACCTATTAATTATATATACCTTATATACCTAACCAATATGCATAATATTTTACTTTGAATGCAATGTATGTGTATATTTGAGTTCATGTTTGCATATATTGACCTAAAATTCATATATATTGTGTTGTATTTACTGTTTTGAATGCAATTACATAGGAAAATACAGTTCATATGTTGATTGTATGGACCCAAAATACCTAAAGTATATGCACAATTTTCCACTTTGAATGCAATTTATGGGTGTATTAGAGTTCATGTTTGAATATATTGAACTAAAATTCATATGATATAAGTTATATTCACTGTTGTGAATGCAATTAGTGAGAGAAAAAGAGTTCACCTATTGATTATATAGACGTATTATACCTAAAGAATATGCACAATTTTCCACATTGAATGCAGTTCATTGGTATATTTGAGTTCATTTTTGAATATATTGAACTAAAATTCATATGTAATAAGTTATATTCACTGTTTTGAATGCAAAGAGTGAGGAGAATAGAGTTCACCTATTGACTGTATAGACCTTATATACCAAAAGAATATGCACAATTTCCTACTTTGAATGCAATGTATGTGTATATTTTAGTTCATTATTGCATATATTGACCTAAAATTCATATATATCGTGTTATATTTACTATTTTGAATGCAATTACTGAAGAAAATACAGTTCATATGTTCATTGTTTGGACCTAATATACCTAAAGAATATGCACAATGTTCCACTTTGAATGCAATTTATGGGTGTATTAGAGTTCATGTTTGAATATATTGAACTAAAATTCATATGTAATAAGTTATATTCACTGTTTTGAATGCAATTAGTGAGAAAAATAGAGTTTACCTATTGATTTTATAGACCTATTATACCTAAAGAATATGCACAATTTTCCACATTGAATGCAGTTCATTGGTATATTTGAGTTCATTTTTGAATATATTGAACTAAAATTCATTTGTAATATGTTATATTCACTGTTTTAAATGCAATTAGTGAGGAAAATAGAGTTCACCTGTTGATTACATTGACCTAATATACTTAAAGAATATGCACAATTTCCCACTTTCAATGCAATTTATGGTATAGTTGAGTTCAATTGTGAATCTACTGACCTACAATTCATCTATATTAAATACAAGTATTTCAATAAGTGTGCTTTTTGACATTTTTGACACCTGTAATCTCAATGAACGGGCTCGCAAATTTTGAGGGCAAAAATCGTGAAGTTACATTTGTATCTGCGCATGGTGGACGGAGCTCCGAAAAAACACGCCGTATGTTAAACATTTAACCGGTTCTCACTCGTTGGAAATAAAGAAAATACCCTCAATCGTTGGAAATAAACACTTTGACCATATTATCCGGCTGTATCACGGTATTTGCGGGGCCCAATTGTCGGTCCTAGTTATTGTAATGCAAGGCGAAGTGTATATTAGAACCTACCTCTAGTTTAGTTTGAATACTTCGAAGTACAGTGAATATAAATTCGTTACATTTTTAGACAACCCTTCATTTAAGCATCTTATGATTTATACTATGAAATACAGAAGATTAAAAGTGAACAAAAAGAAGAACCATATAACCTTACCACTTCAAACATGCTAAGGTTTGTTAGAAGAGTTATTAATTAACTTTAAAGATATGAGATGGGTTTGAAAAAAAGCAATCTGACACAAAATTAGATAGTTACACCATAATTCAAGTAGATAATGATTCTGTATAGAATGTTGTAATCATATTAGTATTCAAATTTCATTAATTAATAAGAATTTCAGATATCTAGGCTATATGATCAGATTACTTGAATAATTTGAAGGCCGTAATTACAGTGTCTCATTCGAAATATTGTTCTGCTCTGGTCCCCAAATATACAACATGACATATCAGTTAAATTCATATATATAATCTTATATTTACTGTTTTGAATGCAATTAGTGAGGAAAATATAGTTCACCTTTTGATTATATTGACTTAATATACCTAAAGAATATGCACTAATTCCCACTTTCAATGCATTTTATTGGTATACTTGAGTTCATTTTGGAATATATTGAACTAAAATTCAAATATAATGTGTTATATGTACTTTTTTGAATGCAATTACAGAGGAAAATAAAGTTCACATGTTGATTGTAGAACCTAATATACCTAACGAATATGCAAAATTTTCCAATTTGGATGCAATGTATGGGTGTATCTGAATTCATTGTTGCATATATTGACCTAAAATTCATATATAATGTGTTATACTTACTATTTTGAATGCAATTACTGAGGAAAATACAGTTCATATGTTGATTGTATGGACCTAAAATACCTAAAGAATATCCACAATTTTCCACTTTGAATGCAATTTATGGGTGTATTAGAATTCATGTTTGAATGTATTGAACTAAAATTCAAATGTAATAAGTTATATTCACTATTTTGAATGCAATTAGTGAGAACAGTAGAGTTCACCTATTGATTACATAGACCTATTATACCTAAAGAATATGCACAATTTTCCACTTTGAATGCTGTTCATTGGTAAATTTGAGTTTATTTTTGAATATATTGAACTAAAATTCATATGTAATAAGTTATATTCACTGTTTTGAATGCAAAGAGTGAGGAGAATAGAGTTCACCTATTGACTATATAGACCTTATATACCTAAAGTATATGCCCAATTGTCCACTTTGAATGCAATGTATGTGTATATTTTAGTTCATTATTGCATATATTGACCTAAAATTCATATATATTGTGTTGTATTTACTATTTTGAATGCAATTACATAGGAAAATACAGTTCATATGATGATTGTATGGACCTAAAATACCTAAAGTATATGCACAATTTTCCACTTTGAATGCAATGTATGGGTGTATTGGAGTTCATGTTTGAATATATTGAACTAAAAGTCATATGTTATAAGTTATATTCACTGCTGAGAATGCAATTAGTGAGAAAAATAGAGTTCACCTATTGATTATATAGATCTATTATACCTAAAGCATATGCACAATTTTCCACATTGAATGCAGTTCATTGGTATATTGGAGTTTATTTTTGAATATATTGAACTAAAATTCATATGTAATAAGTTATAGTCACTGTTTTGAATGCAATTAGAGAGGAGAATAGAGTTCACCTATTGATTATATAGACCTGATATACCTAAACAATATGCATAATTTTCCACTTTGAATGCAATTTATGGGTGTAGTAGAGTTCATGTTTGAATATATTGAACTAAAATTCATATGTTATAAGTTATATTCACTGTTGTGAATGCAATTAGTGAGAAAAAAAGATTTCACCTATTGATTATATAGACCTATTATACCTAAAGCATATGCACTATTTTCCACATTGAATGCAGTTCATTGGTACATGTATATTGGAGTTTATTTTTGAATATATTGAACTAAAATTCATATGTAATAAGTTATAGTCACTCTTTTGAATGCAATTAGTGAGGAGAATAGAGTTCACCTATTGATTATATAGACCTTATATACCTAAATAATATGCACAATTTTCCACATTGAATGCAGTTCATTGGTGTAATAGAGTTCATGTTTGAATATATTGAACTACAATTCATATGAAATAAGTTATATTCACTGTTTTGAATGCAATAAGTGAGAAAAATAGAGTTCACCTATTGATTTTATAGACCTATTATACCTAAAGAATATGCACAATTTTCCACATTGAATGCAGTTCATTGGTATATTTGAGTTTATTTTTGAATATATTGAACTAAAATTCATATGTAATAAGTTATAGTCACTGTGTTGAATGCAATTAGAGAGGAGAATAGAGTTCATCTATTGATTATATAGACCTGATATACCTAAACAATATGCATAATTTTCCACTTTGAATGCAATGTATGTGTATATTTGAGTTCAATTCTGCATATATTGACCTAAAATGCATATACATGTATATTGTGTTATATTTACTATTTTGAATGCAATTACTGAGGAAAATACAGTTCATATGTTCATTGTTTGGACCTAATATACCTAAAGAATATGCACAATGTTCCACTTTGAATGCAATTTATGGGTGTATTAGAGTTCATGTTTGAATATATTGAACTAAAATTCATATGTAATAAGTTATATTCACTATTTTGAATGCAATTAGTGAGAAACATAGAGTTCACCTATTGATTATATAGACCTATTATACCTAAAGAATATGCGCAATTTTCCACTTTGAATGCAGTTCATTGGTATATTTGAGTTTATTTTTGAATATATTGAAATAAAATTCATATGTAATAAGTTATATTCACTGTTTTGAATACAAATAGTGAGGAGAATAGGGTTCACCTATTAATTATATATACCTTATATACCTAAACTATATGCATAATGTTTAACTTTGAATGCAATGTATGTGCATATTTGAGTTCATTTTTGCATATATTGACCTAAAATTCATATATATTGTGTTGTATTTACTATTCTGAATGCAATTACATAGGAAAATACAGTTCATATTTTGATTGTATGGACCTAAAATACCTAAAGAATATGCACAATTTTCCACTTTGAATGCAATTTATGGGTGTATTAGAGTTCATGTTTGAAAATATTGAACTAAAATTCATATGTAATAAGTTATATTCACTGTTTTGAATGCAATTAGTGAGAAACATAGAGTTCACCTATTGATTATATAGACCTATAATACCTAAAGAACATGCACAATATTCCACTTTGAATGCAGTTCATTGGTATATTTGATTTTATTTTTGAATATATTGAAATAAAATTCATATGTAATAAGTTATATTCACTGTTTTGAATGCAAATAGTGAGGAGAATAGAGTTCACCTATTAATTATATATACCTTATATACCTAAACTATATGCATAATGTTTTTCTTTGAATGCAATGTATGTGTATATTTGAGTTCATTTTTGCATATATTGACCTAAAATTCATATATATTGTGTTGTATTTACTATTTTGAATGCAATTACATAGGAAAATACAGTTCATGTGTTGATTGTTTGGACCTAAAATACCTAAAGGATATGCACAATTTTCCACTTTGAATGCAATTTATGGGTGTATTAGAGTTCATGTTTGAATATATTGAACTAAAATTCATATGTAATAAGTTATATTCACTGTTTTGAATGCAAATAGTGAGGAGAATAGAGTTCACCTATTAATTATATATACCTTATATACCTAACCAATATGCATAATATTTTACTTTGAATGCAATGTATGTGTATATTTGAGTTCATTTTTGCATATATTGACCTAAAATTCATATATATTGTGTTGTATTTACTGTTTTGAATGCTATTACATAGGAAAATACAGTTCATATGTTGAGTGTATGGACCCAAAATACCTAAAGTATATGCACAATTTTCCACTTTGAATGCAATTTATGGGTGTATTAGAGTTCATGTTTGAATATATTGAACTAAAATTCATATGTTATAAGTTATATTCACTGTTGTGAATGCAATTAGTGAGAAAAAAAGAGTTCACCTATTGATTATATAGAGCTATTATACCTAAAGCATATGCACTATTTTCCACATTGAATGCAGTTCATTGGTACATGTATATTGGAGTTTATTTTTGAATATATTGAACTAAAATTCATATGTAATAAGTTATAGTCACTGATTTGAATGCAATTAGTGGGGAGAATAGAGTTCACCTATTGATTATATAGACCTTATATACCTAAATAATATGCACAATTTTCCACATTGAATGCAGTTCATTGGTGTAATAGAGTTCATGTTTGAATATATAGAACTACAATTCATATGAAATAAGTTATATTCACTGTTTTGAATGCAATTAGTGAGAAAAATAGAGTTCACCTATTGATTTTATAGACCTATTATACCTAAAGAATATGCACAATTTTCCACATTGAATGCAGTTCATTGGTATATTTGAGTTTATTTTTGAATATATTGAACTAAAATTCATATGTAATAAGTTATAGTCACTGTTTTGAATGCAATTAGAGAGGAGAATAGAGTTCACCTATTGATTATATAGTCCTGATATACCTAAACAATATGCATAATTTTCCACTTTGAATGCAATGTATGTGTATATTTGAGTTCAATTCTGCATATATTGACCTAAAATGCATATACATGTATATTGTGTTATATTTACTATTTTGAATGCAATAACTGAGGAAAATACAGTTCATATGTTCATTGTTTGGACCTAATATACCTAAAGAATATGCACAATGTTCCACTTTGAATGCAATTTATGGGTGTATTAGAGTTCATGTTTGAATATATTGAACTAAAATTCATATGTAATAAGTTATATTCACTATTTTGAATGCAATAAGTGAGAAAAATAGAGTTCACCTATTGATTATATAGACCTATTATACCTAAAGAATATGCACAATTTTCCACTTTGAATGCAGTTCATTGGTATATTTGAGTTTATTTTTGAATATATTGAACTAAAATTCATATGTAATAAGTTATAGTCACTGTTTTGAATGCAATTAGAGAGGAGAATGGAGTTCACCTATTGATTATATAGACCTGATATACCTAAACAATATGCATAATTTTCCACTTTGAATGCAATGTATGTGTATATTTGAGTTCATTTCTGCATATATTGACCTAAAATTCATATATATTGTGTTATATTTACTATTTTGAATGCAATTACTGAGGAAAATACAGTTCATATGTTGATTGTTTGGTCCTAATATACCTAAAGAATATGCACAATGTTCCACTTTGAATGCAATTTATGGGTGTATTAGAGTTCATGTTTGAATATACTGACCTAAAATTCATATATATTGTGCTGTATTCACTATTTTGAATGCAATTACATAGGAAAATACAGTTCATATGTTGATTGTATGGACCTAAAATACCTAAAGAATATGCACAATTTTTCACTTTGAATGCAATTTATGGGTGTAATAGAGTTCATGTTTGAATATATTGAACTACAATTGATATGTAATAAGTTATATTCACTGTTTTGAATGCAATTAGTGAGAAAAATAGAGTTCACCTATTGATTTTATAGACCTATTATACCTAAAGAATATGCACAATTTTCCACATTGAATGCAGTTCATTGGTATATTTGAGTTCATTTTTGAATATATTGAACTAAAATTCATTTGTAATATGTTATATTCACTGTTTTGAATGCAATTAGTGAGGAAAGTAGAGTTCACCTGTTGATTATATTGACCTAATATACTTAAAGAATATGCACAATTTCCCACTTTCAATGCAATTTATGGTATAGTTGAGTTCAATTGTGAATCTACTGACCTACAATTCATCTATATTAAATACAAGTATTTCAATAAGTGTGCTTTTTGACATTTTTTGACACCTGTAATCTCAATGACCGGGCTCGCAAACTTTGAGGGCAAAAATCGTGAAGTTACATTTGTATCTGCGCATGGTGGACGGAGCTCCGAAAAAACACGCCGTATGTTAAACATTTAACCGGTTCTCACTCGTTGGAAATAAAGAAAATACCCTCAATCGTTGGAAATAAACACTTTGACCATATTATCCGGCTGTATCACGGTATTTGCGGGGCCCAATTGTCGGTCCTAGTTATTGTAATGCAAGGCGAAGTGTATATTAGAACCTACCTCTAGTTCAGTTTGAATACTTCGAAGTACAGTGAATATAAATTCGTTACATTTTTAGACAACCCTTCATTTAAGCATCTTATGATTTATACTATGAAATACAGAAGATTAAAAGTGAACAAAAAGAAGAACCATATAACCTTACCACTTCAAACATGCTAAGGTTTGTTAGAAGAGTTATTAATTAACTTTAAAGATATGAGATGGGTTTGAAAAAAAAGCAATCTGACACAAAATTAGATAGTTACACCATAATTCAAGTATTAAATGATTCTGTATAGAATGTTGTAATCATATTAGTATTTAAATTTCATTAATTAATAAGAATTTCAGATATCTAGGCTATATGATCAGATTACTTGAATAATTTGAAGGCCGTAATTACAGTGTCTCATTCGAAATATTGTTCTGCTCTGGTCCCCAAATATACAACATGACATATCAGTTAAATTCATATATATAATCTTATATTTACTGTTTTGAATGCAATTAGTGAGGAAAATATAGTTCACCTTTTGATTATATTGACTTAATATACCTAAAGAATATGCACTAATTCCCACTTTCAATGCATTTTATTGGTATACTTGAGTTCATTTTGGAATATATTGAACTAAAATTCAAATATAATGTGTTATATGTACTTTTTTGAATGCAATTACTGAGGAATATAAAGTTCACATGTTGATTGTAGAACCTAATATACCTAACGAATATGCACAATTTTCCAATTTGGATGAAAGGTATGGGTGTATCTGAATTCATTGTTGCATATATTGACCTATAATTCATATATAATGTGTTATACTTACTATTTTGAATGCAATTACTGAGGATAATACAGTTCATATGTTCATTGTTTGGACCTAATATACCTAAAGAATATGCACAATGTTCCACTTTGAATGCAATTTATGGGTGTATTAGAGTTCATGTTTGAATATTGAACTACAATTCATATGTTGTTAGTTATATTCACTGTTGTGAATGCAATTAGTGACACAAATAGAGTTCACCTACAGATTATATATACCTATTATACCTAAAGAATATGCACAATTTTCCACATTAAATGCAGTTCATTTGTATATTTGAGTTTATTTTTGAATATATTGAACTAAAAATCATATGTAATAAGTTATAGTCACTGTTTTGAATGCAATTAGAGAGGAGAATGGAGTTCACCTATTGATTATAAAGACCTGATTTACCTAAACAATATGCATAATTTTCCACTTTGAATGCAATGTATGTGTATATTTTAGTTCATTTTTGCATATATTGACCTAAAATTCAGATATATTGTGTTGTATTTACTATTTTGAATGCAATTACATAGGAAAATACAGTTCATATGTTGATTGTATGGACCTAAAATACCTAAAGAATATGCACCATGTTCCACTTTGAATGCAATGTATGGGTGTATTAGAGTTCATGTTTGAATATATTGAACTAAAATTCATATGTAATAAGTTATATTCACTGTTTTGAATGCAAATAGTGAGGAGAATAGAGTTCACCTATTAATTATATATACCTTATACATTTTGTATACCTAACCAATATGCATAATATTTTACTTTGAATGCAATGTATGTGTATATTTGAGTTCATTTTTGCATATATTGACCAAAAATTCATATATATTGTGTTGTATTTACTGTTTTGAATGCAATTACATAGGAAAATACAGTTCATATGTTGAGTGTATGGACCCAAAATACCTAACGTATATGGACAATTTTCCACTTTGAATGCAATTTATGGGTGTATTAGAGTTCATGTTTGAATATATTGAACTAAAATTCATATGTTATAAGTTATATTCACTGTTGTGAATGCAATTAGTGAGAAAAAAAGAGTTCACCTATTGATTATATAGACCTATTATACCTAAAGCATATGCACTATTTTCCACATTGAATGCAGTTCATTGGTACATATATATTGGAGTTTATGTTTGAATATATTGAACTAAAATTCATATGTAATAAGTTATAGTCACTGTTTTGAATGCAATTAGTGAGGAGAATAGAGTTCACCTATTGATTATATAGACCTTATATACCTAAATAATATGCACAATGTTCCACATTGAATGCAGTTCATTGGTGTAATAGAGTTCATGTTTGAATATATTGAACTACAATTCATATGTAATAAGTTATATTCACTGTTTTGAATGCAATTAGTGAGAAAAATAGAGTTCACCTATTGATTGTATAGACCTATTATACCTAAAGAATATGCACAATATTCCACTTTGAATGCAGTTCATTGGTATATTTGAGTTTATTTTTGAATATATTGAACTAAAATACATATGTAATAAGTTATATTTACTGTTTTGAATGCAATTTGAGAGGAAAATAGAATTCACCTATTGATTATATACACCTAATATACCTAAAGAATATGGACAATTTTCCACTTTGAATGCAATTCATGGGTATATTTGAGTTCATTTCTGCATATATTGACCTAAAATTCATATATATTGTGTTATATTTACTATTTTGAATGCAATTACTGAGGAAAATACAGTTCATATGTTGATTGTTTGGACCTAATATACCTAAAGAATATGCACCATGTTCCACTTTGAATGCAATGTATGGGTGTATTAGAGTTCATGTTTGAATATATTGAACTAAAATTCATATGTAATAAATTATATTCACTGTTTTGAATGCAATTAGTGAGAAAAATAGAGTTCACCTATTGATTTTATAGACCTATTATACCTAAAGAATATGCACAATTTTCCACATTGAATGCAGTTCATTGGTATATTTGAGTTTATTTTTGAATATATTGAACTAAAATTCATATGTAATAAGTTATATTCACTGTTTTGAATGCAAATAGTGAGGAGAATAGAGTTCACCTATTGACTGTATGTACCTTATATACCTTAAGAATATGCACAATTTTCCACTTAGAATGCAATGTATGTGTATATTTTAGTTCATTATTGCATATATTGACCTAAAATTCATATATATTGTGTTATATTTACTGTTTTAAATGCAATTAGAGAGGAAAATAGAGATCACCTATTGATTATATTCCCGTAATATACCTATAGAATATTCCCAATTTCCTATTTGGAATGCAATGTATGGGTATCTTTGAGTTCAATTGTGACCATATTGACCTAAAATTCATATACATGTATAATGTGTTATATTTACTATTTTGAATGCAATTAGTGAGGAAAATACAGTTCACCTGTTGATTATATGGATCTAATGTACCTAAATAATATGCACAAATGTCCACTTTGAATGCAATTTATGGGTATATTTGAGTTCATTTTGGACTATATTGAACTAAATACCATATGTAATATGTTATATTTCCTGCTTTGAAATTGATTAGTGAGGAAATAGAGTTCACCTGTTGATTATATTGACCTAATATATCTAAATAATATGCACAATTTCCCACTTTGAATGCAGTTTATTGATATATTTGAGATCATTTTTGAATGTATTGCCCTTAAATATATCTATTATGTGTTAATCTTACTATTTTGAATGCAATTCGTGTGGAAAATAGAGTTCACCTGTTGATGATATGAACCTTATATACCTAAAGAAAATGCTGCATTTTCAACTTTGAATGCAATTGATGTGTTTAAATAAAGTTCATTTTTGAATATATTGACCTTAAATTCAGATATAATATGTTATATTCCCTGTTTTGAAAGCAATTAGTGAGGAAAATAGAGTTTACCTGTTGATTATATTAACCTAATGTACCTAAAGCATATGCACAATTTTATACGTTGATTGCAATGTATGGGTATTTTTGAATATTTTGACCTTAAACACATCTATAGTGTGTTAATCTTACTATTTTGAATGCAATTAGTGTCGACAATAGAGTTCACCTGTTGATTAGTATTGATGTTTATGGAATATTATGTTTATATAAAAGTATATCTAGTTTTATATAGTCTGTACCATTGCATTACTTTAGACTCATCGACATGATTCTTTGTATGTGTATGTCACCATTCTTATCTCTAGACTTTAATACATTTGGCAAGTACGTTAACATCGGGGCCAGGAATTATAACGGATACTTAAGTTTCAGGTAAATTTCGTTTTTTGCCGAGAAACAAAGAAAAGTAAACGTATCCTATTGAAACTTTTGCAATGTTTGAGTTTTGAGACAGGAATTAACTGTTTGCGGTCACATTTTGGTTTCACATTTACTTAAGAATTTAAAGCTGGGTAGGTTTTAATTAGTTAGAATAAAAAATGCTTATTTATCTTTCTAATGCGTTTTTCCTTTATGGTTCCAATTGTAGGCATATCTAACGACTACAGTTTCAACATCGGAGAGACATATGAAATACTTGAAAAACAAGTATTTTAAGAAGTGTGCGTTTTGCCATTTTTGACACCTGGAATCTCAATGACCGTGCTCGCAAACTTTGAGGGGAAAAATCTTGAAGTTACATTTGTATCTGCGCATGGTGGACGGAGCTCCGAAAAACACGCCGTATGTTAAACATTTAACCGGTTCTCACTCGTTGGAAATAAAGAAAATACCCTCACTCGTTGGAAATAAACACTTTGACCATATTAGGCGGTCGTCATACGGTATTTGCGGGGCCGAATTGGTGGTCCACGTTATTGTAATGCAAGGCGATGTGTATATTAGAACCTACCTCTAGTTCAGTTTGAATACTTTGAGCTACATTGAATATAAATTCGTTACATTTTTAGACAACCCTTCATTTAAGCATCTTATGAGTTATACTATGAAATACAGAATATTAAAAGTGAACAAAAAGAAGAACCATATAACCATACAGCTTCAAACATGCTAAGGGTTGCTAGAAGAGTTATTAATTAACTTGAAAGATATGAGATGGGTTTGAAAAAAAGCAATCTGACACAAAATTAGATAGTTACACCATAATTCAAGTATTAAATGATTCTGTATAGAATGCTGTAATCATATTAGTATTTGAATTACATTAATTAATAAGAATTACAGATATCAAGGCTACATGATCAGATTACTTGAATAAGTTTAAGGACGTAAGTACAGTGTCTCAATCGAAATATTGTTATGCTCTGGTCCCCAAATATACAACATGACATATCAGTTAAATTCATATATACCATGTTATATTTACTGTTTTGAATGCAATTGGTGAGGAAAATAGAGTTCATCTGTTGATTTTATTGCCCTAATATACCTTTAGAATATGCACAATTTTCGTCCTTGAATGCAGTTCTTTGGTATATTTGCTGTTTATGTTTGAATAATATATTGAACTAAAATGCATGTGTAATAAGCTATATTTACTGTTTTGAATGCAATTAGAGAAGACAATAGTTCACCTGTTGATTATATTGAATTCATATACCTAAAGAATATGCACAATTTTCCACTTTGAATGCAATGTATGGGTGTATTTAAGTTCATTTTTGAATATATTGAACTAAAATGTATATGTGATATGTTATATTTACTATTTAGAAAAGCAATTAGTGAGGAAAAGAGTTCATCTACTGATTGTATTGACTCATAACCTAAAGAATATGCACAATTTTCCACTTTGAATGCAGTTCATTGGTATATTTGAGTTAAGTTTGAATATATTGAATTAAAATTCATATGTAATATCTTATATTTACTATTTTGAAAGCAATTAGTGAGGAAAAGAGTTCATCTGTTGATTGCATTGACCTCATAACCTAAAGAATATGCACAATTTTCCACTTTGAATGCAATGTATGGGTGTATTTAAGTTCATTTTTGAATATATTGAACCAAAATTTATATGTTATATGTTATATTTTCTATTTGAAAGCAATTAGTGAGGAAAAGAGTTCATCTGTTGATTGTATTGACCTCATAACCTAAAGAATATACACTATTTTCCACCTTGAATGGAGTTCATTGGTATATTTGAGTTTATGTTTGAATTTTTTGAACTAAAATGCATATGTAATAAGTTATATTTACTGTTTTGAATGCAATTAGTGAAGAAAAGAGTTCACCTGTTGATTATATTGAATTCATATACCTAAAGAATATGCACAATTTTCCACTTTGAATGCTATTTATGGTTGTATTTGAGTTCATTTTTGAATATATTGAACTAAAATTCATATGTAATATGTTATATTCACTGTTTTGAATGCAGTCAGTGAGGAAAATAGAGTTTACCAATTGATTATATAGACCTAATATAACTAAAGAATATGAACAATTTCCAATTTTGAATGCAAAGTTTGGGTATATCGGAGTTCATTTTTGAATATATTGTCCTAAAATTCATATACTATGTGTTATATTTTCTATTCTGAAAGCAATTACCGAGGAAAATACAGTTCACATGTTGATGGTATGGACCTAATATACCTAAATAATATGCACAATTTTCCACCTCGAATGCAATGTATGGATGTATTTAAGTTCATTTTTGAATATATTGAACGGAAATTTATATGTAATATTTACTATTTAGAAAAGCAATTAGTGAGGAAAAGAGTTCATCTGTTGATTGTATTGACCTCATAACCTAAAGAATATGCAAAATTTTCCACTTTGAATGCAGATCATTGGTATATTTGAGTTTATGTTTGAATACATTGAACTAAAATTCATATGTAATAGGTTATATTTACTGTTTTGAATGCAATTAGTGAAGGAAAGAGTCCACCCGTTGGCTATATTGACCTAATATACCTAAAGAATATGCACAATTTTCCACTTTGAATGCTATTTATGGTTGTATTTGAGTTCATTTTTGAATATATTGAACTAAAATTCATATGTAATAAATTATTGTTACTGTTTTGAATGCAATTAGTGAAGAAAAGAGTTCACCTGTTGTTTATATTGACCTAATATACCAAAAGAATATGCACAATTTTCCACTTTGAATGCTATTTGTGGTTGTATTTGAGTTCATTTTTGAATACATTGAACTAAAATTCACATGTAATAAGTTATTTTCATTGTTTTGAATGCAGTTAGTGAGGAATAAAGAGTTCACCTATTGATTATATAGACCTAATATACCTAAATGATATAAATATTTTCCAACTTTGAATGCAATGTATGGGTGTATTTAAGTTCATTTTTGAATAGATTGAACAAAAATTCATATGTAATAAATTATTGTTACTGTTTTGAATGCAATTAGTGAAGAAAAGAGTTCACCTGTTGATTATATTGACCTAATATACCTAAAGAATATGCACAATTTTCCACTTTGAATGCTATTTATGGTTGTATTTGAGTTCATTTTTGAATATATTGAACTACAATTCATATGTAATATGTTATATTTACTGTTTTGAATGCAGTCAGTGAGGAAAATATAGTTCACCTATTTATTATACAGACCTAATATTCCTAAAGAATATGAACAATTTCCAATTTTGAATGCAAAGTATGGGTATATTTGAGTTCATTTTTGAATATATTGTCCTAAAATTCATATAGTATGTGTTATATTTTCTATTTTGAAAGCAAATACTGAGGAAAATTCAGTTCGAATTTTGATGGTATGGACCTAATATCTAAAGAATATGCACAATTTTCCACTTTGAATGCAATGTATGGGTGTATTTAAGTTCATTTTTGAATATATTGAACTAAAATGTATATGTTATATGTTATATTTACTATTTTGAAAGCAATTAGTGAGGAAAAGAGTTCATCTGTTGATTGCATTGACCTCATAACCTAAAGAATATGCACAATTTTCCACTTTGAATGCAATGTATGGGTGTATTTAAGTTCATTTTTGAATATATTGAACCAATATTTATATGTTATATGTTATAGTTACTATTTTGAATGCAATTAGTGAAGAAAAGAGTTCACCTGTTGATTATATTGACCTAACATACCTAAAGAATATGCAAATTTTTCCACTTTGAATGCTATTTATGGTTGTATTTGAGTTCATTGTTGAAAATATCTAACCAAAATTCATATGTAATATGTTATATTCACTGTTTTGAATGCAATTAGTGAGGAAGAGAGAGTTCACCTATTGATTATATTGACCTAATATACCTAAAGAATATGAACAATTTCCAATTTTGAATGTAAAGTATGGGTATATTTTAGTTCATTTTTGAATATATTGTCCTAAAATTTATATATTATGTGTTATATTTTCTATTTCGAATGCAATTACTGAGGAAAATACAGTTCACATGTTGATGGTATGGACCTAATATACCTAAAGAATATGCACAATTTTCCACTTTGAATGCAATGCATGGGTGTATTTAAGTTCATTTTTGAATATATTGAACTAAAATTTATATGTAATATGTTATATTTACTATATTTGAGTTTATGTTTGAATATATGGAACTAAAATTCATATGTGATAAGATTTATTTACTGTTTTGAATGCAATTAGTGAAGAAAAGAGTTCACCTGTTGATTATATTGACCTAATATACCTAAATAATATGCACAATTTTCCACTTTGAATGCTATTTATGGTTGTATTTGAGTTCATATTTGAATATATTGAACTAAAATGCATATGTAATATGTTATATTCACTGTTTTGAATGCAATTAGTGAGGAAAATAGAGTTCACCTTTCGATTATATTGACCTAATATACCTAAAGCATATGCACAATTTCCCCCTTTTCAATGCAATTTATGGTATATTTGTGTTCATTTGTGAATCTATTGACCTTATAATAATAAATAATATGTTATATTCCCTGTTTGGAAGCAATTAGTGAGGAAAATAGAGTTCACCTTTTGATTATATTGAACTAATATACCTAAAGAATATGCACAATTTCCCACTTTCAATGCATTTTATGGGAATAGTTGTGTTCAGTTGTGACTATATTGTCCTAAAATTCATACATAATGTGTTAGATTCACTGTTTGGGATGCAATTAGTGAGGAAAATAGAGTTCACCTTTTGATTATATTGACCTAATATACCTAAAAAATATGCACTATTTCCCACTTTGAAGGCAATTAGTTGGTTCAGTTTTTAATATATTAACCTAAAAGTCATATTTAATGTGTTTTATTTACTATTTTGATTGCAATTAGTGTGATAAATGAAGTTCCCTATTGATAATATTGACCAAATTTACCTAAGGAATATGCACAATTTCCAAATTTGAATGCAAATTATGGGTTTAAATGATTTCAGTTTTTAATATATTGACTAAAATTCATATATACTGCGTTATATATTATTATTCTGAATGCAATTAGTGAGAAAAATAGAGTTCACCTGATGATTATTTTGACCTAATGTACCTAAAGAATTTGGGTATATTTGAGTTCATTTTTTAATATATTGACTTTAAATACATCTCAAATGTGTTAATCTTACTATTACACCTAAAGAATATGCACAATTTCCCACTTTCAATGCAATTTATGGGTATATTTGAGTTCATTTTTGAATATATTGACCTTATATTCATATATGATGTGTTATATTCACTGTTTTGAATGCAAATAGTCTGGGAAATATAGTTCGCCTGTTGATTATATTGACCTAATATACCTAAAGAATATGCACAATTTCCGCGATCGTACAGATGAACCGTGAGTGCTCTGATATGCTGATACTCGTTACAGCCCCAGTAGGTGCAATATTAGCGACAACAGCGGTAATAACGCCAGCAGTAGAAATCAGGAAGGTTAAAGCAGATATAGCAGTCACGGCAGTAGTAGCAGTAACAATATCAAGTACGAACATCAACTGAATGTGGCGAAACGAGTTTTTAGTTGAGCAAACGAAAGCAGTAAAATGTTGCGCATGTATTACGCTTCAAATTTATTGGGATGCCACGGCATAGCGGTATATCGGTATAATACAATATAAGACATATATTAGACTATGTACCGGTATCATTTTGATATCGCATTTTTGCGATATTCGGAAAATCAGTAAAATGTGCTTTCTTCGACGATTGTCCATGTTTTAGACCGCGATGGCACACTATCGCTAAATGTTTTAGCCCACTCACACTATTGCGGCGCCTAACGATTTTATTTTTCCATGAATATGTAAAAACCATTGTTCTCACTTGCCATATATATCTATATGAATGAAGCTATTTAAGCAGTTATTAATTGTATATAATAATAAATGCAAAATTCATTTCATCAAGCATTAAATGCAAATATTTACGGACTGGTCACAGGGAGATATTCCATGTAATAATAAAGTGGTTAATCCTCAGAGTAATATCAATTGAAACGAAACCAATGCCAAATATGAAAGATAACATATAAGGTCATATAGAAATAAGATCATAGATCTACATGACATTTCTTTCTTCAGTAGCCGGTGCGTGTAGAAATGTGAATTTCATATATCTCTAGTGTGTTGAAGTGTGTCTATTTTGCTTTCGTTTCAACATGTAGGGAAAATGAATGATACAAACACTGGAACCGGAGCAACCAATATAAACTATTACGATCTACCATATGTATATACTTGCTTAATACTGAACGCAAATATACACATGTACACATACTCAAAATCGAACGTTTACTTATTTTACAAGTTAATCAATCCCGACGTTTGTTTCTGTGTTACTAACCAGTACTCTCACCTTACTCAGGGGTTATGAAGCTCGTGCCGGTCAACATAAACCAAGGTGAAATTTGCACTCTTGACCTTCTTATCAGGATTCAAGCTCAGGAGTCTCTCTAAAACTTTTGAGAACTGTTATTTTTTGTAACTTAATTACCTTAATTGTAATGCACACGTTTCGGATAAATATATACATATATATATATACAATATATATCTAGTATATAATCAAAATAGAAACGCATGTCTCGTCCAGCTTTCGACTAAATTGATAAGCACGCGGAATTCTTCAGCAAGGAATTCCATGTACCAAACATGTTTTCGCTTTGTTGACAAATTAACATAACAGTAATTTAAATGATAGTTTCATTTCGTTAAACCTGAAGTTCCCTTATAAGGAAAAAAAACGTTTACAAAGAATTAGTGGAGAGTATTGGTTCTATGAACTTTAACTTTAATTGGAACATACATAAGTATATTTATAATATAATCTTAATCACAACAAGGTGACCAGAATAAAACACAAGCAAGGGACGTGACATTTAGAACATGCAAAACAAGCGGATTTAGTTGCAAAGAATCATTAAGACTTACCTGGCCAAAATAGTTGATTATTCAATGCTATTTGTAAGCCATCTGGTAAGACACAAAGTACTCATCAACGACAAGTTACGACAAGTTCCTTAGTTACACATCAACAAGACAGACACCGTCTTTAATACACCAGCGACAATCTACAACATGTCAAGAACATATCGTGATGATATAGTATGCTCATTGTTTATTTATTTTTACCACAACAAGCATGAACATATAGTTCAAATGGTTGTAGCATGATAACTAAGTAAGTCAAGTGTCTCAATGGAATAAGTGAAATAAAACAAGTTCTATCGCGTCCAGTAGTAAAATGTATGAATATGGAAGAAGTGCGGTACAATTGTTATTCAATGTTTCTGAGCAAGGACTTAAGAACTAACTACAACAAGATCGTTTACTGTGTTTTACCCAAAACATTATTCTATAGAATACAAAAGAGGTCTCCTTATATGTGCTTTTCTGTTTTACTTATTCAGTCAAAGTTATTTACTCGACTTGATATGCGTTTTTCACAGAATTGCAACGACACCATGTTCGTAAATTCTGAACCATAATACTTAAGTTTAAAAGGCCAAAACTATGAACCTTTGAAATATGTATACCTATACATACCTATACATACCTATATGGACCTATTTTCCGCTACAGACTAATGCATTATTTGCATAACCACTGTAATTATCGCAAAGGATGAATATTGAAGCATCTCTCATGATATTACAGGAAGCTGATTTGTCAGAGTAATAATGCATACTAGCTGTAAGTAATAGCAGGCATGAATTTACAATGTACACAAAATAGTCTCCTTCTTTAGAAAATGTGAAAAGTGCTTTTCGTTTTTACTAATACGAGACATTCATCTAAAAGACTCCGCCACCGTCTCCCGTGGTTGAGTGGTTAAGGCCTCCGCCTTGGAAGTGGAAGGTCGAAGGTTCGAATCCCCGTAGGTGTCCGCTCTGATATGACCGGTTGGTCAGCCGCCAGCTAGTTAAATAACTGATACCGTGCGCCTACCTGCCTGGTGCCTGGCATTAAAGGATAGAAAATGTGCTCAGAACATTTGTCTCATAGGTCAGAAATGGCTGGCCCTTTAAATAGGGGCGACACTATAATGTAGTATTTACGCGACCTTGATGTTCGACTTTCATAGAATTGAAACGACACTGTGTTCATAAATTCTGAATCGTAATTATTTAATTTTTAAATGGAGGCATCATTTTACAACCTGATCCAAAAATACAAGTCTTTTAATTATACGTACCTATACATACCTATTTTCCGCCTCAGATCAAGGCAACGTTTGTATCAAAACTGTAATGATCACAAATGATGAATGTCGATGCACCTTTCAGGATATTACAGTAAGCTTATAATACAGTCTGACCTCGATTATTCGACAACCTTAATCCTAATACTTGGTATCATCCGAAATAAATATCAGATTCCGATGTATTTTCTTAGGCATGTCGAAATGAAATGGGATTTTCGAAACCATATATTATTCGAAATCAAATTTCGGACCCTATGCATTCGAATGAACAAGGTAAAATGTGCTTTCTTCGACGATTGTCCATGTTTTAGACCGCGATGGCACACTATCGCTAAATGTTTTAGCCCACTCACACTATTGCGGCGCCTAACGATTTTATTTTTCCATGAATATGTAAAAACCATTGTTCTCACTTGCCATATATATCTATATGAATGAAGCTATTTAAGCAGTTATTAATTGTATATAATAATAAATGCAAAATTCATTTCATCAAGCATTAAATGCAAATATTTACGGACTGGTCACAGGGAGATATTCCATGTAATAATAAAGTGGTTAATCCTCAGAGTAATATCAATTGAAACGAAACCAATGCCAAATATGAAAGATAACATATAAGGTCATATAGAAATAAGATCATAGATCTACATGACATTTCTTTCTTCAGTAGCCGGTGCGTGTAGAAATGTGAATTTCATATATCTCTAGTGTGTTGAAGTGTGTCTATTTTGCTTTCGTTTCAACATGTAGGGAAAATGAATGATACAAACACTGGAACCGGAGCAACCAATATAAACTATTACGATCTACCATATGTATATACTTGCTTAATACTGAACGCAAATATACACATGTACACATACTCAAAATCGAACGTTTACTTATTTTACAAGTTAATCAATCCCGACGTTTGTTTCTGTGTTACTAACCAGTACTCTCACCTTACTCAGGGGTTATGAAGCTCGTGCCGGTCAACATAAACCAAGGTGAAATTTGCACTCTTGACCTTCTTATCAGGATTCAAGCTCAGGAGTCTCTCTAAAACTTTTGAGAACTGTTATTTTTTGTAACTTAATTACCTTAATTGTAATGCACACGTTTCGGATAAATATATACATATATATATATACAATATATATCTATTATATAATCAAAATAGAAACGCATGTCTCGTCCAGCTTTCGACTAAATTGATAAGCACGCGGAATTCTTCAGCAAGGAATTCCATGTACCAAACATGTTTTCGCTTTGTTGACAAATTAACATAACAGTAATTTAAATGGTAGTTTCATTTCGTTAAACCTGAAGTTCCCTTATAAGGAAATAAACGTTTACAAAGAATTAGTGGAGAGTATTGGTTCTATGAACTTTAACTTTAATTGGAACATACATAAGTATATTTATAATATAATCTTAATCACAACAAGGTGACCAGAATAAAACACAAGCAAGGGACGTGACATTTAGAACATGCAAAACAAGCGGATTTAGTTGCAAAGAATCATTAAGACTTACCTGGCCAAAATAGTTGATTATTCAATGCTATTTGTAAGCCATCTGGTAAGACACAAAGTACTCATCAACGACAAGTTACGACAAGTTCCTTAGTTACACATCAACAAGACAGACACCGTCTTAAATACACCAGCGACAATCTACAACATGTCAAGAACATATCGTGATGATATAGTATGCTCATTGTTTATTTATTTTTACCAAAACAAGCATGAACATATATTTCAAATGGTTGTAGCATGATAACTAAGTAAGTCAAGTGTCTCAATGGAATAAGTGAAATAAAACAAGTTCTATCGCGTCCAGTAGTAAAATGTATGAATATGGAAGAAGTGCGGTACAATTGTTATTCAATGTTTCTGAGCAAGGACTTAAGAACTAACTACAACAAGATCGTTTACTGTTTTTTACCCAAAACATTATTCTATAGAATACAAAAGAGGTCTCCTTATATGTGCTTTTCTGTTTTACTTATTCAGTCAAAGTTATTTACTCGACTTGATATGCGTTTTTCATAGAATTGCAACGACACCATGTTCGTAAATTCTGAACCATAATACTTAAGTTTAAAAGGCCAAAACTATGAACCTTTGAAATATGTATACCTATACATACCTATACATACCTATATGGACCTATTTTCCGCTACAGACTAATGCATCATTTGCATAACCACTGTAATTATCGCAAAGGATGAATGTTGAAGCATCTCTCATGATATTACAGGAAGCTGATTTGTCAGAGTAATAATGCATACTAGCTGTAAGTAATAGCAGGCATGAATTTACAATGTACACAAAATAGTCTCCTTCTTTAGGAAATGTGAAAAGTGCTTTTCGTTTTTACTAATACGAGACATTCATCTAAAAGACTCCGCCACCGTCTCCCGTGGTTGAGTGGTTAAGGCCTCCGCCTTGGAAGTGGAAGGTCGAAGGTTCGAATCCCCGTAGGTGTCCGCTCTGATATGACCGGTTGGTCAGCCGCCAGCTAGTTAAATAACTGATACCGTGCGCCTACCTGCCTGGTGCCTGGCATTAAAGGATAGAAAATGTGCTCAGAACATTTGTCTCATAGGTCAGAAATGGCTGGCCCTTTAAATAGGGGCGACACTATAATGTAGTATTTACGCGACCTTGATGTTCGACTTTCATAGAATTGAAACGACACTGTGTTCATAAATTCTGAATCGTAATTATTTAATTTTTAAATGGAGGCATCATTTTACAACCTGATCAAAAAATACAAGTCTTTTAATTATACGTACCTATACATACCTATTTTCCGCCTCAGATCAAGGCAACGTTTGTATCAAAACTGTAATGATCACAAATGATGAATGTCGATGCACCTTTCAGGATATTACAGTAAGCTTATAATACAGTCTGACCTCGATTATTCGACAACCTTAATCCTAATACTTGGTATCATCCGAAATAAATATCAGATTCCGATGTATTTTCTTAGGCATGTCGAAATGAAATGGGATTTTCGAAACCATATATTATTCGAAATCAAATTTCGGACCCTATGAATTCGAATGAACAAGGTCCGACTGTAGCTGTAATACATAACTACATACATCACAGCCAGCCAAGCGGACCTGACTTTACAACGTACAGAAATAGTTTTTCGGCACGGCCGTACTTACTTGGTTTGGCTATTTGCATATCAGTGCTGTGTACACTCTCAAATCTTAGGTTAACCACTTAACAGATATCTCTCTAACAGAAATACGCGTGTTACTGACCAGCAATCGTTACATCTCGGCAATTTCATATAGTGTACAACAAACATTGCTTGCTTCAGATTGTGCCGACCATCTCTTTTAAAGATAAGTTTTGTTTTCTAATTATATGCTTACAAAACATGTAAAAATTAAAAGAAGGTTACCATGGTTGCTAAGTTTAAGGTTTTAATATATATTTCATAATAATGCAAAATACAAGTAAGTTGTTACAATGTTTAACATGCATATATAATTCGCTACATAAGTGAGGAACACTTGAGTGTATCTCAGAAAGAAACAGAGGCAATATGTGGATTTCTGTTTAAGAATTCTTGCAGGACGAATATGCAGGACAGTTGTAAAGACAAGACGCTATTTATAATGTTCACAGTGACCGGATCATGCAGGACGTGGAGTGTTATTTAGAGCGTACAGAAACGGTTAATTGCAGAATGATAATTATATCAGACTTACCGATTTGATGTTTTATTCCATAAATACGAATTAAAATCAGATATGAAATTTGACACTTTTAAAAAACAACACTTTTCACAAAATAGACACATAAAAACACATTTTCACAAGCACACATTTTACACATTTTAACACTTTAGAGCACAATTTTCCAAAACGAGCTTTCTTCCGTGGGCGTTGCAATTTTGCACATGCTGCTTTAAGGTTCCTTTATGGTAGATTTAAACCTTTATCTGAAATATAACAAAAAACCCGCCCGGTTAGCTTGGTTAATACAGTAAAACCTAACTAAAGGACGACCTCAACAATAAGACCACCTCAATATTAACACCACCAGTTTAAGTCCATTTTCACTGTTTTACTCTTTATTCAACCTCGATATTAAAACCAACTCAATGAGAATACCAGTTTTCAAGGGTCCCAATAGTGGTCTTATTATTGAGGTTTTACTGTAGAAGGCTAGACTGTCATCCGGCAGATCTGGGTTCATTTCCCGGAGTTGGCAGGTTATGTTCTTCCGTAGCAAGTTGTAAGTTGCTTGAAATATAGTACGTTAATACCGTTTGATAATTAACTCCAGGAAAACTGGTAAAGTCGACTTGGTGCCGTATATGACAGAACAATTGTTGAAAAACTGCGTCAAACCCGATGGAAACAATATCAACTTAACCGGGCGGGGTATATTCGTTTAAAATCTTTAGTTTTATGACAACTTATGTTTTATTATATATGTCTGTGGCAGCAAATCGACTTCACAAGCAACCTACGCCTCAAGCTATCCCCGGTAGCTTAAACACATATTTAGATTACCGGGAGGTAGGAGTAAATTCCTAAGTAAATGCCCTTGGATAATTTCACGAGAACAACAGCAATTGGTTTAATAAAATGGTTAGCATCAAAACAGAAAAACGGGAAGCAACAACAACAGCAAGAACGGCAACAGAGCAATAACAGCAATAACAACATGTAATTAACATTTTAAGAATTGTTCTGCAGTTTGAGACAAGCTTTCAATTTTGTGTGTTTAGCAACTGTTATTCATTTAACTTGCCATGATTTCAAATCATTGGAAGTTATCACTTTTGCCCTATCAGCCAAGGGGTAATTTAAACCACGCTGTTGTAATATGAAATCGGGTTTATGTTAAGCCCTAGTCACACCGGACTTGTGTGAACAGGTTACGACGTAGCTGCGATCGAAAAGTAATAGTTTCCTGGGAAAATAGTAGGAAGAGCGCTCGATGAGACGTATAGGTCCTGGTTGATCGCCAGAGCAAAATCAGTCGCAGCAAGGTCGAAGCTCATGTTCAAAACTTCAAAACTGCGATTCTGAATTGTAAGAGGTCGTAAATAGGTCTAACATTATCGTACCACTAGTCGCGCATGATCATGGGTCAATTAGTCGCATGATTGATCGTGCTACCGGTCCTGCCACCTGACGATTGGTGGTGCCACCTATCGATTGCTCTTAAGATCGGTGGTAGGTCATCGTACGATCGGTGGTGCGCGTGGTCGTGCGATCAGTAACGATTGGAGAAGATCGATCACAATATCAAGCGTAGGTAATCGAGCGACCTCTGGTTGCGATCGGTCACAAGTCGCCACGATTGATCGTACGGTCGGTCACTGATCGCCACCACTAGTCGCACGAATACCTAAGATTGATCTTGCAATCAATCTTCTTCAATCGTTGGTGATCGCACGACCACGCGCACCACCCATCGTATGATGACCTACCACCAGTCTTAAGAGCAATCGTAGAATGCGATCGCAAATTGATATCGTAGCAAACTAACACGAATTATCCTGTGTGACTGAGGCATTACTCCATGGTTTGACTAGTTTTTAGTTTTTTTTAAATTATATTCACTTGTTTGATGGTTGTATGTTCAAGCTTGATACGCTCCTGTATACTTACTTTTGTCGCTATTTAACCAGTCAGTGCACGAAATGTGCGTGTTTCTTTGTGTATACCATATAAGGAATGGCTGTGCGATGATGAACAAGTAACTCGAGGTCACATTTTATTCTATTTCACCGGCCCGTCATTTTATAGAACGTGACCACAAGATCATAAGTATAGAAAGTAATAAGAAATACGAACAGTAATTTTCGGTACAGAAACATATATTGTTTTTGTTAAATCTACGTCAAGTGACAACGCAACAGTACGTGTTTAGTTTGACTGTAAATCAACTTTCAAGTACACTTTCTGCTGTTTGTTACTCACCGGAAGTGGATATGTCCAATGTTCCATTAGCACTGCTGCCTTGCGTTCAGTTACAGCTAACGCAAAACGTTCGAAGTTAGCGTCACAAATAATTGTATTGAACGCCTCGTTTTTATTCTGGTTCCCTGCCTCAAAAACAGTAAAGACAGGGAACCAGCCTAGCATTCATTTGACAATTTGGTTCCCTGTGTGCAGTCATTGTGATACGGTGGGACAGGGATACAAAACAAAATCTGAGTGACTGTTAGCCGTAACTGAACGCAGTGATAGGCTCAAATATTCGCGTGCTACCTCCGAGTTGCGATAGCCAGTGATATGAAACGTTTTTCGCTAACACGCCGGTCAATAGCAATACTCGCTCACTGTTTCGCAACGTTTTGGAACGATAGCTGTAACTGAACGCAAGGCAGGTGTGGTGACTGATCGGTTTCCGGTGATAACCGTAACCAG
Source organism: Mactromeris polynyma (assembly GCA_032209605.1). NCBI lineage: Eukaryota > Metazoa > Mollusca > Bivalvia > Venerida > Mactridae > Mactromeris > Mactromeris polynyma. The sequence goes on from JASFXZ010000048.1 coordinate 1,782,336, forward strand.
GATGAAACTCAAATATTGCCATTCAACACTCGTTCAACGTAGCGCCACAGTACTTGATATTGCATGATAACCACCACGCAAATAACACCAAAGTTGATTTATCGATGTAAAATTATATAGTTTACATCTGAACTAAATAAGCCGTCCGGCCTTACATTAGTCACACGAGCATAGCTCCGTATTCTATTACACAATAATATATCAACGCGTTTACATTTACGGTATTTTCCGCCTCTAATAAATGAAGATTTTATTATTCCCTTTAAAACACAATTACGCGTTGTATTATCAAATCCGCTATAATGAAGTGTCCTTCTATTAACATCACAGTATTAGTTTAATTGGCTAGAAGTATGTACAAGCCAAATCCTGAATCGTTTGACAAGACAAATTTGGACACGTCCTCGTGTACTACACCGTATACCCACAACGCTTTGTACAAACATTGAAACGATTCACGAGATACTAGTGATGGTCGCTTTGAATTCCATATATGGTAAATGATTCACAATTAAAGAGGCCTGAGCAAATTTATATGTTTTCACCAACATTGTTTGTAACGCTATAGCGGCAAGTCGCAAACTCAGACAGGGAATCTGTGAGTGTCCGTATTACATAGACATTACATTTAGTGTTAGCAATGAACACAAACCATGTAATGACGTTGCGTTCTCAATGCATCTAATTAATTTAAAAACATTTGACAAATCACCCTGTTCTATACATCAAACAACAATAAAGCAATTATAGCGAGCAGAACATGACTTTACATTCCGTCAAGTTATTTCAGTCCATAGAGCCTCGTTCCCGCCAGAACAGTAACTCGATGTCCCACCGGGACTCGCAGGGGTATCGCAAGGACATAGACAGGACATCGGACGAGTGCCTTTCGGACACCGGCCGATAAACGGGCCAATAATTCGACCCCATTTTCAGGAAGGTCGGCCGATCGCTTTTAAATGTGACTGTGACCGCCCTATCGCGCGATTTTTCGCCGACCTTTATGAATGTTCATTGAAATGCTTGTACAAATGCTGTGCAAGGAGACTCGTCGTAAAACTTATAATAATTACGTAATGCATCAATTGATAATCACAAACATTTCAACTTTCTTAGCTTTTTAAGGGAACTATATTTTGTGAAAATGACTGCAAAAATGATGACATTATTGATATTTTTTCAAACATACTGGGTTTATTCTTTGTCAACTGTCCATTACACCAATCGCTTTAACTCACCATAAAACTTACAAGAATAATTTAATTATGTACATCTTTATAACCAGAAAAAAATGCAATTTGATTAGCTTTCTATCGATGCATAATTATACATGTATTGTGAAAATAACTAAAATAGTCTTTAGATTATGGGTATTTAAGTAAATACATATCGATCTTTACGTAATACCGTGCCAATTTAAATCTTTAAGCAAAGGTGAAATATCGATCTCTCTAGCCTAAACGATGAACAATAACATTTTGGAGCAATTATTGATTTATCGCATCCATTGACCATCCCTGCATAATAAATTTTATTATATTGGTCCCAGATGTTTTTAAAAGATATTTCATGTTAATGTTTCTGTAAGTGCTTTTTTAAAACACAGATTTACTTACTGATTGTGCTCACTGTGTATTAAATAGCATTATAACAAATATATATTTATCATTAACTGATATATTTTGAACCAGTTTTATACCAACATTGAACAATATAACCTATGAAAGAGGACTGGTGGTGACATGCATACTTCTTTATTTCTCTCCTAGGAAATATTGAAATCGTGAATTCACATTGGTCGTGGGCAGTATATGACCACCTATCTGATTTCAAAGGGTCAGACGCCATGTTGACCTAGGCAATAAAGACAAAAAAACGTACGTTCAATAACTCAAACGCTTTTTACCGATGATTTAATTGGGACACGAAATCAAATAAGATATAACCTAATACGGTGAGAAATTGTTTGAGGGAGGCTTAATAATGAGCGTTTCGTCCCCATGTTGTTTGGCACAAAATCGAAAATGTTGGATGGATTGCTTGATGAGCCCATTCTCCATGAGACAATTGGCAAAAGGTATGAATGACTGTTAACATAACCAATTATGGTGCATCTTTATAAACTTATGCAAAAAAGTTATATTGATAATGACAAAAGCAGGCCATTTGATCATATAATGACTTTGATGTGTGACTTTGACGTCAGCAAACAACTTAAACACTTAGTGGGTACTTAATACTAGTAATGTAAGATAGTTACACTTAAGCAATTATAAATTATGTACATGTATTTATTACTTTTTTAGGATGCCGGAACATTTAAATGAATCGTACGATGTCCGGACGGCAATCTGGTGGGCATCGGCCGGGCGCCGGCCGCACTCCGCGAGGTGACTGTTGCGCGCCGACTGGAAAATGGTATATAAATAATATATAAATCCCACAGTCTTTCATTCGCAGACAGGATTTTACCAGTGATCGATTCATGTATCGGCAGCAGAGATTAGCGAGGCTGAGGGAGAGTCTCTGGTCGTGATCTTGACTGGAAATGAGAAGCTGAAGATGCAGGGCGGGACCTACCTACCCACGCGATCATCGGCCGGCTATCGCCCGGGTATCGTCCGAGCGCCGCAAGGATGCCGAAACATTTAAATGAATCGTACGATGTCCGGACGGCAATCTGGTGGGCATCGGCCGGGCGCCGGCCGCACTCCGCGAGGTGACTGTTGCGCGCCGACTGGAAAATGGTATATAAATAATATATAAATCCCACAGTCTTTCATTCGCAGACAGGATTTTACCAGTGATCGATTCATGTATCGGCAGCAGAGATTAGCGAGGCTGAGGGAGAGTCTCTGGTCGTGATCTTGACTGGAAATGAGAAGCTGAAGATGCAGGGCGGGACCTACCTACCCACGTGATCTGCAAAGAACTGGTCGGAGTCCTTCGGTCTCCGGGCGGACACCTGACGGGCACCGTCCGGCGTCCGTCAGTCATCGGACGGAGGCCGTCCGGCGATCGGACGGTCGCCGGCCGATTTAAATGTCGCTTAGCCACACCTTGATTTTTCTCGGCGCATGTACAATGGCCCCGATGTCGGGCGATCACCGGACGATCTCCGTGCGATGATCGTCCGATCTTGATCCGATCTCAGCACGATTCCTTCCCGGGCCCGACGTCGGGTAAAATTTTAAGTGAGACTTAAAATTAGTCCGGCCGCCGCCCGACGCTCCAAAATACCCCGATGTCCGTGCGATCATCGGCCGGCCGCCGGCCCGATGAGCGAAAAAATACGTCGGCCGATCATCGGACGGCGGCCGGATTGGATTTGTGACCGAGGTATTCTGGACCAGAAGATTTTCAAAGATAATATTGACCCAAGTCACTTGTAAATTAAGTGTAAATTATCTTAAATCTAAAAGCAATCATTAACTTTTAAAAGCAATGGAGATTGTTTTAGGGGATAATATGTTCGCACTGAAAGTTTACTTCTTTGATGCGCTTAAAGACGTATTCCATGAGCAACTTGTTACTCCAATGGTAATCGTTTTATAGAATTATTGACAATTACTACAATTATGGCTGGAATAAAATGTGTTTTTTTATCGCGGTTTATTATTTACCACATGTTTAAGTTGTTTCCAGAGTAGAATGGGCCATCCAGGACAATAGTGCGTATTATAAACTGCCTCCTATACCAAATTCCATATCAATTAATGAATCACTTGTTTCGGAGGAGAAGACAGCAAATGCCGTAACTTCATGTGCATTGTTTTGTTTCAAAAAAGGGCACGCATTTCACTGTATTACCGACACAGCGACAATACGTGCTATTGTAGCAGCGATTTTGATACACGACTGAACTTGGATAATCATACTGAAGATGTCTCGACCGAAATCGTTTATGGTTACATCAGTTTATCAGTTAAGGCAAGTAAGCTAATCATTCAGCATACACGTATTTATCCTGTCTTTATTAAAGTCTATTTTTTTCGGCGCAGCCGTACTAACATGGTTTTGCTAATTGCATATTCATTGTTTTGTAAACCAATCAAACATTACGTTAACCACTATTCAATTTAAAAGTATGTGTAACATTGAAGCAGATTGGTTAACATTTTCTGTAGTGCATTTCAAGATTTATCCAGTAAGTAGTGTTGTTATTCATCACCACGGGGAATTGTCCGGTGTTGGAATTAAGAAGACTCTCTTAGTTTTATGTACCAGTCGCGATCATTAATATTATTTTAATCAGATAAATCGCTATGTAACAAGTTTATCAACACGGATGTGTGAATTCACGACTTATGCAATAAGTAATGTTGAACTAGATCGATATTGAAACACACTATACTGTGTCTATGACTAATCACACTACGGGGTTATGTATGCCGTCTCATTCGGAACACCCTTACATTATTCGCTATGCCGAATACCGCCGAGAAGTTGCGATTGATGAAGTCTCAAACGCAGTGATCTCCCCTTACATGTCTCGGAGTATGTAATATATAGCGTAATTAAATGACATGTGGGCATCTTTTATGTTGTACAACAAATTTTAACCTATAGATTACAACAAATTTGCAAACTTCAAGTTGCGCCGACCATCTTTTTTAAAAATATTTCTTGTTTAGTCTGAGTCCGATTTCATACTTATTGTGTTTGTGAATAATGCCACAGATTGGTCCAAGACAAAGATCTCAAACAAGGTAATTGCCAAAAAATGAAACAGTCTAAAAAGATTTTCTTTGAAGAAACCAAATGAATGTTGTGCATAAACTAGACTGGAGGATTAAATGTTGTTCAATTTGGGAACTATATTAAATACATTTTTTTTGTATAGATGATCATAAAAAATGAAAACAAGCAAATGAACAAATAAAATACAGTAGACTATATAGAAATAGGGAGCGTTATGTTATTAAAGCACAACAATCACAGTTCGGATACTGGGTCTCATATTCTTCTCAAACCTTGCAAACCATGTAATAGTCTCTCTTTATCATATGTTCTTTGCATATGTTTAATGATTTTGAATATTATTGGGACTTTTGAACAAAATGGCAAATAAAAAGATAAGACAGGAGAGCCATGAGGGCCCTGAGTCGCTCACCTGACTTATAATGTATGTAATAATTATGGTCCTGTGTCACAGATTGAAGTAAAGAATCTCACAAAGATAGCAAAGCATTCCAGCATGTTAAGAATATCAGTAAAATTATAATGTATACATATCCGGGAAAGTGACCCCCCCCCCCCCCTAGCAGGCATGTTTTCGAGTGAAATTCTGAATCACACAATTGAATAATCTTGGTATAGGGTTACCTAAGGAACGTTTTTTAGTTTCCAAGATTTACATATAGGAAAAAAAACCGCCCCCTGGCAGCAATGTTTTTTGACGAATACAAATCCCACATTATAATTTGTAATGTGTCACCATAGTAACCTTTCGCTTAAATTTTGTGAATTCCACAAAGTTGTTTAAGATGAGATGTTTTTAGAAGCAAAACAGGAAGATGACCATTGTGTTGTTGTTGTTGTTGATCAATCGTGACACCTTGTTGTATTTTTGTAGAGTGTCGCCAAATATAGCTTCCAGCGAATATTCATGAAATTCTGACTTTTGGTTTCAGAGGCGAAATGTTTTAAACAATAGTTGACTGACGTACGGCATTGTCTTGTGTATGTGGCATTCCCTGTAGCGACTTACTCTCTCTTTACATGTTCATGTTTCCATTTGTTTTCTACATTAATTGAGGTTTAATAGTTGGAATTGCATCCCATGGTTGTTAACCGGACATGTTTACTTCTAAAGCGACATTAAACTCACTACTGTCTGTACAGAATAATTTGATTGAATTTCAATAAATGTGGTTGTCCCTTTATGACAATTAAATACCACGATATATACAAAGGATTCTGAAATACTCATATTTATCTTTTTAAATCTTTATAAAATCTAAATTTAATTAACATTTGGAGCCTCTTTCAGTGTGTATGTATGTTTCTTAAAATATCTTGCATATGCGAGAGGGCTATTTTTTATTAATGAAATTGTAGTACACATGTAACAACATTCCATCGGCACATTCATTTTATTGTTTTTACCATTAAGCTATAAAGAATTAACATTAACTAAGGAGGCTACTCTAACAAATTGTTCAGCTTTTGTTAGATACAATTAAAGTGACCCGTGTCGGGAACTATTTGTCGCGTAGTATACTACACTTTCGGGAAATTGGGTCAAATCCATAGCATCCGAAATGTAGCACTTATTGCGTTAATATAGACATTTATTATTATTTCAGGCGCTGACAAATTATATTTACCGCAAGTTTGACATTCAGCCTTATAAAGAAAATTGCTAACCAAGGTTACAGGAAAGATGCCTTCTATACGGTACAACCATTAGGCGACATCAGCAAAGACATATTCTGCAAAATGGATGATGCCGGTGCTGATGATTGTCTGCAGTGGCTCCGGTATGGATATTTGAAAGATGGTGTATACAAAATACGACTGCCAAATGGAACATTCATTGATGTGTGGTGTGACCAGCAAGGTGGCGGCTGGACAGTCATTCAACACAGAGAAGATGGATCAGTGGACTTTCTGCGGACATGGACAGAATATGTTAATGGGTTCGGTAACACATCGGGCGAGTACTGGCTCGGTCTTGAAGCTTTCTATTTGTTAGCACATAAAACATCCTCTCTTCGTATAGAAATGGAAACATTCGGTAATGTCACTCCACCTACAGCATATGCATTGTATACTGGATTTGCGTTACAACCGGCGACTGACAAGTACAGACTATCCATTGGCACGTTCTCTGGCGACTGTGGCGACAGTTTAGCCTTCCAGAACAATATGCAGTTCTCAACACTAGACAGCGACAACGACTCTTACAATAACGGGAACTGCGTAATCGTATTACACGGAGCCTGGTGGTACAGCAATTGCCATAAAAACAACTTAAATGGAAACTATCACGGCGGCTTTCATAATTCCTATGCCTCGGGTATGAGCTGGTTTACATACTGGGGCTATCTTTATTCTATGAAGTCTTCTACAATGAAAGTGAAGCGTACTTGGTTCTTATTTACCTCATTGGAAATTTGAATATTTGAATGCTGAATCTGACGTTTACCTTCTTCCATTTGTTGTAGACATCTTTACAAAATGCAGTCATAGAATGCTCTAAATTTCCTGTCTACGATAATTTCCTTTCGTGATTTCACGCAGTGATTCAGCAGACGGCAGTCGTATATTCTTTAGATAGACGGAGTTATAATCATACGTCACAAGAGGGACCGTTTCCAAAATTAATCGATTATTTTGAAATATTAACACAAGCTGCACACTGCATAATGATACGTTTAAAACGACGCCCACGAAAACTTGTTAGTATTTGTTTACGTACGCACCGCTTACTTACTTGTAAATAAGAGGCATCAAGGACTTGAAAGAGAATAATTTCACATTGAAACTAGCTTTATAGAGTAGGATAATGATTATTACAGACAAATTTGTATGCTTTTTATGTCAGTCTTGCTTTGATAATTCAGAATATCGCCGATAGCGTTAGTACCACGAACACTGGATGGACTATGATATATAATGGCATTAAACTACTTTAGAAGAACTATTTCCACTTTCAGTTTCTTGGACTCATGATTAATTACTTGCGTACAAAAATATGCAAAAAAAATGTCACAGTTTGTCCCTAAAGATGATTTTTTATCTCAAGCCTATAAAAATGGATGCTGAGGCGGCACAACCACGTCAAATATTGAAAGCCATTCAGAGTCAAATCAAACTGTCTAGTGTTTTAACCGGTTAGACATAACCTTCATATGGACACAACCAGGGTTGGCAAGAATGGACATATGGCGGGAAAACTTGTAATTCTCGGGAAATAATGGGAAAAACTGTTGAGACCATAGGTTTGTTCATACCTAGCCCCGGCATATCTGTCTCTATACTCTTTTACACGCGTCTTCGTTACAGCTTTGTACAGCGACAGTTTAGAGATGTGACGTCCATGGTTGGACTAATAGAGCTAGAAATTATTTGAACGATTGAAACTACTTTAAAATTTGTGTTTCGATAGGTATTTGTGCCATTCATTTGCGTTCATGTTGTTTTGGTGTAATTTTGTGGGCACAAAACCGTTTACACAATAGATATATTCACTTCACAAGACAAATACATCTCGTGACATTTGTACAGATATGTGAGTACGTTTTTCCTGTCGAAAAAGCCGAATATTACCATTACAATGTAATGAAAAAACTAACTAAGATTGCATCTGTTTCATGGGGTTTAGAATGTGGAACCCTTAAATATTAAAAATACTGTTATTCCTTCTGATCAGGTATTAATTAGGATGATAGCAACTTGTTAATTGTTTCAGATGTGACAACATTTAGGTCATCCTGAAAAATGGTTGCTGGACATAACACTACGGATGTATACTTATAATGCTGTTCATTTCATATTTATGTGTTTTTTATTCATATGTATGTTGCATTACTGTCATTTGTCATGTGTATTGTAATATTCCGGTTGACCGTGTTGTATGTACACATGTATTAATATATTACGTTCATGATTGGTGTTATATAATGCTGTTTTCATATTTATTCATATTGCATCACTGTCGCTTGTCATGCGTTGTAATATTTCTTTGACTGTGTTGTATGTATAAATTATCATCCACCCACTCTCATAACGAATATACATGTAAATATTATTATTTTGTAAAGTGTATACATTGCATGATAAGTATTATACTTAAATCCAAATACTGATAAACCATTCTGTTCCGTTCTACGTAGCAAAATCTAGTGTGTATCTAGATAGGTAATAAATAGTTTATTTGTTACTGTTTAACGCAATAGTTTAGTAAGGATCATTTTCAGGAGCATGTAGGGTTATATCATACAAACATTTGGATGACCTTATTATGAGTTCTATTCGCTTCGAACCAATCAAGATTCATGTTTTTACTTTTGTTTTTTTGCAAAGTTAATACTATAACCTCTATTCGGAAGTTTAAAACTGGTCGACCCAGTCACTTAAGTTAACTTCTATGGAAACAGATACGTGTGCCTAGATTAACACTTTTAGCGTTTTATTGTCACATCAAGAACCGAGATAACGATACACAGTATGTCTTTAATCTGCGTCCGTTCAATCCAGTTGTAATACATGCCATAATTTATAACATTCGTAGTAATAAGTACAAGTAAAAAGGTGTATTGCATTAAAAAATAGCAACGCAATGTACATAAAGACAAAAGGCATGGTTTCGCAGGAGCACATAGTGTTATACAGTACATATTCAAACATTTTACATTTCGTAATATGTATATAAACAAACCGTTATCATGATAAAAAATAATGATTTACAGTGTGTGTTCAAGTTTCTGACATTAAGGATGTATATGATATAGTTAATACATTATCACATTCTAACAAGACTAGCATAATAAATGTATTTGGATAAATTAATAAGACTATATCTCATTAAATTGGTAAACAGATTAGTGAAACTGGCATTCCGTTTTTAATTGACCTCTATTACAGTTTTGACAAAATGGGCCGTTCTCTGGCAAAACCGGTCTTAATGACAACATTTTCGAGTTTCGTTTTTTTTTGCTTATCATAAAGTACGTTCTTTTATAAATAATATGTAAAAATTTCAGAGAGAAATACTTTGTAGTTTTCAAGATATTCATCATTTATGGACCCCATGAAGGCGTGTTAGCCATAAAATTTAGTTGACGTCGTATAACGTCAAAATGACGTTGTAGTCATATCGTATTTCCAAGATGTAAAATAAGCATGTTTTGTATCTAATTGTATTTAGAAATTTTGATTGATAAGTCAAACTCATGAAATAAATGTGTTATATATACGTGTATTTATCTTGTTGACAGGTTATGCAAGTAAGCAATTAAGATCGGTCTGCATATAACGTCGATGGCAATACAAGTATATCACAACAATCCAATGTTATTACCACATAAAACCCTTCATGTTAATCTAAAGCAGTGTAACTGTGTTATGTTACTCTAATGAGTGTATAATAAGAAAACTTGTCAAAATGCCTCTTTTCTATAGTAGTTTCTATTATGTTTTCAATAAATCGATCATTTTGTTAAATAAATATCAATTATTATACCATAACTAATAGACCTATAGAATTTTATGACTTTTTATACATCCAAAAACCCTCTAATGAATATTGACACTTACTCGCTAAAATGATAACATGTAGTTCAGTTTTATGTGTGTCACTTGGTGAAATTGTTTAAAAAGTACCACAGTTTTAAATACAATGTACTTTAAAGAAAGACGAACATTTAAATTGAATGCAGGTTTATATTCTACATGTACTATAAGCTCATAGAATTAACAGACGTGGCACTCTACAGAGTATTGTATCCAATATATGTAAACATAGTTATTCAGCACAAAAAGCGAATAATGAATGAATAAGTAGCGAATAAGTAACAGGGTATCAGTTGAGTGCGGAGACGGGTACATACGGCCCGACAGGGTAATTTCAGCTCTTCCAACTCATAACTAACACCAGAGACAAGAATATAGAAGAAATGAAATCATTCAAAAGGGTCAATGTAGAAAAAGCGAATAGGGAACGAATATATAACGAATAGGTAACAGGGTATCAGTCGAGCGGAGAAACTGGTACATGTGCGCTAACAAGGTTTTTTCAACTCTAAAAACCTCGAACTAACACCAGAGACCTGAAAAGAAATCATTTAAAAGATGCAATGTATAAAAAGCGCATAAGGGTTGGGGTTAATTAACACATAGGTAACGAATAGGGAATAGGGAATAAGTAACAAATAGGTAACGAATAGGGAATAAATAACAAATAGGTAACCAATAGTGAATAGGGAATAAGTAACAAATAGGTAACGAATAGGGAATAGGAAATAAGTAACCAACTTGACAACCCTTCAAATTTAAGACTTTATCAAATGAGGATTAGGTTGCGTTATAAAACATCCATATCTATAGAGAGAAAAGTTCCTTGTTATTAATGCCAAATGACGTCATAGTTATTATAATTAAATGACGTTATAATAAAAAAAGAAGATTGGTGAAATGTAACCGATAGATGTGCCCCAAATGATAAGTACACAATGCATAGAGAAATAAGTTTATTAAATGACGTCATAATGAAGAAAGATGCCTTGAGAAATTCAATTGATATATATTGTATATAAAAGCTCAAAATAATCAACCCAAATAATACTTCGACATACATAGATAAACAATCTACAACACAAAATGAAACAAACACTAAAGCAAACCGAAAACATTATGGAAACCACAACACAACACAATTCCAAAAGTATTAAACAATAATGACGGAGTTTCTCAGATTTAAACGTTTGTCTTAACCTGTAGGGCGATACCTTCCGGATGTCACGTGAATAAGAATTTACACCCACTGATTTTGCATAAACCAGAGTGTTGTAGTTGTATCAGAAGGAAGACATTGTTTCGTTTTGAAACATCACATCTTCGTATGTGGTATTTGAACAAAAGTCGATTATTGTAAGTGGAATACTAATCGGGTATTGAAGTGAAAATTTGCTACTTTTTTGTAACCTATGGAGAACACAGACTGCTGCATCCCTAACCCTGAGATCGATACAGGCTCGGATCAGGTGCAGAGATGTGATATATGTAATGAAAACTTTTCCGATGGATATTGCAGTGATTGTGAAGCGCACATGTGCCAAACTTGTTTTGATAGAAATTTGAAAGCAAGGCCCTGCATACATCATATACTGAGCGACAATACAAACGACCAAACAATTGTCACGAAGACGCATTCTGAACCATGCAAGCTTCACGAAAATCAGATCATTGAATTCTACTGTGTTGATCACAGTAATGTTGGGTGTGTTAAATGCATGCTTTTAGATCACAGCGCATGCAATCGCGAAAATATTGAAGTGGCAGCCAAAAGATATCAAAATGATGGAGGCGCTGCTCGCCTTTCTAAAAATATACAAGAACTTGATAATGTGTACAGTGAGTGTATGCAAAGGGTTCAACTGCTTACGCAGTCTGTTGCAGCTACTAATGACAAGTTAGTGAGTGATATAGAGTCATTTAAAGCTTCAATCAATGTAAATGTTGATGAAACAGTAAGAGTTGCATTAGAAAAAGCAGATCATTTGCGCATCGACAATGAAAATAAAATTGACAAACTTTCTGATGACTTGAAAAGAATAGGAAACTCAATAAGGTTATTTAAGGATAATTCGGAAAGTAGAGATACATTTGAGAAATTATTTATCGTGGCCATGGAAACAGAACCTATGTTAGGAAATTTCCAAGAAAGACTCTCAACTTTGAAAAACGAAAACGTTATTACAGAGTATAAATTTCATCCACACGAGATAATCTTGGATATCATTACAGACTCAAGACTGCTTGGAGAAGTTTTTCGTGCATCGGAAGAGCCAGGTAATTTTGAATTGCTCTTTAAGTTATATGATTTACAAGGTGTTATCAGTCGCAAAAAGGAATTATTACATTTAATGTAGAATATAATTTACTCATTTAAATGTTAATCGGCATCTAGCTTACTGTACTTCTCTACTGCCTGAATTTATGTAACGATTAATTAACAGGCGAAATGTTTGTGAAGCAAATTACATTAACACATACACACTGAACGTGTCAGGAAGTTTTAATAAAACTTCCTACACTTGATTGTCATAAAGTGTAGATCTGTGTTTGATAGCATTTTGTGTTATAATCGGAAATCATTTCCTTTGACAAAGCAGTATTGCTCATTTCCTTTGACAAAGTGGTATTGCAGGGATATTAATCCCTTCCATTGGTGGTTTTAGTTCTTTCAAGACAACACACTGAGTTTCTTCATCTTTAGAATATAATTTGAATAAATGTTGAATATTTCTGGATATTCAGAGCTTTGCTTTACAAATAGTCTAGGTATGTTTGCACAGCAAGAAATTGGACATTCAGACACAATCATGAACTGGCTAGGAATTGAGATTTTAACATAAATGTTAGGAGTTGGATTCCATTGTATCTTTATTGGTCTGTTACTGGAGTATTTCTTACATATGTTTCATGGGTGGTATCATCTTGCCTTCGTTAGGAATCAAACACAGGATCTTCTGAAACAATGGCTTTGGCTGCCCCAATGTTAAAACAAAATAATGTTTCACCATTTTTGTTTTAATTTGAGAATATGTATTCATGTTACATACTTTTTTTCATTATCAGGAAGTGGTCCCCCTCCTGCAAGTGCCAATGTTACACTGAACAAACAACCAGCGGTTAATACTGTGAAAGAGTCATCAAGAGGAAAGAAAGATAAGAAAGGAAAGAAGAAATTAACCAAGGAAGATATTAGCGGTTGGGATCCAAATACAGGTCTTGATGTAAGCATCTTGCAGTTATATATCATCAACCATATACAGTAAAGTCTCAATTTAAGACCAACTCAATAGTAAGACCCCTTCTTGAGGTTTAACTGTATTATATTTAATATGAAAGCCGAAAGCCTTAAAGCAGCAAAACATTGTTAGGTTATTATTACTTGAAGAAAAACATATTGCCTATAAACATGTTTTTTACTGAATTCGACTTATTTTTGTATATATGCTTGATTAAACCAAATGACATTCCCAGTTCAAATTAGAAATTTCCTGTTTGCCAGATTTTTAATTTATGTCACAAAACATATTTGTTCAAGTGTTTAAAAGTAAAATGGGCTACTTTTGATGTAGAAACATGTCAACATCAAACAGGAAGTCTGATTTTATATTTTTAGCACACCTAGCATTTTGAAACTGTTGATCAGTGTATAGCACTGGTTTGTTGTGGAAGTCCATTCAGAGATGGTTAATACAGTTATAGTGTTTGTTTACAGACGAAGAAATATGATCCAGAGATTAAATCATTGTTTGAACAGATGAGTATAGATGACCAGTCACAAATAGATGAGGATACTATAGATTTTATTTATGATTTTGTTGACAAAAATGCTGTTAGAGAAGATATGGCCAGGAGACAACCACCAGATGCTCCTACACATGGCTCACATGGTATGGTATATTGTTTGCCTATAGTTGTCATACTACATCTTTACCTTAATGTTGTATAAATTAAATGAACAGCAGATTAATGCTGGTGAAAATCTCTTGTTTGTTCTGTAACTTGCAATTTAAGTGCATGATAGGACAAAAATCAAGAGTGCACCAACTATTAAGTTTTAGAAAATAAGTACAGTAAACCCTCACTTCAATAATAAGACCACCACGAAATTAAAAACACAATTTTCAAGTCTTAATATATTAAGACCTACTCAATAATAAGACCAGTTTTCAAGAGTCCCAATGATGGTCACATTATTGAGGTTTTACTGTTTTCTGGATGAATAAATAAACACTTCCATGAGCCTGATCCTTTAACAATTCTTTGCCTTAGCATTCGAAATTGGAAGAAAACGAACTCTGTCCGTCAGTTTGTCCTGTCTATCTGATAAAACTTGTGCAGTTCATACCTTCTGAACAATTGGACTTGATGTACATCAGCATGTGAAGATGGGGTTTTGTGTCCATCTTGGGAAAATAGAGTTATGGGCCTTGAATAGGTGAAATTGACATTTTTGACTTCGTGCTGCATGTCGAGTGTTTTGAAACTTTGTATAGTTACATATCAGCATATGAAGTTATGCACTGAAGGTTTGGCATTGCTCTCGACCCAGGGAAGACAGAGTTATGGGTCTTTGTTAAATGTAAATTAACAATTTAACTTTGTCCCTCATGTATCAGAAAATATTCAATCTAGTGTAATGAAACTGCAAAAGAATATAAGTCATTGTAAGGAATTGCCACGTGGGTTTTTCCACTTATTTAGTGAGAGCTGAGTTACACCCCTTGAATTGAGTAAAGTGGCACTAGTGTCCTGTGTACACATTTCTAGTTGTTGTTTACAAACAATTTGGGATACATCTAAATGTATTTTATTACTCTCATGTTGAATAAATATTTGTTTTTCTGGTGCATTGCCTCCAGCACCAGCAAGACGTTCTGTTCCTCCCCCACCCCCAAGGTCAGGTGGTTGCCCCCCCCCCCCCCTCCATCACTCCAACACCGTGGTGCAGCACCTCCACTTCCACGACGTACAGGATTACCTCCCCGACCCCAAAGGTCAGGTTTTTGGTTACCCCCCTCCACCACTCAACTACCGTGGTGCAGCACCTCCACCTCCACGACGTACAGGAATGGGTGCACCACCTCCCATGAACCATCCAAGTGCTACACCTCCACCACCCCCTCAGTGATCTCGAAATGTTTATCAATATACTTTAAAATATATTAGCCCGAATTTTGAAACTGGTAGTCCGAAGTTATATGTCTTTACATTACCCCATATTTTGTTATATTTTATTAGATAAACTAATATGTATAATTGTTGTTCAACAACCATAAAATTACAACAAAATTGGTTGTTATGAGTATTTAATTAATAATAACTGTTTTAACAACATCTTATTTGGTTCATACATTGCATACACAAATTAATGAGGAAACAATATAAAATGCAAGTACTGACATACTTCATTAAAAGAATCAAAATACATTAAAAACAGAGTGAATTGCAATTATGAAAGGTACATTTTATGTATGTATGTGTTTGCTAAACAGCTAAGCAAGAACCATAGTATTTTGGTAAATGAAACAAACTTATAATATCAATGTAAATTCTTTCAAATATTTATTAATTCATACAATTCTATACAAGTCACAATTCACACAAGTCGCCATTCATACAACTCACAATTCACACATGTCACAACTCGCACACAATTCACAAATCAACACTCGCATGCAATTCACAACTCTCGTGCAATTCACAAATTACAACTCACATGCAATTCTTACTCACAACTCACACAAGTCGCCATCCAAACAAGTTTCAATTCACATCAAGTCTGCTAGATTTAACATTTTGTTATTAACACATTCTTTGCACACCTGGGATTGTAATGTCCCTTCACATGTTTTGTCCCTTTCCCATTGTTTAGCCAGAAGTCAATTGCATGATCAGGATTGAAGTCTTTGAATGCTGGTCCATGCTGTTTAAGAACCATCAGCATTATCAAACTGTCCTGATGAAGTGAATTTCTTCTCCTCTCTCACACTCTACAGTTGTTGGACTTATTATGAGCATTATTTGAAGGAGTTTCTGGATGTTTGGTATGTTTGCCTTTCTCAGTAATGTCTTATAAACTGCAGAACTATGGTGGTCTGTCTGACTCAAATCCCTCATGTACACTTTAAGTTCTGTGTACTCATTAAGCACAGTTTTATGGGTATCAGGGGGAAACAGTTGAGAAAAGTGATCAAGGAGGGATTTGATTTCTGAATTTCCAAACTTCAGCAGTTCTGATCTGTTCTGGGGAATCAATTTATAGCTGAGTGCTGAAAAGCATTTCAGAGGTTCTTTGTTGAAATTGGAAAATCTGAAAAAGGAGAAACATTCCTTTCATAGTGAAATAATTTATGTATCGGTAATAAGTGCCGAGATGAGACAATATCTATGAAGTCGGATATAATGAACATTATGAGTATACAGAGTGCAAACAAATAATGAAACAACTTCGGGATTTACTTAGTCAAAGCATACAATCTTGTATAAAACATGGCAAGTGTTGCATTGATATCCTGTATCTTCACCAATGTATCAATCTTGTATAAAACATGACAAGTGTTGCATTGATATCCTGTATCTTCACCAATGTATCAATCTTGTATAAAACATGGCAAGTGTTGTATTGATATCCTGTATCTTCACCAATGTATCAATCTTTTATAAAACATGGCAAGTGTTGCATTGATATCCTGTATCTTCACCAATGTATCAATCTTGTATAAAACATGGCAAGTGTTGCATTGATATCCTGTATCTTCACCAATGTATCAATCTTGTATAAAACATGGCAAGTGTTGCATTGATATCCTGTATCTTCACCAATGTATCAATCTTTTATAAAACATGGCAAGTGTTGCATTGATATCCTGTATCTTCACCAATGTATCAATCTTGTATAAAACATGGCAAGTGTTGCATTGATATCCTGTATCTTCACCAATGTATCAATCTTGTATAAAACATGGCAAGTGTTGCATTGATATCCTGTATCTTCACCAATGTATCAATCTTTTATAAAACATGGCAAGTGTTGCATTGATATCCTGTATCTTCACCAATGTATCAATCTTTTATGCAGTAAAATTGATACATTTTTATTATTAACGTTTTTTCAGAATTATCATAAATATTTTGTTTCAATTGCATCTCTTTGTCCATACGTAGGAAGCCAGGTCCGACATAATTAAATAATGACTATTAATCGCTTCCTTTGATAACAAATCGCCATTTGTATAAACTGTTGATTGTTTGTAATAACTTTGTAAACAAATGTCTGGCTTATACCATATTTCGGATAGTTTCGAACAAAAGCCCTTTTAGCACCTTTTTTTCGGAAAAGCCTTCAGCGTCTCATATTTGGACAGAAGTCGCTCAAAATTTCATTGGCTACAATTCTTGATAAACTTTTGTAACAGAGAATTTCATTGGTCTAGTCCCTTTTTGGCGCTTAGGTAAAAAATGTGACTTTCCTCGGTAAAGTCATTCTTAATATGACTTTACATGTGTTAGGATGCGTAAGTTATATTAAACGAGGAAAGGACACATCTTCTTGATTATTTTTATAGGTAAGAATTTTATGTTATTTATTTGCATAATTTTGTTAGAATTTAAAGTAAGTTAGGTTTTTTATATATAAGTTATATTTCTCTTAGCTTAAAACAGATGCACTTTTCGGTAATTTATTCTTTAGGTTAAAATCAGTAGTTTCGATAGATTTTTGTACTTTGGGTAACATGCAGAAAAACGAACCCCGAAGTTTTTGAACGCGAAAGTTTTATTCTAATTTTACAATTATTCTCTGGAATTATGTGTGCAGGTATTGATATTGTATTCTTGATGTATTTTGTGATTGATGTAAAGCGATAATTGTTTCAGAAACTGTCTGTTGTAAAATATTTAAATGGTGTTATGTTGTAAGAAATAACTTCTTTAACTAATGTTTTCTGTAGTTTATTTCTCATATGTACTATTCTGTATTCATGCATGTATGATTTCCTGTATTCTTAGATTCTTAATATTGACTTTACATGTGTTAGGTTGCGTAAGTTACATTAAACGAGGAAAGGACACATCTTCTTGATGACATTCCCAGTTCAAATTAGAAATTTCCTGTTTGCCAGATTTTTAATTTATGTCACAAAACATATTTGTTCAAGTGTTTAAAAGTAAAATGGGCTACTTTTGATGTAGAAACATGTCAACATCAAACAGGAAGTCTGATTTTATATTTTTAGCACACCTAGCATTTTGAAATTGTTGATCAGTGTATAGCACTGGTTTGTTGTGGAAGTCCATTCAGAGATGGTTAATACAGTTATAGTGTTTGTTTACAGACGAAGAAATATGATCCAGAGATGAAATCATTGTTTGAACAGATGAGTATAGATGACCAGTCACAAATAGATGAGGATACTATAGATTTTATTTATGATTTTGTTGACAAAAATGCTGTTAGAGAATATATGGCCAGGAGACAACCACCAGATGCTCCTACACATGGCTCACATGGTATGGTATATTGTTTGCCTATAGTTGTCATACTACATCTTTACCTTAATGTTGTATAAATTAAATGAACAGCAGATTAATGCTGGTGAAAATCTCTTGTTTGTTCTGTAACTTGCAATTTAAGTGCATGATAGGACAAAAATCAAGAGTGCACCAACTATTAAGTTTTAGAAAATAAGTACAGTAAGCCCTCACTTCAATAATAAGACCACCACGAAATTAAAAACACAATTTTCAAGTCTTAATATATTAAGACCTACTCAATAATAAGACCAGTTTTCAAGAGTCCCAAGGATGGTCACATTATTGAGGTTTTACTGTTTTCTGGATGAATAAATAAACACTTCCATGAGCCTGATCCTTTAACAATTCTTTGCCTTAGTATTCGAAATTGGAAGAAAACGAACTCGGATTTACCCTTGTCTGTCCGTCAGTTTGTCCTGTCTATCTGATAAAACTTGTGCAGTTCATACCTTCTGAACAATTGTACTTGATGTACATCAGCATGTGAAGATGGGGTTTTGTGTCCATCTTGGGAAAATAGAGTTATGGGCCTTGAATAGGTGAAATTGACATTTTTGACTTCGTGCTGCATGTCGAGTGTTTTGAAACTTTGTATAGTTACATATCAGCATATGAAGTTATGCACTGAAGGTTTGGCATTGCTCTCGACCCAGGGAAGACAGAGTTATGGGTCTTTGTTAAATGTAAATTAACAATTTAACTTTGTCCCTCATGTATCAGAAAATATTCAATCTAGTGTAATGAAACTGCAAAAGAATATTAGTCATTGTAAGGAATTGCCACGTGGGTTTTTCCACTTATTTAGTGAGAGCTGAGTTACACCCCTTGAATTGAGTAAAGTGGCACTAGTGTCCTGTGTACACATTTCTAGTTGTTGTTTACAAACAATTTGGGATACATCTAAAGGTATTTTATTACTCTCATGTTGAATAGATATTTGTTTTTCAGGTGCATTGCCTCCAGCACCAGCAAGACGTTCTGTTCCTCCCCCACCCCCAAGGTCAGGTGGTTGGGCCCCCCCTCCACCACTCCAACACCGTGGTGCAGCACCTCCACTTCCACGACGTACAGGATTACCTCCCGATCCCAAAGGTCAGGTTTTTGGTTACCCCCTCCACCACTCAACTACCGTGGTGCAGCACCTCCACCTCCACGACGTACAGGAATGGGTGCACCACCTCCCATGAACCATCCAAGTGCTACACCTCCACCACCCCCTCAGTGATCTCGAAATGTTTATCAATATACTTTAAAATATATTAGCCCGAATTTTGAAACTGGTAGTCCGAAGTTATATGTCTTTACATTACCCCATATTTTGTTATATTTTATTAGATAAACTAATATGTATAATTGTTGTTCAACAACCATAAAATTGCAACAAAATTGGTTGTTATGAGTATTTAATTAATAATAACTGTTTTAACAACATCTTATTTGGTTCATACATTGCATACAAAAATTAATGAGGAAACAATATAAAATGCAAGTACTGACATACTTCATTAAAAGAATCAAAATACATTAAAAACAGAGTGTATTGCAATTATGAAAGGTACATTTTATGTATGTATGTGTTTGCTAAACAGCTAAGCAAGAACCATAGTATTTTGGTAAATGAAACAAACTTATAATATCAATGTAAATTCTTTCAAATATTTATTAATTCATACTTTCTATACAAGTCACAATTCACACAAGTCGCCATTCATACAACTCACAATTCACACATGTCACAACTCGCACACAATTCACAAATCAACACTCGCATGCAATTCACAACTCTCGTGCAATTCACAAATTACAACTCACATGCAATTCTTACTCACAACTCACACAAGTCGCCATCCAAACAAGTTTCAATTCACATCAAGTCTGCTAGATTTAACATTTTGTTATTAACACATTCTTTGCACACCTGGGATTGTAATGTCCCTTCACATGTTTTGTCCCTTTCCCATTGTTTAGCCAGAAGTCAATTGCATGATCAGGATTGAAGTCTTTGAATGCTGGTCCATGCTGTTTAAGAACCATCAGCATTATCAAACTGTCCTGATGAAGTGAATTTCTTCTCCTCTCTCACACTCTGCAGTTGTTGTCTTATAAACTGCAGAACTATGGTGGTCTGTCTGACTCAAATCCCTCATGTACACTTTAAGTTATGTGTATTCATTTCAGTACAGTTGTATGGGTATCAGGGGGGAACAGTTGAGCAAAATGTTCAAGGAGGGATTTGATATCTGAATTTCCAAACTTCAGCAGTTCTGATCTGTTCTGGGGAATCAATTTATAGCTGAGTGCTGAAAAGCATTTCAGAGGTTCTTTGTTGAAATTGGAAAATCTGAAAAAGGAGAAACATTCCTTTCATAGTGAAATAATTTATGTATCGGTAATAAGTGCCGAGATGAGACAATATCTATGAAGTCGGACATAATGAACATTATGAGTATTCAGAGTGCAAACAAATAATGAAACAACTTCGGGATTTACTTAGTCAAAGCATACAATCTTGTATAAAACATGGCAAGTGTTGCATTGATATCCTGTATCTTCACCAATGTATCAATCTTTTATAAAACATGGCAAGTGTTGCATTGATATCCTGTATCTTCACCAATGTATCAATCTTGTATAAAACATGGCAAGTGTTGCATTGATATCCTGTATCTTCACCAATGTATCAATCTTGTATAAAACATGGCAAGTGTTGCATTGATATCCTGTATCTTCACCAATGTATCAATCTTTTATGCAGTAAAATTGATACATTTTTATTATTAACGTTTTTTCAGAATTATCATAAATATTTTGTTTCAATTGCATCTCTTTGTCCATACGTAGGAAGCCAGGTCCGACATAATTAAATAATGACTATTAATCGCTTCCTTTGATAACAAATCGCCATTTGTATAAACTGTTGATTGTTTGTAATAACTTTGTAAACAAATGTCTGGCTTATACCATATTTCGGATAGTTTCGAACAAAAGCCCTTTTAGCACCTTTTTTTCGGAAAAGCCTTCAGCGTCTCATATTTGGACAGAAGTCGCTCAAAATTTCATTGGCTACAATTCTTGATAAACTTTTGTAACAGAGAATTTCATTGGTCTAGTCCCTTTTTGGCGCTTAGGTAAAAAATGTGACTTTCCTCGGTAAAGTCATTCTTAATATGACTTTACATGTGTTAGGATGCGTAAGTTATATTAAACGAGGAAAGGACACATCTTCTTGATTATTTTTATAGGTAAGAATTTTATGTTATTTATTTGCATAATTTTGTTAGAATTTAAAGTAAGTTAGGTTTTTTATATATAAGTTATATTTCTCTTAGCTTAAAACAGATGCACTTTTCGGTAATTTATTCTTTAGGCTAAAATCAGTAGTTTCGATAGATTTTTGTACTTTGGGTAACATGCAGAAAAACGAACCCCGAAGTTTTTGAACGCGAAAGTTTTATTCTAATTTTACAATTATTCTCTGGAATTATGTGTGCAGGTATTGATATTGTATTCTTGATGTATTTTGTGATTGATGTAAAGCGATAATTGTTTCAGAAACTGTCTGTTGTAAAATATTTAAATGGTGTTATGTTGTAAGAAATAACTTCTTTAACTAATGTTTTCTGTAGTTTATTTCTCATATGTACTATTCTGTATTCTTTAACTAATGTTTTCTGTAGTTTATTTCTCATATGTACTATTCTGTATTCTTTAACTAATGTTTTCTGTAGTTTATTTCTCATATGTACTATTCTGTATTCTGTAACTAATGTTTTCTGTAGTTATTTCTCATATTTACTATTCTGTATTCATGCATGTATGATTTCTTGTATTCTTAGATTCTTAATATTGACTTTACATGTGTTAGGTTGCGTAAGTTACATTAAACGAGGAAAGGACACATCTTCTTGATTATTTTTATAGATCTCGGGAGAAACGTCCGTACGTGGAAGTCACGGCACAAAAAATCTAATAAATCACAGTAAGTAGAAACCACTAGCGGATTCAGGGGGGGGGGGGCGCACCCGGCGCGCGCCCCCCTAAAATTCCCAAACCTTACATGTATGTCCATGAGCGTAGGAAAATTCGAAAAAAAAACTTTTAAAAGTGATGGATTTTGCCAATGTCAAAGGTGATTTCCTGATGGATTTTGCCAATGTCAAAGGTGATTTCCTGATTTTCTCATCCGGAGGGGATACCAATCCCGCACCCACCCCATGCACGGTCCCAATGCTCAATTCTTACATGCGCGCGTGATGTCTCAGTCTGAATACATGTAACCTTAATTATAACATTTTCAAATAATCGATTATGATTAATTTTAGCCTTATATTCTATCATTATGAGGTTTGTAAACAGTCATTCCCGTTCTATAAGGCTTGAGTAAAACTCAAAAAATTTACGCCCCCCCCCCCCCCCCCCCTCCCCCTAAGACCGAATCCTGGATCCGCCCCTGGAAACTGGGACCCATATATATTGGTCCCAGGTAGAAAGCTCAAAACTATTTACTTTAACAAACATGTAGTCGTCTGATCTAAAAAGTCAGGATAAATTCTATTAACAAAAATAATATTAACCTCTTATCAATGTAATGATTAAGGTCATCAATGATTTCACTCAGGAACTGTGGGGTAGACATTCCTCCTTTCAACTCAACTTCACCAAAAATCTTAGACTCGGAGTTGTAAGCTGATGTAAACTCCTGAAATAAGATGAGTTTCAATTAACAGTTGAAATAAAAGTACTGTACACATATACAAGTAGCAAATAACAATCATTCAAATTCACCACAATCCTAAGTACATCATAAATTCATTTCTTTCAAAGCGAATATGGATTTTGAAATTAAATATTTACTTTATTTTCTTAGATTTTTGACGCCATTTCATATTCAGACTCGGAAGTAAATCTATTGTTACCGTAGATGAACCAAATCCGATTGAGAAGATCCCTTCATACGCTGAAGTACTGAAATCGGCTCCTCCAATTACTCAAAAATCAAATAGCACTACTGTCAATCAGCAAGATGTATCAAACCATACTGAAGAAAAAACAATTAACAAATCTAGAATGCGCTGGCAAAGAAACACACCGACAGAAAACAACCATACTGACGTGAAAAAGATAGAAACAGTAATATCGTCACATAGACTGAAGAAATCGTCCGAAACAAAACTAAACATGACGACAACATTTAAAGGAGTATATAGAGGACGCACAAAGTCGTATTATGTCGGGGGTATAGCGCCAGATTCAACGGAAGCAGGCATAACACAGTACTTGGAAGAGCGTGATATTGAACCCTTAGAACTATTCCTCTTCCAAAGCAAACGTGGTGACCTTGCAGCAAAGCTCGCAATTCCAAGCTATAAATGTTATATTCTCTTGAAGATGAGCAGTTCTGGCCGAGGTTCATAAGGTGTCGCAAATGGCTTGGGAAAAACGCGTGGAACAAATACACCAAGAACGATCAACAAAGATCCTCCCGCCACAACCACAGTGAACAACACGGCTACGGCTCTTACACCGATCAACCTGATTACAGTAACATAGACTAATGTGTAAGATTCCTAACCATAAACAAAGTACAGTGAACACCTCTGAACTACGGTTCGTTACGTGGAATGTCAGAGGAATCATGTCATCAGCAGCTAGCCTATCAAAATTACTTGAAATTGAAAATATAGACATTGCCTTCATTACCGAACACAAATTGTTTGATCATTCAAAATATTTTATGAGTACGATTGCTACTGATTACAGCAATATTACGAACTGTGATGACACTCACGATTTATTTGGTAACCTTAAGTGTGGAAAAGGAGGCGTATCAATAATGTATAAATCATCTTTGAATTTACATTAAGGAAAATGGACGAGATCGCAAATGAACGCTTTCTAGGTCTAGAAATATTCTGTAACAACAATGAAAGAATTTTCGCCATGTGTGTATACATGCCATCTTCGAATTACACCAATGATAAGTACACAGACTGCCTTAATACATTACAAGCTTTATGTAACACATATTCCGAATCTGGGCAAGTAATTATACTTGGTGATATGAATGGCGAAGTTACTACGTTCTCAATGAATGACAATCCATCATTCAGAGACATATCACTCACTCAATTTTTAAACCGAAATGAAATGTCATCACTCGTCCATTCTCCTTTATGTAAAGGACCATCATTTACCTTCACAACTATGGAAAAATCACATGACCATGTCATTATGTATAACACCGATACAAATCTCATTACCCGCACTGAAATTCTATACAACGACATGTACCTTGTCTCTGACCATCTACCAATTTTAACAACCATCAGAACATCAGTAAGCGCGATGCACATAAAACACACACCCAGTAGCTTTGCTTGGCACAAAATTACCGAAGCTAACATCAATCTATACCAATTAAACTTAAGATCATCTCTAAAACATATCAACAAAGAAAATGTAAATAAAATGTACGAAGACATTGTAAACGCTATCTGCAATGCAGCGAATACGAGTTAACCAAAAGCAAAATTCAATCGCCACGCGAAACCATATTGGTCACCAAAGGTTAAAGCTGCCCATAAAGCACAGCGAGAAGCGCGTCGTAGGTGGATAGCGGACGGCCGACCGAGAGGAATGTGTCACGAAACATATGCCATGTACAAATCACTAAAACGAGAGTTTGTTAAAATTCAAAAATGTTCCATTGACAGCGTTGAAAATAAATTCATTGAACAATTAAATGAAGCAGCTGAATGCGACAACAAGTTATTTTGGGGTCTTGTAAAATCGAGAAAACGTAAATCACACCTGACATGAACCCAGCTCAAAACTGAAAAGGGCACGACGCGCAATCCCCACGATATTGCTGAAAGGTTTTCACAATATTTCGAAGGAGTGTACTCCACTCTAGACGAAGACCACTTCGACTCCGTATATAAACTTTCAGTTGATAACGAAATTAACAAACTGAGACAGTCGAATGCATGCAAAACGGATAGCGTACCTAAACTAGAACCTACTCTATCAACGGACTACGTAGACAAATCGATTAAATCGCTTAAGAACAATAAGGCTGCATCCTTTGATTCTGTGACAAACGAACATCTTAAGTTTGGCGGTTACTATCTTACACTAGCAATAACAGAGCTTTTCAATAAAATAATCGCAGGGAGTTACTTACCTACAATGTCAAAAAAAGGTATGATTATACCGATATACAAGGAAAATGGAAAATCCCGAACAGACCCAAGTAATTACAGACCAATCACTTTATTACCTGTAATATATAAATTATTTGAAAAAATGCTGCACGAAAGATTAACTGATTGGATATCACAATCAAACGTTTCTTATCCAAACAAACAACAGAATGCCTACCAGAAACACATTGGTGCAATAACTGCGTCGTTTAACTTGCAAGAATCAATATTTCACAATTTAGAACTTGGAAGTAAGGTTTATGTCGCGATGCTCGATACACGTCAAGCATTTGATACCGTGTGGTTAAATGCCGTTTTCGACAAATTAGCCAGTATAGGTATTAAAGGGAAAATGTGGTCAATTTTAGTTGACATTCATTCGAACATGTCAAGCTGCATTTCTGCTAACGGTATCCGCTCTAACTTCTTCGATGTAAAACAAGGAATCCGACAGGGAGGGGTTATCTCCACTTGGATATATAACTTATTTATAGACGAATTACTAAACATTTTAGAACAAAGTGGGCTTGGTACGTGTATCCTTGGTAATAAAACAGGAAACACAACTCTCGCAGATGATATAGCGCTCTCTTCGACTAGTCCATGTAACCTTCAAAACATGCTAGATCTGACATACCAGTATACATGCAAAAACAGATATATAATAAATGCAAGTAAAAGCTTCATTATTGAGTTCGGAAAAAAAGCGCGAAACTGGAAACCGACCAACCTGTATCTTGGCAATAATCTTATAACGCATACCCAAAAAGTCAAGCACGTTGGTATTCACCTAAATGACAAGCTGAACGACATAGACAAGGTCAATAGCGCATGTCAGAAAACAACCGCCTCCCTATTTTCGCTACTGTCGATCAAACTTGGTAGCGAAAACATTAACCCACTAAAGTCTGCTTCACTTGTATCAAAAATATGCATACCAATACTTTTATATGGGGCAGAATTATGGAATAACCTAAGAAATCAGGATTCTAATCGTCTTGAAAAATTCCTTAAGCTAGCTGCAAAAAGAGTTCAAAATTTTCCACTACGTACACGAACGGACATATGCCTCAGCATGCTCGGCTGGAAATCTCTGTGTTCCCAAGTAGATACTAAAAAGCTATGTTTTCTAGGCAATTTATGTAATACCCCAAACACGTTATTGGTTAAACAAGTCTTCAACGCACGACTCTCATTATACATTTGCAGAACGGACGATAAGCAAAAAAGATTCATTCCCGACGTTGTAGACTTACTTCTCAAATATGGAATATCTCACTTTCTCATTAATTACACTCAGACAGGTTCATTTCCAAATAAAAAAGGATGGAAATCAGTTTGCAAAAGAAGCATACATACAGTCGAAATAAAATGTTGGAGTGAACGTATGCATAAAGATGACGATTTTAAAAGATTCAGATTGTTACATACTAATATAGAACATGCTTTAGTATGGGAATGTGCGATAGATCGCTCAAGCCTATCTAATGCTAACAGCGTTAGCAAATTATGGATTAACCGTAAACGTGACAACTCCACTAAATATCTGTGTCATTTTTGTGGAATAATATACGAGAACTCTTTAAATCATATTCTCTTTGAATGTTACAGAACTAAATCACACCGTGATCTGTTCATTAGCCAAATATACACTAATTTTGGTCAGAACGTTATACATGAACTTTTAAATCGTGATTATGAAACACAATTGCAACTAATGATCGGAAGAAATCTCCAATCAATAACTTCCAAAAGAATACATAAACACTTTTTACGAATAGCTATAAGTTACGTTTCAAAATGTATACATATCGCTCATCAATTGTAGAAATCTACATAAAGTGAAAGCATGCATGATGTTGTAATGAAACCTGACTATATATTATCGCACTTAAAAGTTAATGTCCTTGTTTTGTTTCTGTATAGTACATGTAGAAGTCAAGCTGGAGATTGTATATCAATCTCGAATTTGTACTTGTGCAAATGTTATATTAACCTCGCATATGTGTGCGTTTTTGCCGTATTCTACATATATATGCATGTTCAGTGTAAAACGTTATGCTTTGCTGTAATGTTTATGTTCAATACGCACTTGTGTGTACTTTTTTCTGTGTTCGTGCTTTTTATATGTTCATGCCTTTCATAGGTCTATGTCCTTCATCGTTCTTATAATGTTTATTGCAAATATGTATTTGTTTGTACTATTTCTGAGTTTGTGCTTTCTCTATGTTTGTGCTTTCCCTATGTTTATGCATTTCCTATGTTTGTGCATTTCCTATGTTTGTGCTTTCCCTATGTTTGTGCATTTCCTATGTTTGTGCTTTCCCTATGTTTATGCATTTCCTATGTTTGTGCTTTCCCTATGTTTATGCATTTCCTATGTTTGTGCTTTCCCTATGTTTATGCATTTCCTATGTTTGTGCTTTCCCTATGTTTATGCATTTCCTATGTTTGTGCTTTCCCTATGTTTATGCATTTCCTATGTTTGCGCTTTCTCTATGTTTATGCATTTCCTATGTTTGCGCTTTCTCTATGTTTATGCATTTCCTATGTTTGCGCTTTCTCTATGTTTATGCATTTCCTATGTTTGCGCTTTCTCTATGTTTATGCATTTCCTATGTTTGTTCTTTCCTTATGTTTATGCTTTTCTTATGTCGATGTGCTTCACAGCTCTTGTAATCTATATTGTCAATGTCTATGCATGTTTATATATATTGTCATGTTTGTTTATAATACTGTGGTATTAATCCTTGAATTAACAAGGGAAATAAAGAGAATAATAAAAACTACAAAATATACATGTTTTTTTACATCGGCTGTATCCGGTCATGATTGGCTTTACATTCGTAGTTTACAGGTGTGCTGACACTTAATGAACATTTTGATTGACTTGTTTTGGAATTTGTTCTAAATATTGACTAATATGAGCATGTTACTCGATGAAATTGAAGCACTTTGTCATTGGTAAACATAAGTTATTACATTTTTTATTAATTTTAATAAAACCACTACAGTCAGATATTTTGGTACACTAGTTTGTGAATTTTGGTTTCAAAAGGTTGAAGTATATCAAATTAAGTTCATTTATATATTTCACAACCTAAACAACGCGACTAAAATCTGTCCTATTCAACACGGTGATATTATAAAAATATAGTTATATATTAATTATCAAATATAATTTCCTAGACTTATATAGTTTCTTTTTCGCCCAGTTAAAAAACTAATATGTGGATATGTAAATATTGTTTGCCAAAATAAAAATTGCCCATTTTCAGTTCAAATGTTGTTTGCTTGTGTATCGTTTCCACATACATAGTCACGTGTGATCAGTGATTTGGGGTTATAACAGATGCACATAAAATCAGTTATGAAATGTGAATACTTAGGCCATAGTTTGATTTCTTTTTGATGGAGAATTGACACATTTATAACAATAAAATGCGTCTAACGTTTGGAATAAAATGAAGACCAAGTGAAATAGTTTTTAATGACGTTAAGTATATATGCCTATCACTTGGTTTACTGTGTAAGACATGGCAAGTACAGGCAGACTAAGCTTGTTGAGTGTATATATGCCTATCACTTGGTTTACTGTGTAAGACATGGCAAGTACAGGCAGACTAAGCTTGTTGAGTGTATAGATGCCTATCACTTGGTTTACTGTGTAAGACATGGCAAGTACACGCAGACTAAGCTTGTTGAGTGTATATATGCCTATCACTTGGTTTACTGTGTAAGACATGGCAAGTACAGGCAGACTAAGCTTGTTGAGTGTATATATGCCTATCACTTGGTTTACTGTGTAAGACATGGCAAGTACAGGCAGACTAAGCTTGTTGAGTGTATATATGCCTATCACTTGGTTTACTGTGTAAGACATGGCAAGTACAGGCAGACTAAGCTTGTTGAGTGTATATATGCCTATCACTTGGTTTACTGTGTAAGACATGGCAAGTACAAGCAGACTAAGCTTGTTGAGTGTATATATGCCTATCACTTGGTTTACTGTGTAAGACATGGCAAGTACAGACAGACTAAGCTTGTTGAGTGTATAGATGCCTATCACTTGGTTTACTGTGTAAGACATGGCAAGTACAGGCAGACTAAGCTTGTTGAGTGTATATATGCCTATCACTTGGTTTACTGTGTAAGACATGGCAAGTACAGGCAGACTAAGCTTGTTGAGTGTATATATGCCTATCACTTGGTTTACTGTGTAAGACATGGCAAGTACAGGCAGACTAAGCTTGTTGAGTGTATATATGCCTATCACTTGGTTTACTGTGTAAGACATGGCAAGTACAGGCAGACTAAGCTTGTTGAGTGTATAGATGCCTATCACTTGGTTTACTGTGTAAGACATGGCAAGTACAGGCAGACTAAGCTTGTTGAGTGTATAGATGCCTATCACTTGGTTTACTGTGTAATACATGGCAAGTACAGGCAGACTAAGCTTGTTGAGTGTATATATGCCTATCACTTGGTTTACTGTGTAAGACATGGCAAGTACAGGCAGACTAAGCTTGTTGAGTGTATATATGCCTATCACTTGGTTTACTGTGTAAGACATGGCAAGTACAGGCAGACTAAGCTTGTTGAGTGTATATATGCCTATCACTTGGTTTACTGTGTAAGACATGGCAAGTACACGCAGACTAAGCTTGTTGAGTGTATAGATGCCTATCACTTGGTTTACTGTGTAAGACATGGCAAGTACAGGCAGACTAAGCTTGTTGAGTGTATATATGCCTATCACTTGGTTTACTGTGTAAGACATGGCAAGTACAAGCAGACTAAGCTTGTTGAGTGTATATATGCCTATCACTTGGTTTACTGTGTAAGACATGGCAAGTACAAGCAGACTAAGCTTGTTGAGTGTATAGATGCAATAATAGTAAGTGTGCTCGAAATAATAAAATTACTTAACTGCAGAGGAAATAATTGTAGATAGATTTATTTCAACATAAAATGTACAATTTGTATGGCAATATAAAATTAAGACATATGTTAGTAGAAACAATATGTACGAATCAATAACGCCATATCAATCAACATTATATGTTAAGGATAAAACCAAAAAAACTCTTATTTCCATTGTGGTCCTTAAAGTGTACATAATAATACTATTGCAAGCAGATATTTGGGGTACACTAATATGTGAGATTTGGGTTTCAAAAGGTTGAGGTAAGGATGGGAATGAAGTAAAACAAATTTAGTTTATTTATATTTAGTTTATTTTGAAAATATAACAATATACGAAGAATAAGCGTTTGAGCGTAGTCATTATAAATGCAATAATAATAAATGGGCTCGAAATGATAAAAATACATAAGAATATACAATCTACCGTTCAGTGGTATAAAACATGATGGGTCTGATTCGATACATCTAAGGAGTTAAACGCATGTGTGTACATTATGGATGGTTACAATGCTATCTCTCTCTCTCTCTCTAACTTTGTTTGTTTCTTTGTTTTTATCGGGTTTAATGCCACGTTTCAACAATTGTTCAACCAGTTTACCTAACCAGTTTTCCAGCTGTACTAACTTGCTCTTACACAAGCATCTGGATGTTTTGTCAGTTCGATTTGATTTGCTAACGTTGTTTAAAGATGTATCTGACTCATCTGAACCTAAAATTGTTTAATGGTGTAGTTACATAGTTTGCCACGTCATTAAAAAGAACCATTGTCATGTATAACCGTTTTAAACAATCTTGTTTAATCATATTACTAACAGACAAAACTAGTAAAAATACCTGCTTGTTAAAAAAACTGGAAGTTGTTTTAATTCTATGATAATACAAACGTCTTTTTTCGACAAATACAGGGATATACATAAATGCATATTTATTGAAGTGTTAAGTAGATAAAGTATATTTTTACTGTTTGTTTAGGTAAACAAATAAACAAAACATGAGCATAATATATCTTTTATCATAAATATGTTTGAAATTTAAAAGCACCAATGCTACTATTAAATTAAGCTCTGTCAGAATTTGATATTCTGCTTGACCAAATTTGCGCAAACTGATCAATGCATCTTTGTTAAATACAACTTAGAAACAGGTCTGTATTACCCACCGAACGTTATAAAAACCCAGCGAACACAATGTTGTTTACAAGTGACCACCAACTAATCTTATTCGATATTCTCTCACAATCAAATATCATTTGAGGGCGTATGTCTTCAGCATTAGTCAAAACAATGTCTCAATTTTTCCAACGTATGATGAAACTATACTAATATTATTATTCTTTCTTCCTCTGTTCAAACAATTTTGTGTATAGTACATTCTACAACACTGACGCAACTGTATATCATTTTTTCATACATAGGAATGTTAAAGTTGCAAAAGAGTTTTTCAAGAAAGATAACTCTTCAATTATTTGGGTTTATCGATAACTTTAGTTACCTCCCTTGCAAAGTAACCTGAAATTATGTTGAAATACACGCTGATATTAGCTTCAAATTCTTGTTTTATTTAGAATGTTTTGTCAATCGATTTAGTTAAACCTCGAATTGCCTGATAATTACAAGAATATGCCAATGGTGCTGGGTTTTTTTCGGCGCATGCGTACTAACATGGCTTTGTTTTTAGCATATCCGTGTTGTGTAAACCAATCAAATCTTACGTTAACCACAAAACCAACTTCTCTACAACCGAACAACATTTGTAACCTTGACACGGATTGGTTTACCTCTCTATAAGGAGTCCGTTACTTTGCCGAAATCCACTGAATTTCGGTGAAATAACCGAATTCTATTTTGGATATCTAGAGTGACCAGCAATCGTAATATCTCAGCATTTTTATGTTGCATCACAAATCTAAACCTTCAAATTGCACCGACCGTTTTTTTTTAAAGATTTTTCTTGCTTATATATAAGTTATGCATGCTTTACATGAGAGAGGCAATTTTTGTTCAAAACTTTGAAGAAACTGCTGTAAAAATTCTAAAAAAGTACATGAATTCACATTGAAACTTGGCTTACAAATATAATTTCAAAATATTATTTAAACCCATTGCCAAAATATTTGAACTTGCTAGGAGAAGCATAGGATTTTATGATCCCTGAAGAGTTAGAGAATGTAAACACTTGTGTTCAACAAAAAAACTCTAATTGTGTCTGTTTATAAGTATGACATCCATATTCTAAGGAGAAATATCTGCCAATTTGTTTATTTGGCGATGAACAGATTTATTTATGCCAATAAACTTTTGACTTGATTAATACTTTACTAAACATTTGCACCCATCATTTATGTTTGAAGGGTTTTGTATATAATTGTTTGCAGATACATATTATCATTTTGGAATGGCTGTGCACTATATGTGTGGACATTTTCAATGAAACTATTATTCCTTTATAGGTATTTTGAATAGGGTTAATTTAGTAATAAACAAAATGGATGATAATCCTCATTGCAGCAATTAACATGTATTCGAAATACAGTAAAACCTCACGTAAACACCACCTCAATAATAACATCACCTCTAAATTAAGAACACGACTTTCAAAAGAGAGAGAATAAGTTGCTACAGCGAACGCCACATACATAAGACAGTACCTCCCCACACAGACCTCCAGGAAAAACTATAATCCATAACATAAAGCACTTGAGGAGGTTAAAGAGTATATACGTTAGGAACAAAGTGCAAGGAATGGCCTTGCAGACCATAAGGAATAACTAAGAGAATCTAAAAGGACAAACAGTGAAGGGTGGGGGGATTAATGGATGGAAGATATCACAGGACAAGTCTATAAACACTATAATTTATAAAGTGAAAGAAACGCACAGGGGAAAGGGAAATATAACATATACCCAAAACACAAAAAGAAATGCCATACAGACTATTTTCGCTGTTTTACTCTTTAATAAACCTCAATATTAAGACCACCTCAATATTAAGACCACCTCAGTAAGAAGACCAGTTTCCGAGGGTCCCAAGGGTGGTCTTATTATTGAGGTTTTTCTATTTACATAATAATGAAATAATGTAAGCACGTTGTAAACTGAACACGTCGTGTATTTAAAAAACTCGGATTAATCATTGTATGTTTCGATACTCGGCTAGGCCATTCATTGCTCCACCGTTCCAATACACGTTTATCCTTGTACCTCTCAAGTCCATAATGTTTTGAACGCTGTTGTTTCCGTAGGGTCTGTGTGTGGTGGTGGGTAGGCATTGTCCTTCTTTTACCTTGTTCATTGGCCACTTTGATTTCGTACATGCTCTTCTCTCCTGAATGATGTTTTATTATTATTCCTATACATGCTATTGTCATATTTGATATAATAAATGTAATAGTAAATTTGCACGCTTTGATATATTAAACGCCTTCGTTTTATCTCTGAGGTTTTCGCAGTCGACTGTCTATAACAGAAAAATCTATCTGGAAGAACAATACGGAATGTTATGATTATTTATAGAAGTCAATTTTATTCTGTCAAAAAACGGAAATTGCTGTCTGTACATCATGTAAGTATTAAAAAGCGGTAAAATATATCCTTCTATTCATATACAACGGTTACTTTCTATGTTATTTAGGAGGTTTCTGAGTTTGCATCATTGCCACAAGAAAAGTTGTGGTTATTCAAGTCAAGTCAAAAGGTTAATTTGCATAAACAAAATTGGTAATTGCAAAAAAATAAACAAAATACAATAAAAAAACACATACATATATACATAGGCTCTGAAAAGTGAAGAAAAGTATGAAAAAATCACAGAAACAACATTTACTAATTTGAATGGGGATACAAATAAGTGTAAAGTGCAAATTCAAAAGTGCACCGTACATAAAGTAAATTACAAACAGACAATATTACAATATATTATAATCATAATCTATTGGATATTTTTACTTAAAGATGCACCTGGCTCATCTGAACCTAACATTTTTAATGGGCTTCACCGAGTATTGTTGTTACGTAGTCTAAATCACCATTAATTAGAACCATTTCAATGTATGACCGTTTAAAACAATCTTGTTTAATCATATTACTAAAAGACAAAACTAGTAACAAACACCTGCTTGTTAAACAACTGGAAGCTTTTTTAATTTCATAATAACCCAAACGTCTTTTTTCGACAAATACAGAGAAATACATTATAAATGTAGTTTGTGATAATGCATATTTATTGAAGTTTTAACTAGATAAAGTATATGTTTCATGTTGGTTTACTTAAACAAATGAACAAAAATGAGCATACTATATCTTTAATTTATTTGGTATTTGTAAAATGGCATTTATTATTCAGATATGAGCACAGCCGAATTACATTTATCATATTATCTCCCCTTATGCTTTAGATAACTATTCGGTTTCTGCTCCCCTCTTCTAACATGCCTTGGCCTGATAAACTAAATGTATGATAATTTCAAATGCTAAAAGACCTGTACTAAATTCTTCGCTATCACTTTATGTAAATAATATCACTCTAGAACAGGTAAGTAACCACAATATGCTTGGAGTAATCATTGATAAAAATCTTCGCTGGAATGCAAATATAGATCACGTATGTCACAAACTCAAATCAAAGTTAAATTTATTAAAAAGAATAAACTATATCTTAAACACCAACACAAGGAAATTATTCTACAATTCTTACATATTATCTTCAATGGACTATTGTTGTCCTATATGGTGTCGAGGGCTTGTAGCAAACAACAAGAAAATATCCATAATACAGAAAAAAGCTGCAAAAATTATTCTACATAGACCACAAATAACACCATCACGACCCTTATTCATTGAATTAGGGTGGCTATCATTTGAAAATAGATGTAAATTTCTCTCAGCAACTATAGTGCATAAATTCTCACATAATAAAATGCCCACTCACTTTCATGATATAATTTCTTTCACCCATAATTCTACATACTCATTAAGATCCACCACCAACAATGACATAGCATCAAATCAAATTATGGTAAACAAACATTCTCTTTTTTATGCTCGTGATGTATGGAATTCAATTCCTGTAAATATACGTTGTCTGTCTGATACAGAAACATTTCAAAATAATTATAGGAACTACTTAATGCTTAAACAATGATATCAATAATATTTCATTATTGTATGTATGTGTCTTATGTGAGGTGTCTGTTGTTGTTGTTGTTTTATTTCAATTTTATTTTCAGATCATCTTAACTTTTGTAGTTTTTAATAGTCTCATTTACATCCTGATGTCAAAACATGATGTACATGTACAATGTATTGTGTGTGCGTGTGTGAATGCGTGTTTGGATTGTGTAGGTGCGTGTGCGTGTGCGTGTGTGAATTCTTGTTTGTTTGTGCGTGTTTATATTGTTAATAGAAGGTCATATTGAAAAAAAGATGTACAATTTATTGTTAACTATGCAACCTTCTGAAAATAAAGAATTTATTATTATTATTATATATTATTTGTATTTGTTCCCTGTCTCTATCCGTGTCCAACTTGTTTTCTTAGCTTGTCCTGTAATGGCTTTCCTCCCCTCTTCTAACATGCCTTGGCCTGATATAGTATTCGTGTTCATTCCCTGTCTCTATCCGTGTCCAACTTGTTGTCTTAGCTTGTCCTGTAATGGCTTTTCCTCCCCTCTTTCAGTCGTCTTATTCTACTCTCCTGGGTTGTGTGTGGTAATCAGCCTGACAACTTCTTATCTTTCTATTCCAATAGATGTATTCCATTAAACCTCTCATAAACTGCTCGTGTTTGTTTTCCGTACTAACATGGCTTTGCTATTTGCATGTCAGTGTTGTTTAAATCAATCAAATTTTACGTTAACATTTAAATTAACTTCTCTTCAACCGAACAACATTTGTAACCTTGGCGCGGATTGGTTAACCTTTCGATAAACGAATGATCAGCTGATCTTGATTTGATGTTGAAAATTATTGGTCTTTTCTTGAATGCAATTGCATACGTTATACAGTATTTTTTTCATAAATAAACATAAATGTACCTAAAATTCTAATTAACGTTGTGGAAACCTTTGATATCCAAACTCTATTAATTTACCTCAAAACGTGTACCATAAATTCTATCAACACCTACTTCACGAGATCAACAAAATACATTTTAAAATAGATCTTAAGCTCCTTGAATTCACAGAAGAAACTTTAAAAACTATTTCAATTAACAGGATTGCATCATGTAAATTTAAATAAAAAGTAATTCGATTAACAACAGATTGCATCTCGTTAATTGTATAGCTACTTATTCTCTCTTTTATAAGATGCGTTCAATAAACGGCACAATACACGCAGTAAACTATATCAAGAACTTCTTAAATTTTACAATAAATTACTTGACGTAAACTAATTCTCAAACTCCTTCAAGGAACAAAAATACATTCGGAAATATATATCTTATATATATATATATATATATACATATAAATACTTATTCAATAAACATGAAAACTCGTATGGAAAAATGCATCAAACACACTCAATTTACAGCAATTGCATCGCGTAAATGACATAAACAAAACTCATTCAATTAATGCATGTAGTAAACCACATCAAAAACTTCTGCAGTTAACAGCAAAAAAATACATCAAATTAAAACACAGCTTCATGCAAGCAATCGATGTCTAGCTATCAGACTGTATGATATATACCGCCCGTTGATTTATACCATCCGTCTATCACCTGATAAGCTTAGAATGAGCTCTTATACTGCCGAGATAACGACTTCATATTATTCCAAATATCTAAATAATTACCTAACAACAAAGGTAAACGCTGTTATTCTGTGATATAACTAGACTGTGTGCTTTTACTTCGCTACAGTTCAAAAGTTCGTTACGTCCGAAATACAAGGCTTAGTTTATATACAAAACATATTTCTTAGAAACATGATTTTGCAGAACATCAGATTTGTATTGTTTGTAAGTGTAAAGTGAGAATAATATGGCTTATGCCGTTTTTTGGTGTCGTTTCATTCCATATTCATCTTTGGAGTTCGATGAAAATGTTGTGTTGCTTAGTGTCTATGTCCTAATCATTTCGTGTGCTTTCTGGTCCGTTTGGTATTGCTTTTGTGCCCCCACATTGCGTGTACATCCTGGTCTGTTTGGTATTGCTTTTGTGCCCCCACATTGCGTGTACATCCTGGTCTGTTTGGTATTGCTTTTGTGCCCCCACATTGCGTGTACATCCTGGTCTGTTTGGTATTGCTTTTGTGCCCCCACATTGCGTGTACATCCTGGTCTGTTTGGTATTGTTTTTGTGCCCCCACATTGCGTGTACATCCTGGTCTGTTTGGTATTGCTTTTGTGCCCCCATATTGCGTGTACATCCTGGTCTGTTTGGTATTGTTTTTGTGCCCCCACATTGCGTGTACATCCTGGTCTGTTTGGTATTGTTTTTGTGCCCCCACATTGCGTGTACATCCTGGTCTGTTTGGTATTGTTTTTGTGCCCCCACATTGCGTATACATCCTGGTCTGTTTGGTATTGTGTTTGTGCCCCCACATTGCGTATACATCCTGGTCTGTTTGGTATTGTGTCTGTGCCCCCACATTGCGTGTACATCCTGGTCTGTTTGGTATTTTGTTTGTGCCCCCACATTGCGTATACGTCCTGGTCTGTTTGGTATTGTTTTTGTGCCCCCACATTGCGTGTACATCCTGGTCTGTTTGGTATTGTGTTTGTGTCCCCACATTGCGTGTACATCCTGGTCTGTTTGGTATTGTTTTTGTGCACCCACATTGCGTGTACATCCTGGTCTGTTTGGTATTGTGTTTGTGCCCCCACATTGCGTGTACATCCTGGTCTGTTTGGTATTGCTTTTGCATCTTCCCCTATATGTTCCTTCATGGCGCTTGTTCATAAACATTATGCGTATGAAACTCTTGACTAAGACTTTAAGTTATTAACTAAATGTTCTTTCTGATCCTATGTTGTTGTAACAGTATAGATTTTAATACAAATTAGCAGAAGCGTTAAAGGTGTAACAACAATTATTCAGACATAATTTCATTTGTTTTGATATAATGAATTAATATGATGGTCAATATAATGTTTGCAAATTTAAAGTTTAAGTCTGACTTTCAGATCTCAACTGTTCGTGGACAATGACCCAGGTCCGTTTGATATTGTTTCCCTTCCCTGTGTGTACCTTCTGGTCTGTTTGGTATT
The DNA here is from genome assembly GCA_032209605.1 of Mactromeris polynyma. Lineage (NCBI taxonomy): Eukaryota > Metazoa > Mollusca > Bivalvia > Venerida > Mactridae > Mactromeris > Mactromeris polynyma. The sequence goes on from JASFXZ010000048.1 coordinate 1,821,449, forward strand.
GTTTGTGTGCCCCTTCCCTGCGTGTGCTTCTTCCCTTATCATGTGTCTTGGTCTGTCTTGAGATGTCCTGATTTGTGGTAGCAGTCTGTTCCCTGCTCTACGATTTATATCTAATCAAGAAAATTCATGAAACAAAATTTAATGTGACTAGCTGTATTGATAATAGATGGTCATGAATTCGTCTCAGAAAACAATAGTGTGGAACTGTGTTTCTTTTAGTTGACATTACATGCACACACAGAGAGAATGAAATATGATATTCATTTGTGTATCGGTACTTCTCACCTAAAAGAATTGTAGGTTGTCATGGAGTTGTTTAATTTTGTCTAACACATTCCGTTGTCATGGTTATAGGTATTGGAAGTCAGAGATACGAGAAGCGTGATTTTCTGAGTTCATTATTTCAGATACAGTCTATGTTACATTCCTTGAAATAACCAATATGAAATATATCCAAGACCATGTAATAATGCTTTAAATGTTATGTTTATATTTCTCATATTCTACATGATGTGGGAGTGGTTACAAATAGAATTCTCAACTTCTGACGGACTTTGATTCTCCCGAGTTATCCGTAATGGTCGGCCAGTCCATGCCTTTCGTCCCTGTTACTTTTCGTATTTACACTTACGCCTCCTCAAATGCTTTTTGTTTATGGACTGTTGTTTTCCCGGAGGTATGTATGGGGATGCATTGTATTTTGTATGTGGCGTTCCCTGTAGCAACTTATTCTCTCTCGTTTGCCTTAACATTTCATACTAATATTTTAAAAATAGAAATAATACATTGCACAATTGAGAAGTTCCTTATTCCTCCATTGATGAATTCCATTTTGTGACATTGAATATTGAAATACTATACTAGTAGTTTAAATATAAGTTGTGGGCATAGGAAAATAAAGACTAGGAAGTGACATCCTTGGATAAGCAATTTAATATCAGTCTTTAGTACTGAAAAGAGGTGTGCAATCATTTCAAGGAGACCTGTAGATCTTATAAAACGTTCTAAAGGAATTACTCGTAGGTAGGCTGCGTGCAGTCCAATCCAGTTGTCAATTAATGTAAAATGTGCATGCGGTTGGTCGATCGAATTCCTAACGATACTTCGAAACATATGCTTAAAAATAATTGATGTAATTTGGTACTTGTGGTATATACTTAATTATAAACTTTGTACACTAGTAGGGTACTATCAAAGACACCTCTATTCTATATATATATGGTAGTGTTTATTTCTAAATGCGGGTACAGTCCGTTAGAATGTATATGGTCTGATGTGCTAGACCATAAACATATTAAAGTTTTTTGTTTAAAAACAACCTCAGACGGAATTAAAAAGGTAGACGGAATGTTTAATTTGTTACGAGGAACGCGACGTTCAATTGATAATGCCTCCTTGCATATATTCCTGAAGTTTTATTCACAAACACTTTAAGTCTGAAACTCAGACTTAGACTTCAAATAATTATGCCAAATTAATATTTACCAGCATTTTGTTGTCATTGCATCTAAACAAATGAAATTCAGTTTGAATAGTTGTTGTTTCCCTCCGAACACTTTTGCTAATTAATATTAAAATTGATATGGTTACAACAACAAAGGAGCAAAAAGAACCTTTGACATGTTTAAGGATAAGTCTGAGATTCAGGCTTATAACGTTTATGAATAAGACCCCAGGGAAACATGTTTCATTGGCTGTTGTTTCCGTGGGGTCTGTGTTGAGAGGCATTGTTGGTCAGGCCATTCCTTGCGCCCCTGTTCCCTGACGTATTTACCCTTGCACCTCCTCAAATGCCTGATGGTTTTTATGACTGTTGTTTTCCAGAAGGTCTGTGTGGGGAGGCATTGTCGGTCAGGCCATTCTTTGCGCCCCTGTTCCCTGACGTATTTACCCTTGCGCCTCCTCAAATGCCTGATGTTTTTATGACTGTTGTTTTCCAGAAGGTCTGTGTGGGGAGGCATTGTCGGTCAGGCCATTCCTTGCGCCCCTGTTCCCTGACGTATTTACCCTTGCGCCTCCTCAAATGCCTGATGTTTTTATGACTGTTGTTTTCCAGAAGGTCTGTGTGGGGAGGCATTGTCGGTCAGGCCATTCCTTGCGCCCCTGTTCCCTTACGTATTTACCCTTGCGCCTCCTCAAATGCCTGATGTTTTTATGACTGTTGTTTTCCAGAAGGTGTGTGTGGGGAGGCATTGTCGGTCAGGCCATTCCTTGCGCCCCTGTTCCCTTACGTATTTACCCTTGCGCCTCCTCAAATGCCTGATGTTTTTATGACTGTTGTTTTCCAGAAGGCCTGTTTGGGGAGGCATTGTCGGTCAGGCCATTCCTTGCGCCCCTGTTCCCTTACGTATTTACCCTTGCGCCTCCTCAAATGCCTGATATTTTTTTTGACTGTTGTTTTCCAGAAGGTGTGTGTGGGGAGGCATCGTCTTTTGTATGCGGCCTTTATTGTTACAACTTGGTAATTTCTTTTTTAAGGAATCATATTTACCTTGGTGTAGTTTATTCGTAGTTTTGCAACAATAACGCGTTCGTTAACTCTGATAGATGATATAACAATTATATTCACTCTCAGAATATTTCAATCTTTAAAATAATCGCAAATAATTATGAATAAAGGGCGGTACTGATTGAACACGCCAACCCGTTAACGTTATCACAAATACTGCGGTATGCACCTAATGTACGTCGTAACTTTCAAGTGTTAGACAGTGTTATCATTACAAAACCTGCTTGAGGTGCACATTAAATGCTCCTCAAAACAACTTCCTGTTATCATAGTATTGTGTCGCTAGCGATCCATATTTTTAAAACAAAGCAAAAATATCTCTTGGTGAGACAAGACAAGAATAAGCTTCTATATTATATATTTAATGATTTTATGTTATGCATAGTGTCTTGTGATAAGAACAGTTTCTAGCCATACTTATTTCCTTTGGAAGTATGTGATAATTGATATTTGCACTTTGTAGTTTCATCGGATGCAGCTGAATTAATATTGAAAAAAAGGAATGTGTTAATTTTGTTTTGTTCAAAGTTCACAGTTTATTCAGTATACATATATACGTTCTCAGAAAGATGCATTTTATTGTGTCCTTCGATCAATAGTACATCGTGGATGCATTTAAGTATTTGACAAATCACAACAAAACTGGACTTTTTGTGCTATGTTTATATGTAATCGCACCTGAGAACAGTTTCAGCTATTGTGACCGCCTCTGTCCTTGATCTTCCGTCGTCGTCCTTGCCAGCATATTGCCACAAATTTCATTGTCTCCTAAACCATAATGTCAATGTCAGTCGAATTGCGGGGGAACATTCATCGGTCTGAATCATTTCTATTACAGTTGTTCAGAGAATATCATTCCACGTGGAACATTTTTCGGTGTACATTTAACTGTTTAATATACATCAATTTATTCTCACTTTATTCCAAATAAAACTTATATAGATAAGAAATAACTGTTATCGCTAAGAAATACCAACTATGGCTTTAACGATGCTCGGTTTGTGACACGAAAAACCATTACAGAAATTTGTTTTGAGGTGCAATCAGTTTGCATCTCAAGTCGATCGTTGTAGTTTTCACACGGACTAACAATACAAATAATTTCACAACATACTGTCTGCTACTATCTGTTTCTTTTGACAATTTACAGTAAAAATATCTACAACATTGTCTTGGACTGCATCAAATTAATTGATCATAATTGCAAATGCATTATTGACACCAGAATTATATGAAACACTTAAATAAATATATTCCAAAATGTTTGTTTAACCATTTTATCGACTATCATCGAAATATCGCATACGAAACATTAGGGATGTGGGGGGGTACAAGAGTAAACATGAACGGAGTAGCAAGGCGTGGTCGGACAGACTATCAAACACAACCATGGATAGTATACGGGACAACAGGGGAAACGGATTGAATGGATGGCACACCACGGAACAAGACAAGAAATTTGCTAGTAAAAACCCGTTTATTTGCAAAATGCGGACTGGAAAAAACATCTGAATTTTATAAAGGATTAGGTCAAGCATGACGATGCCTTAACATATACAAATTTATATGATATGTAAACATTTATTATGAAGCGTTTAGTGTCGGAATTAAAATACAGTCGGACCTTATCCGAATACTTGGTATCATACGAAGTAAATATCAGGTCCCGATGTATCTTCTTAGGCACGTCGAATTGAAATAGGCTATTCGAAACTATGTATTATTCGACATGACAATTGAGTCCCAATGAATTCGAATGAACGAGGTTGTACTGTAGCATTGCGTTACTGACCTATAAATGAAAATGTTCAGACTGTCAAACACATAACTCCATTGCATGTTAGCAATACTAGCAATACTAATGTATTTGTCCGTCTAGGCGTCTGGAAAAGACAGTATTTAATAGATTGCCAGAAATGTAGATGTGCACGTAATTAGAATAGGTCTTGACGTCATGCTCTCTTAATCAGAATATGTTCAGGTCTTGATGATTCCAGCCATGAACAGCATCGACAATCAAAGAGCTATAATTATTATTGCTAGACTGAACTATAACCTCGTTTATTCGACAACCTTCTATCCGAATACTTGGTAACATTCGAAATAAATATCAGGTCCCAATGTATCTTATTCGAATTGAAACGGGCTGTTCGAAACTACGTATTCTTCGAAATAAAAGTTCATACCCGATGAATTAGAATGAACGAGTCCGACTGTATGTTAATGGGTACCATATTTATTTTAGATAAACCAATGCTGAGACAACCTTGAAACGGTGGTGTTAAAATCTTGCCACAACATATCCAAGATATTTTACTTTTTAAAGCAAGAGATATGTATCTTAAATTAAGATCAATGGAACCCATTGTCTCCCGCAAGTTTTAGTGAGACAATAATCCGAAATGTACCGGTTTGTTTTGTTACACATGCTGAACTACAGGGTGTGTCGATAACATGAAATAATGTTGTGTACACTGGCTTTATTTTGCATAATGCAAACTGCTGCTTTTTTCATGAATATCTGGGCCTGTATTACAGAAGCATCTTAAGTAAATCTTAGATATTTTCACGTAAGTTCAAAACTTCGAATGAATGTAATTCCAAAACCACATTAAAACTGTTAGACTTTTTAATGGTAACGACTACAACATATTAATACTATTCATTTATCACTCTTGATTTGGCCATATAATAGCCCGTATGTTAAATAAACCACTTAAGGAAAGTGTAATTTTAAGGATAAGGATAATATTTTACTTAGGAAGTTTCTGTAATATTGCCCCTGTTCTATGTTGAACTCTCCACAGGAGTAAACTAATGGTATATATACAATACAATACAATACATTTTATTTCGGCATTTAAACAATTTATTTTGTATTTTGCCACATATATAGTCGGTGAGAGAGAAATAGTCATGAGAGCATAGTGAAGATTTAAAATGAAATATGATGGTAGTTACAAAAAGTCAGACAAATATTTAACATAAATAGTAACATAAGTACAGTGTAGTTTTCACAGATTTGTAGAATTTCTTTTTGACATAGCAAGTAGATATATTTTGCCAAGTGAATTTGAATGCGTTTTGAGTTTGAAGACATGATATTATAATAGTTTGTATATAGCGACATAGATGGGAGAGCACTTAAAAAACTAATAAAATTCAAACTTTGTGAACCAACTTTTTTAACACCCTGTAGATATCAAGTGAATTCTCGTTAAACACGAGGAAAGGCTAACTGGTAATAAATCGCAACAGGCTTAAACAATCCAACAAACTCACAAAACGACGTAATGACGTCGATAGGTTCGCCACATGGCCGTATGTCCTGTTATTCATTTTAATGTTAATTTAACAAGTTGTGAGACAGTTAAATATAATTTTGTACATGTGTTGAAAAGATGCTGATAATACAAAACTGAAAACTAATATTTGTATGATAGACACAGTAATTTGTTGTTTACAAAACCGACATTTAAACACAAATGATGGTGAATATTAATATTCATAATATCAAAGTGAAACAATATGGTTTAAGCTCATACATAATTATAACAGTAAGCTTATAATATCATACTTGAAGTACAAAAATTGACAGGACATGAAAAGGAATATGAGTAATACAATAATATGTAGAGATAATGTTGACAATTATGAATAAAAGCATATGACAAGTGTATACTGAAATTTCTATTACTTTTTAATCATTAGTATTTTATATTTTCTAAATTAATGCCCCATGAAGGATTTTTTTATAAAATTAATCTGGATAATTAGTCTATACTTATTGCGCACTAGTTATACACCAATTAAACAACTCATTTGCAATATGAAGTATAAACAAAACTTTGGGAGTTACATATGCTTATGATATGATACAGGTACTAAATAGATAACCTGAAATGAAATATGAACAAGATAAGAAATGCACAACATATACAATTAATAACTGATAAAATGTAATTATATACACTGGATCCATCACTAAAATAGTACTTAATATTATGTACCATATTTGTGAAGAAGTATCATAATTTGACAATGAAATAATTGCTAATATTTTGCAGCAACAATGTACTTAATTGGAGGGTTATTGATAGGAAACCAATCATTCACACAGATGAACGACAAAGGTAACACTTAATTATCTTGCTATCCATTACTTTCTATAGGTTACCTCAAGCAGGACGCCCGTTATAGCTCAATGTGAGCACTTCCGTGATTGAAATATCTGTTTATCTGATGTAAGGCTTTCCTTGTGGATTAATACTCCTGGTTTCTTAGCAAATATTGAAATGATGATGTTCAATGTTCATCAAAGGCTTTCAAATACTGTTAGACATGTACGTCAGAATAAGCTTCACAAGCACATTGATGTCTGAGATATCGACAGAGAAACTGTTGCAGCAATTCTTTGAATCTATTATGATGTAGAATCCCTCTACTTAATTTTCCAGAGGTCAAGCTTTGAATCTTGTTGGACCACTGACCATAGTGGACATCTCAAAGTTGTGCTGCGCCCTTAAATTAAAAAAAATATTACATTTGATAGTAATTTCTTGTAAAACCGTGAATTTTCTTGTAAAAACTACATGTTTTAATTGAAGATCCAATAATTGAGCTGATGCACACACAAACACTTGTCTACTTAAAATGTTTAGTATGGTTTGATTATGAAAAATGTCATTAAAAAGTTGCAAATACTTAATATATATAAAAAAAATTACATTCCAAAGAAATATCGATGTATTTCAGATTTTTCCATAATGCATAACCCCAAAAAGATTGTTGTGTTTGCTCTGGTCTCAAAGTTGCATCATTGAAATGTACTTGAGAAAAATGCTAAGACAGTCATGATGTCAAATAGCATAAATATTGAATAAAGTGTCAGATTTCTGAATTAAGTCATCTTAACTAACACTTATTAATCGTGTATTTTTTTATTTTCATTATTAAAATGACTTCGTAACTTTATCATTTAAGCCTCCTTATAGACTGGTTCAGAATTATTTTTTACCTGACAAGAGCGGCTTCCTTTGAGAGAATATCAAGACATCAGACTGACAAGGGAAGTAACTCAGTTGTTCCATCTACCAAATCCTCCTAAAGATAAAAGAATGAACAGATATTCAAATATATACCCTTTAAGAGAGTCCCTATGTAATTATGGTTCTTATACACGTCTATACTCCTGCTTTCTCCGTACCAATATCTAAAGTTTGAAGTAAATCCCTCCATAAGTTATGATATGGACAAGCAATATGAACAATGGTTGTCATCACTAGATGCCAAACCTTACAACTGAGGAGTATGAAATTAATGCCAGAAGTGTTCTAGATAGTTTTCATGCATAGACAGTAAGTATCATAATGGGAATAATGCCGAAATATTTTCATTTATTTATCAATGTTTGTATGAAATTGTAAGATAGAATATATATTATACACAATGTAGACTAAGAAATCGACACTTTGTAAAATGCAATTTCAACAGATATTGCACCGAAAAGTTTTAAAACACATTTATTGGTGAACACTGTAATTTACTCCAAGTCTATATCTTGAATAATAAAAACATCATTATGATGGTTTGGAGCAAAACTATTTTAATTTCATCTTCAACAACACTGAATCACATCAGTTTTCCACGTAACACTTGATATCTTGATGGCAGATTTAGTTCCACTTACTTCATTATCTTTTCTTTGGTTATGTTTGACTACCGACCAAAATGGACTGAAGCATTACTAAGGTAAGCAACTCATCATCTATGAAAATTATAAAGAATATAATAAATATGTCTTGTTATGCAGAAAGTGACGCGTTACGCAGTTTAAGACTCGATAACGTTACACAGTTTTTAACTTGTTTGGTACGTTATACAGTATGCGACATGTTCAAGTTATACAGAATGCATCATGTCCACTTCATGCAGAATGTGACTAGCTCACCTTACGCAATTTGTGACATGTTCACGTCAAGATGGTATCGAAATCTAAAAATTATCAACTCCAAAATATGTGACTTGTTCACGTATGCTGTAACAATGGTGCCTAATCTCACAGTATACACGAAGTGGCTCATTATGCAGTATGTGACTTGTTCACGTTATGCAATATGTGACTCTTCCACGTTATGCAAATTGTGACTCGTTCACTTTTACTATGTGACTCGTTCACGTTTTACACATTGTGACATGTCACGTTATGCAGTAATTCACGTATGCATTATGCAGTATCAGACACGTTCACGTTATACAGTTTTTAATCTGTTCATGTTACGCAGTTTGCGACTCGTTCATACTATGCAGTAAGTAGGGGAGCATAATGAGGGAACAAACAAGGGGGCAATGAAAACACAAGTTGCACAGTAAAACAGAAAAAGCAGTAAATAGCAAAGCAGAGTTCAGTAAATGAAAGGTGAAGATGATAAATGGAATGCCAGAAAAGAATCAACAGAATTAAATTTAATTAAGAGATGACAGAAACAAGTCAACAATAAATTAAAAACAGTAAAATATAAACAGTTGAACAGAAAACAATCAACAGAGAACAGTGAAAAATGAACAGAAATAAATAATAAACGAAAACACTAAACTGGTAACAATAGACAAAAAAACAGTCAACAAAAATAACGTTGAACAGTAAAATAAAACAATGAACTATGAACAATAAACAAAGAACTGTGAACAATAAACAAAGAACTGTAAACAATAAACAAAGAACTGTAAACGATAAACAAAGAACTGTTAACGAAATACACAGAACTGTAAACAATAAACAAAGAACAGTAAACAATAAACAAAGAACTGTAAATAATAAACAAAGAACTGTAAAAATAAACAAAGAACAATAAACAGTAAACAAAGAACAGTAAACAATAAACAAAGAACAAAAATACAGTCAACAATAAGCAAAGAAAAGTAAACAATAAACAAAGAACAGTCACCAATAAACAAAGAACAGTCACCAATAAACAAAGAACTGTAAACAATAAACAAAGAACTGTAAAAAATAAACAAAGAACTGTAAACAATAAACAAAGAACTGTAAACAGTAAACAAAGAACAGTTAACAAAGAACAGTAAACAATAAACAAAGAACAGTCACCAATAAACAAAGAACAGTCACCAATAAACAAAGAACTGTAAACAATAAACAAAGAACTGTAAACAATAAACAAAGAACTGTAAACAATAAACAAAGAACTGTAAACAATAAACAAAGAACAGTAAACAATAAACAAAGAACAGTAAACAAAGAACAGTAAACAAAGAACAGTAAACAAAGAACAGTAAACAAAGAACAGTAAACAAAGAACAGTAAACAAGAAAAACTGAACAAGAAAAACTGAACAGTAAACAAAAACAAAGAACAGTAAACAAGAAACGGAAAACAATAAACAGTAAACAAAGAAATTATGTAGTGAACAATAAACAGAAGTTAGGTGATAAATAAACTGAAGAACGGTGAACAATAAAGCAATGAACAAATAAGAGTTAGAGAGGAAAGCAATTTACAGTTGAAGAAAGATACAGTTTGTATATAGAGAAAGCTGCATTCACAAGACAATGCCTCCCCACACAGATCCCTGGGAAACATCAGCACACAAATAACTAAGAGTTGAGAATGTGTAAGGGCAAACATCTATGGGGCCTGGGGCTATCAGCAGTGTCAGCTATCAGAAGTGCCAGGCTGCTTTTAATTTATAAACATTTATTTTGCATAATTCAATTAGCATGTCGATTAATTATTAAATCCACAAAATCCTTTTTAAATTCATCATTGGTATCCTATGCACGTTTTATAAGGTTTCTTGTTGCGGTACCATTACAACCCAAATAGTACAGCAATTTCTATAAAGGAAAAATGCAATGCCAATTATCATTCATGAAACGTTTCAACAAGATAGACCCATTGGTTTTAGGGACATAATATTTAAGTGAATATTGACTGATGGGCCAATATCTCTCAAATCAAATAAATATTCAAGAACTAAAAATATCACTCACCAGCATTTTTCAATAAGATAAAAATAAAGATAACCCTGCATTAAGTACAAAGCACTGCACTCCTGTATCAGGTCTGTTACCACATTGTCGATATGAAGTATGAGCTGCTATTTATACCACTGACCATCATAAGTGTTGTTCCAATGATGCACATGTAGGATGAACAATAATGGTGTATCTGTAAAGAACAAAACAATCATGTATTATCCGTTATTAAATAAATATGTCACTAATGAAAAAGTTGGCCATACAAGATAAGTATGAAACAGAACATTACCATAATATTACTCTCAACATGGAGAACATTTGCAGGAAGTTCAAATCCTTCAAGTGGTTCAAAAGTTATGAAGCAGACACTATTTGTGACAGACGGATTGGACAGACAGATAACCCAAGCAAAAACTATTATATGGGAGCGACATAATTATACTATTTGTGACAGACAGATGGACAGACAAATTATCCAAGCAAAAACTATTATATGGGGGCGACATAATTATACATAAGTATTTAGTAATTAATTTTAATTCAAATTCATTAGTAATTAATTAATATTTTTCAAAATATATATTTAAATAAAAAAGTTATGAAGATTTAAAGTTCGTAAAATTGACAAATTATTGCAAGTATAAGTACCATAGACACGAGTCTGAGTAGCGGGCCCGAAAAAAATCAACATCAACTTCATTTAATCATCATAACTGATGTATGAAGCTGAATTACTTGTCCAATTCAAAATGTTTACATACTGCATACAACACAAGCGATTGTCAGGCATTCTCTTCATTGATCCCTTCTATAGTCTAAGTATATTACAGTTCTATATTATGCATATACAATGTACTATAGAAAGGATAAAGTGGCTCTGTGGCTCAGTGGTTAACGCTGCTGACTACGAATCCGAAGGTCGTGGGTTCGATCCCTCGTCTCGCCGGATAAAACAGAAATGCTTTTCAGTGTTTCCCACCTAACATAGTACTGGCATGTAACCAGGAAAGTACTGTGTTTCGGTGCTATACACCGGGCACATTAAAGAACCAGACTGTCTATTCGAAATAAGAGCTAGGCAGAAATGCCGGGCATGTCTGTATCACAATTTCTCTCTCTCCCTTCTGGGGGCTTTCTCTCAGTCTGTCCCTCTGGTCAGATCACGCTGTATCTGCACTGGTAGAGGATGCACCTGCGCCCTTGTGGCTGCAACAAATGTAAAGCGCCTGTGAACGTGTTTCGCATGAAACGGGCGCTATATAAATCTGGTATATAATAATAAAGAAATACAACTCTGGAAGGGATAAAGGGAGAGAACTGGTGACAATTACGGCACATCAAATTGAAATGAGGTATTCAAAACTATGTATTATTAAAAATGAAATTCGGAACCAATGAATGTGAATGAAGAAGTCTGACTGAATGTTAAAGAAGCATAACTTACTTACTTATTGAATCATTGTGTTGAACATTATCTTCTCCCAGGCTGTAGAACATGGATTATTTATGTAGAACATGACTCGTTCACTTGAAGTAGTATTTGACCAGTTTGATTTATGTTTACTCGAAGTATCTTATATACAGCACTGTTGGCGCAGACGATAGGACCTTCATGGCTTGGTTTCTCAAAATCTGCAAAAAATAGAATAAAATACAACATATATAAAAGATGCTGCTGCTACAGAATGCATCCAGGTTACAATGTTACAATGTCTTGAACACAATGACCATACATAAACAATCATACCTCAACATAAACTCTTCCCAAGATCTTGTTTAATAAACAAAAGGACAAATTATTTTATATAAATGAAAACCAAAGTACATTCTATCATACCAAGCTAGCATAAATTTGTAATGGTGCAAGGTAAGCCACCAGGGTAGCTCCATCAGTAGAGTGCATTACTGGTGTTTAGGGGTCACAGGTTCAAGCCCCACATTGTGCACTCATTTTGCCCTTGATTTAAATCCACTACACATTGTAATGTTACAAGCAACTCTAATATAAGTCAAGCTAGATATTGTGTGTTTTTAGCATCACCATTCATTTTTGAAAACTGGTCTCTATATTGGGGTAGTCTTATTATTGAGGTTTACTGTACTATAAGAGGCATATAGAAGGGCAGAGAGCACAATCTCCTGTGGATACATACTCACAGTACTATCAAGTTTTGTACCTGCCTCCCAAAGTTTTATTGTCTAAAGCATGAAAAAAGGTATTTGGAAACTAGATAGATGAAAGCATGGTGCTGATATTTAAAATATATTAAAGGCAAGTATCTCATGCGTAGAATTGGAGAATTGCACAGAGAGCATCATCAGTACCCCACCCACTAAATGTCAAGCATAGGTTGTACAAGTCCATAATGCAAGTAAAGTTTTGTAAATCATGTCGCGCATACACACACAGCTTGTAAAAACAAACGTTTATTCATCCGAACGTTATCATTTCTTGTAAAGGCGAGGGTGAGGTGAATTGTTGGCACGATTTTCACGCGTTCACAACATATCTGCACAGATATAGGAACGTTAATTGTCAGCATATACATAAACATAATGCATTATACGCGCATAATGTCACAAAACAACAAGAAAAAAGCACTTACTTTTGTAAACAGTCCGTTCTGGTCCTACGAGCAAGTGAAAATTTTCAAACCCACGTGATCAATGCGTCACATAGTTAGGATATCCCCCGGGTTGGTATATAAATATATACATATATGTGTGTGGAGATTTCCTCTTATCCTGCAGTACAAACAACAATGTACCGTTAACATCGTGCTCGAATCACAATGAAAACAAAGACATGATTTAACGTCTGACTGAACTTCAATGGATCTAAATTTAAATATTGTTTGTATGACTGAAGTCCAAATACCTAAAGTGATCACTATAAGTATACCACGATAAGTTGAGAGTGACGTCACGCAATGTTTACATGGTTTGACCACCTTTATTGATCAAAATAGGTAAATCAAATAACAAGCAAAACTATTTATTGTGATATTGATTTCATAAAACTAACAGCCATGATAGCTCAGATGGTAGCGAGTCCGCGCCTTACAATGCTAATTAAGCTTTTTAGTTTTGTGTCCGAGTTCGAGACCATCGGGAGGTTGTTGTTTTTTCCATTGCAATATTATATATTGGTCATCTGCAGTTGTACTTACACAACTTATACTAATTAATGTTCGCTCGAATATCATTAATTAAAAACACTGTATAGCAAGTGCATTTATAAGCTATTCAGTAATACCGATATGGTCGTGTTCACTATCGAGTTATCTTAACTTAGTTACCCAGTCTGTTGTACGCGTACACTAATTGTCATCTAACATCAACAAGTGACCGATACATAAAACATGTACACATGTATAATGTTATACAGAAATCTTAAAACTTTGGAATGAAAACGATTTTCTTCAAACATTAGAAACCAAGTCTTGGTCACTTCTAGAGAAATATAGGATGATTTAGATCCCTTCTTAAAGATTGGAACCACTTTTGCTTTCATGAAAAGTGTTGGAAAACTAGATTTTGGAAATACTTTGGTTAAAAATATATCTTAGATGCTTAGAAATGATATCAAAAGTCATTTTAAGAAATTACGCTCCTAAGCCATCTAGCCCTGTTGCTTTACTTGTGTCGAGTGACTGCAGTTGACAAACTTCTCAGTGATGCAGGGAATATGCAATAATGTAGCTCTAGAAGGGTTAACCGAGATCGCTTGCAAACAGCAACACGGACTGCTCAGTAAATAAGGGGATATAACAAGCAACGCATTAGTTGATCCACCGTGAGTCGTCGCCTGTTAGCTGCCGGAATTTCAGTCCATGGTCCATATAGAGGTAAAGTATGGACACCGAGAAGCGACGTAACCGTAAGATGTGGTGTCGTCGGCATCTACGATCAATTTTATGCTAAAATGCAAGTGCTATATTATTTCAGTTATAACAGATAATGTTTTATAGTGATAATTTATGCATTAACTCTAACACTATGTCCTTATAGAAACTACATTTTAAAGCTACTGTCCCACTGCGACGTTTAACGATTCCGTCTGAGAAACGAATGCGTACGTTTATTAGACGTTTTATTCGTTTCTCAGCTGGTTTACAGGCGTATTTAGACGTTGACAGACGGCGCTAGCTTTTTCAAACTTTGGACATGTTCAAAGTTTGGAACGTCCAAATTCCGATAGCGATTGACGGTTCTCATATGTTACTCTGGCAGTTTTTACTCAAACGGATCTTACCGGTTTTTATACTTTTATGGCTGTTGGGCAGGCGGACAGCTCGTCTGCCTCCAGCCACGGAACGCACCATACGTCTATGGAACTTGTTTGGCCTTTTATAAGACGCAAGCAGGAAGTTGATAGACGCAATGTTGACGTTTTTCAACCGTTTCGTTCGTTACTCATACTTAAGCAGACGTTACTCAGGCGTTCAATGTTCCTTAAGCTGGACTGAATGAAGGCGTTACTCATACTTAAGCAGACGTTTCTCAGGCGTTCAATGTTCCGTAAGCTGGACTGAATGAAGGCGCTACTCATACTTAAGCAGACGTTTCTCAGGCGTTCAATGTTCCGTAAGCTGGACTGAATGAAGGCGCTACTCATACTTAAGCAGACGTTACTCAGGCTTTCAATGTTCCGTTAGCTGGACTGAATGAAGGCGTTACTCATACTTAAGCAGACGTTTCTCAGACGTGTTTAGACGTTACTCCTGCTGTTCTTTCTTCCGTCCATGGCCAACAAAATTGAATTTGCTGCCGTCTAAACACCGCATGAGGTAAACATTTAGACGGAGGCAGACGGAATCGTAGACGGCAGTGTGGGACAGGGCCTTAACTAAAGACATGAGTACCTAAAGTTTTTCCCGTTGTGAGTTGGCGATTTGCTGTAAGAAGGTACAGTAAAACTTCAAAATTTAAGACCACCTCAACAATGAGACCACCTCAAAATTAAGAAACATAATTTTCAAGTCCATTTCAATCAATACTAAGACCACTTCAATATTAAGACCAGTTTTCTTAATATTGAGATGGTCTTAATATTGAAGTTGTGTAAAAAGCAAGTCAGTGAAAATGGACGTGAAAATTGTGTTCTTAATTTTGAGGTGGTTTTTAAGGTGAGGTTTTACGGTATTTAAATCATTTGACAATTTGAGTTTGCGACAATTAAAGAATGATTGTACGATAGAAAGATGGTTTGAAATGTTTAATAAACCCCAAACGTCTGCTATTCTCTCCCTACAGAGACTCATCTATAAATTGTTTATTTCAAATTATTCCATGAAGAATAGAAATTGGCGAAATAATAAAACTATATGGAAGACAAATTCACTACGGTATCAGGTGCATTAAGAATGATTTTATGAAGATGAAGTTTAGAATGTTTATAGAATAATAAACTCAGATTACGAGGTTTATCGTTTTTCTTTGTTCCTTGTCTTCACATTACCATGGCAACGAATACAATATCAAATGAATAAAAGACAGGCGACAATATTGTTTGCTTCAATGTGTTGTCTTGCGTAGGTATACATATAGCAAGAAATGTTTTGAAAAAAAGATGGTCGGCGCAATTTGAAGGTTAAGATTTGTCGTGCAACATAAAAAATGATGTTACGATTGCTGGTAACTCCAGATTCAAAATGGATTTCGGTAAATTCACCGAAATTCAGTTGATTTCGGTAAGGTAACGTACCCTTTATTGAAAGGTTAACCAATCCGTGTAAAGGTTACAAGTGTTGTTCGGTTGAAGAGAAATTGCCTTGATGGTTAACGTAAGATTTGATTGGTTTACACAACACTGATATTCAAATAGCAAATCCATGTTAGTACGGCTACGCCGAAAAACATTAACCATTGGAAAGAAATGTTATTTGCTATTATTTTCAGATGATCATGGCTCTGTGGTAAAGCCTTCTCCTCGGTTGCAAGAGGTTCCGGTTTCGATCTCCAGCCGCGGTATACCAATGCCATTAAAATGGTGTCAGTAAATTTAAACCTATACTTGGCATAATGTTATGATATTACTAAGATATCGAACGCAACACAAAGAAAGAAAAGTCGGAAATGTGAGACTAGACTAGACTAGGCCTAGAAGTACAAATTAAGTGGCTGCAAGTACGACTAAACTGTGTTTGTTTTCCTACAAATTGACACAATGGAACACAGTGGGGGATCAATTGAACATCTTGTATGAACATAATGTTATTATTTGTCTGTTATTTGAAATAACTGTTTTCGTAATTCAATAATCTTTCGGAGCAAATTACGTTTTGACTCTGAAAAGTATGCTATCTTGGTGTCTATTTTACAAATATTGATGCAAAGGTGTTCTTTTTTATCATTGCGCTTACTTTGAAAATTATTGTTTAGAAAGGGAAAACCCGAACAGCGGCCGGTGAAAGAAAATCTGAAAATAATAGCAAATTACATTTCTCTCTACAGATATCTTTGCTTATTTGTATATTGTCGCAAGACGTATATTGAAACTCACAAATACGTCGGTTAGTTTTTATTCAGTTGATATCGTCTTCGTTGCCATGGAAATCCGAAGAAAATGAAGCCGGAAAGCAATAAAACTCATTATCTGAGTTCATTATTCGTGATACATTTCAAACATTATCTGCCAATGCACCTGATACCTGTCTGAATTTGTTTCCAAACCAGTTTTGTTTCCTCCGTTTGTTTTCTATACGGATTTATTTGAAATAAACTACTCAAAAAATGCATTTACATTGGAGGGAATTTTGTGTTTTTTGATTAAGTACAAACTCTTTGGGTTTTGTTTTTCATTGGTTTAGAATAAAAATGTTAATTTATCAGAATGTGCAGTGAGGCATGTGTCATTCTCTGAGATATTTGGCCCAAATGACATACATGTGGGAAATTGAGTTATTATGATTTCTGAATTCAGGAATATTTGTAGTTAACTACAAAACAAAAATTATTGCAAAACGACTTTTTTTAAGAAATAACTTTTAATGCGGTCACCAATACAGGATGTACAAAAATGTGTGAGTTTTGCAAATTTAATACAGCAAATATGTTTTCAGATACAATAATATTTTACAAATAAATGTATATCATTCTTTTCCTTAAGAACAGGGACCGTCTCTATGTTTACCGATACTCGTTTTGCTTCTGCTGGCCGCTGAAATGTTTCAACTAGCTGTTGCAATTAATGTGAAAACATGACGTCTCACGAGGCTCACTGCATTTGGGCCAAAAATCTCAAGGACTGTCACATATATCTCCATGCGTCCTTACCCCCAGACATGCAATAACTTGTGAGTTGTTCAGAGAGGAGCATGCTTCTATTGCTTTAAAAGCTAGGAACTCTGGCTGAGTAACATAAATGACAGGGATAAATGTAGACATTGTAGTGAAAAAATTAATACTTTCAAAATATACTTAACGTCAATTAAAACGAACCCAAAAGTGTACATTTGGTAAAAAGACAACACGAAGGCAAAAATATTCTTTATTTCTCAAACATAATTCATAAAGTTAATCAATAATGAAGTAAAACAATAATTGGTATAGAGCTGAATAATGTTTTGAACTCGAAAATGCAACACATAGATAACTGCAACACGCTTTTGAATTTGATACTACAAAATGATGCCTAGATCAAATAGTTGCGTTTTAATGGCGACAAGTTTATTATACTCGTTCCTTTGTCAACTAATCGCACAAGTATATCTTCGTTTGACATGATGGCTATATTGTTTCACTGACATCGTTGGCTTGTTCCGTGGTGTTAAGAAAGAAGCAAAACAAAGTTAGTAAAGTGTAAAAATAAAGAATTGTTCGGTTAAAAAAAATAAAAAAAAATTAGTAAATTTATATTTCTCTGTATTTATGATAATATAAGAAGAGACCAATTAAAAAAAGCAGTTGAGTGTATATATACATCATCTAAGTACTAATATGCCATAATCTTGTTCTGGTATCTCGGAGTGGATGCGATAAATTGCTTGTGTTTCAAATGATAATTCAATTTATTCACAACAAAATTCAGCCCAGTAATGTAAGTAATAATTTCAACGTTGATTTGACAAGAATTTGGATGGGAATAAAGTCAGATATTTCAATTTCCTGTAAATTGAAATTAATACAACTTTTACACCGTTTCAATGCTGTTTATTTACATATTCCTTTGAATAGCTATGCATTCTATAACTCAAAAAATCTTGAAAAAAAAGAGTGGAAACTATTTCATTTGTAATTGAAAGAGAGATTAACTTGCTATACATGTATGTTACGCCACATACATCAGACAATGTCTCATCACACACAATCCAGGGAAACGACAGTCTACAAAACATTAGGGACATGGAAGGTAACGGACACTTACACGCAGTGCTCCAATCTAAATCATAAATCATAAATACTTATCAGTCTGGTAGTGTTAGTTGAGTGTGGAGAATGCATGGATTCGTCAAATGTGTGTTGCATATTCTTTGTGGTCGAATTTCTTTGCCATTTTAGACTTAATAATTACTCTCATAGATCACACTCAAATCTCTACGAAAATGGACCCAGATGGCGATTCAGCATCCATTTAACATTATCCGTTATTATCCTGGCCCACTGTTGTTTTGATTAGCTTTGCATGATAGAACTAAACATGTTTGCTCTTAAAGAGAAACAATCTCGCTTTTCACGGTTCTCGACTAATTGAGTTTCTAAATCTATGTAAGATTTTAATATAACTTGCTGATCGGTTTCCGTCTGACAAAAAAAGAAAAACGAATAGCGTCTGAAAAGCTTAACTGCAGTGAGCTGATAACCTAATCGAAAATTAGATTATGCTTCGTCTGGACATTTTCAATATTAAATAATTTTGTTTCTTTTTAATCCAATTATTATTTTGAAATTGTACAGGCCAACACCAGAGATTACATAATGTTGGAGAAAAAACCGCTATAGACAATTTGAAATACAGAAATAAAATGCTATAATATTCGCAGATTTGGCAAGTGTACATTTTTACCAGTATTAGCAAATATATGTAAAGCGATGTTAAAACCGAATACGACCCATAGTCTTTAGTCTTTGAAAGTTATTGTAGGGAATGACACGTATATAAATAGATAACCCGTCTTTATTTGGTAACGAAATAGCGTTATACAGCTATACTCTTTTGGAGTCTCTTACACTTTTCCATTTTGAAGTCCGGAGAGGTAACAGTTGTTGAAAGGATTACGTTGTTTCAGGGAATGCCACTTTCACAAGACAATGCATCCCCAACACAGAACCCACAGTAACATAAGCAAACAAAACGCTAGGAGTTAAGGGGGTGAGGGGACAAACATCTATGGTGATTGGACAATAAGGTGTGGTCTGGCATAATATGAATATACAGTGAACCCTCAATAATAAGACCACCCTCTGGATCCTTGAAACTGGTTTTCTTATAGAAATGATGGTCTTTATATTGAGTTTGAAATAAGCGCAAAACAGTGACAATGGAATTGGAATTTGTGTTTTTTAAGTTTGAGGTGGTCTTAGTATGGAGGTGGTCTATAAGAGAGGTTTTACTGTAAGTATGGAGACTAGCAGAAGGGGACATAAAGGAGTGAAAGGAATACATTTCAGGGCAAGCTAAACAGTTGATCACGGACAGAAAGGGTGGACATACGTGAACATTATATCAGACCTGAGCATTCTGTAAGGGGAAACTTAATATTGCTACTAATTTGAAAGAGAAATATAACAAACTCGAGAACGCGTTGGCCTTGACAGGATTCCGTAGTTATATAATGTTTATTGTAAGTAATACGGATTGAACGGTATGCACGTCTTCTTCTCATCACAATGGTTGAATTATGAGAGGAAATAACTCAAAGTAAATTTGATAGTATATTTCGTGATGCAAATTATGTTACCACCTGCATATCATTGTTGTTGTGTTTTGCTGTTTCTTTCATTAACAACAAATATATGAGGTTTTTTCACTGTAGTTTACAGGAATGTTGTGTAAAAACCACAACAAAACTTTGGGAATGCATAAGTATCTGGCAAACCATACAGCGATTAAGTGTGAGGTTAGCTAGCTGTAAAATCGATTTAAACCCCAGTATTTCTACTGACAGTTCCAAGGCTGTAAATCGCTGTATGGCTATTATTTCTATTTTGGGTTTAGATGTATGTTAAATTCCCCTCTCACCTGTGCAATTCTTTCACTTTATATAATGTTTATGTTATTTTCTCCGCACTTTCGGCCTATTGTTGCAAGCTGTCTTGACTTGTCCTGTGATGTTTTCCTTCCATTAAATCACTCCCATGTTTGTCCTCTTTGATTCTCCTAGTTATCCCTTATGGTTGGCGATGCCATTCCTTGCGCACATATTGCCTTACGTATGTACCCTTACGCCTCCTAAAGTGTCATATGTTTTAATGGATTGTTGTTTTCCCGGAGGTCTTTGTGGAGAGGCAGTGTCTTATGTATGTGGCGTTCCTTGTAGCAACTAATTCGCTCTCTATGTAAATATCGCTAACGATAATGATTAGGAGACGTTAAATTAGAGTATATTCTGTTATAGCATGGAGCCAATATTGTTTATTGATTATTGACCATTTTTACAAGTGTTATTTTCGCGTGGAAGGGAGACAATCCAATTGTGAGGAAATGGCGCAAACAACGCCGCTTATCAAGGGAGATCATTCTTGATATTATACAAGAAAGCTGCACATGATAACGATACCGCGATTAAACCATTGAAACCATTGAAACCATTGATTATTTTGTTTTCATTTCGGTTTAGCGCCTTTAATGTACAAATGTATAATTTTAATCGAGTTTAAATTCTATCATTTCAACATTTTAGTCATATACACCGCATTCAGTTGACCTACCCAACCTGTATTATCTTGCCCTTTATCAAGCAGTTGACATGCATCATACGTGGAGGACAGAACAGCAAATTAGTAGTTCTTGTTGATTAATTCAAGGAAAGCTGGTTAGGTCAACTGGCCGAGTGTTGTAAAACGGCGTTAAACGCGATGAAAATCATTTCAAAATAATCGCATTGAGTTGTTCGTGTATTTCCCACTCGCTTGACGGGGATAGCGTTGGTGGTTTGATAGATTATCCTCTGTATTGATGGCGCGATTATCGAAAATAAACGAATAATCGTTGCTGGACATCCGACGTCGTCGACAATGGATTATGAACTACAATACTCGATTATAATCGGAAATTTTGACTGAAGTGTTATTTCAATAAGATGATATTATATACATGTATATTCAAATTTTGTAAGTTGTTTAGAAATGTTTTCGATGTATTCAGTCAAATACAAATATACAAATCAAGCATACAAAAACAACATTTACTGAGTGATAAAAAGATCTTATGATATAAGAGTAATGTCAAACCCCATTGATGTTAAATGTAGTAAAAAGAGATAAATAAAATTTGTATAAATGAAATTAACTGTCAGAATTATACTTACACTAAAAACTAAATATTTCGATTATGTCCGATTCGATTATCGATTATGAGTTTTCAAACCGATCCGATAATCGATTATGAAATTTGTCCGATTATCCATCACTGCTATTCCGTGTCGCCCCCATCCCCATAGCTGTGTCTCCACCCCCTTCTAAATGTTTGTCTTTGATCTGTGTGGGGTGGCATTGTCTAGTGAGTGTGGCATTCCCTGTACCAACTTAATCATTTCCTTCTAACTATATTGTAGGGTTATTTATTACATTACCTGGTTAAAAGTTCTGAAAATCCACTCTTGTTGCTGTGCACAGGTTTATATGTAACCTTATTTTCCAAACACCAACTAGGTTTGTGTTCATCAAAACAATATCCGCATGAGAACTCGAGCAAAATGTTATTACATACCACCTATAGGCATAACATAAAGAGTACTGAAAATACTGGGAATATATGTCTATCATTCCATGCCTCCCCTGTAATTTCTGAATCAATCTCAATACAGATTCTCCTAAGGAATTGCTTGATAAGTTATTAAACACGAAGAAAACATTTCTTAGACGGAAATTGACGAAATATGTTCGTTAATTTTAGGCTATTTCCGTACATTTCTTCTTGGTGATAAATTATCCTAGAATTTGGACGTTTATTACCATAGAAATAATTAGAGAACGGATTTCGGCTCAGACAACGATATTTGATTGAATGAGAATATTTTAGACAGACAGTTCGTCAGAAATATAAAACCATACACTGAGCCGGATACAATTTCACCGTTTTACTTTCTACCCAGAGTTTGAAGTTAAAGATAGATAGTCTAATGTTTATAAAAATATGCAAAACAATACTTTTGAGAAAACAGAATGTTATTGCCTTCATACAAACGTACTCAATAGCATTACCTAATAACTTTTTCTTAAAATTTATCTGGAACTGTAAGACACGAGTCCGATACGGGTATTTCCTATGCTCGCGCTGACAAATGATAGAAATACCCGTATCGAACACTTGTATTTGTGGTTTTGGGGAACATGATAGAAAAAGTGACAATGCAGTGTTGTAGTGTACATCTGTATGAGGGCAATTACCACCGATTTTCTCATATTTATGATTTAGCAAAATGTATATATCTATATAACTTGTATTTGAGAATCATGGGCATACTGCCTTAATTTCTGCAAAATGTATATATCTATATAACTTGTATTTGAGAATCATGGGCATACTGCCTTAATTTCTGCAAATTGTATATATCTATATAACTTGTATTTGAGAATCATGGGCATACTGCCTTAATTTCTGCAAAATGTATATATCTATATAACTTGTATTTGAGAATCATGGGCATACTGCCTTAATTTCTGCAAAATGTATATAATTATATAACTTGTATTTGAGAATCATGGGCATACTGCCTTAATTTCTGCAAAATGTATATAATTATATAACTTGTATTTGAGAATCATGGGCATACTGCCTTAATTTCTGTAAAATGTATATAATTATATAACTTGTATTTGAGAATCATGGGCATACTGCCTTAATTTCTGTAAAATGTATATAATTATATAACTTGTATTTGAGAATCATGGGCATACTGCCTTAATTTCTGAATTAAGTGTCTATCTACGTTATTCATGAATAAGCATTCTTTTGAAAATAAACTACGAACCTTTAATCTGGCACTAGTTCAAAATAATTTCATGAAAGTGAGTTCTGCACGCTGTTTTATCAAAACACGAAATCTTTGTATACACAAAACTGTCATTTAATAAAATGAACAAAGCATAGAGGGTGAATAAAACCACTGTTTAAACGTTTGTTTCGCTGCTGTATTCCAACATACACAGCTTCAGTGATCTATTTCTGCTCCAAGTACGATTTCAACTGATAGTTATTTTTGCCAATTTTCATGTTTTCGTGTTTTATCTCTTGTGCAATCTTTTAGCCTGCTTCGTTGGTTTCGATTTCATTTCATATACTCTTCTCCTTTTTTTTGTTTATTCCGATTGCTAAGAATTTATGTTGAGATGAGGTGCTGTTTTGTTAATATCACCCATTTCATCTGAGCTACTAGTTTTAAAATATTTTATTGCGTTTAATTTTAATACAAAGGGATGGGGCATAAGTTATCGCAACATTATTGAAGCCCTCTCCCAGAACATTCATTTAATATTGGCAACTGTAAGAAAATATGAAAGAAAAAAACATCAGTAAGTAGAAAAACTGATATAACTATTTAAATTAAACATCACACATGAATATTATGAATTATACTTGGAAATGTTAAAAACGTTTTGAACTCTTCAAATAATGATGCTACACTTTCTGAGCTATTCTTTCTTACTTGTGTTATTTTTTTGTTTTTTTAATGTTTTTCACAAGATTTTGCGGGAAGGCTTTCTGACAAACCCGCGCCTGTCTTAAACCTATCGCTTTTTTTTCCCAGTTCCATCTGCATAATATATTAGCAAGTCAAACAATAGTGTCGCGAACTCGTGCACTGGTATATACACGTCTGAGCGAAACTGTTTATATGTTTATGTCAACTTTTCTCGTTTTTTCAAGGCTTAAACCAATCGCGTTTTTTTCCCAGTTCCATCTGCATAACATATTAGCAAGTCAAATAAGAAGTGTCGCAAACTCGTGCACTGGTATATACACGTCTGGGCGAAACTGTTTATATGTTTATGACAACTTTTCTCGTACATGGGATGTATTGAAACGAACGTCTCCCTTAGCCGAGTGGTTAAGGCATCCGCTTCGGAGCGGGAGGTCGAAGGTTCGATGGGATCCGTTCTGATATAGCCGGTTGGTGAGCCGCCAGCTTTTACCAAATAATGGTAACCGTGGTGCCTGGCATTAAAGGATAGGAATCGGGAAGTGAATGTGCTCAGAAAGTAGATGTCTTATGACTGGTCCTTTAAATAGGGGTGACACTCATGAAGTTTGTTTTTTACATCCGTCAAGCAACTGTTGCATACATATACTTCTATAATTATGTCCGCGTATTATTAATGAAAAAAAATAAGTATATTCTTCATTAACTGTTGTTCTCTCCTTCAACTCCTTCCTTCCTTCAGTAATTCAGTCCTTCCTTCCTTCTATCAGTCCTTCAAGTCCTTCCTTCCTTCAGTAATTCAGTCCTTCCTTCCTTCATTCAGTCCTTCAAGTCCTTCAGTCCTTCCTTCCTTCAGTCATTCAGTCCTTCAGTCCTTCCTTCCTTCCTTCCTTCAGTCATTCAGTCCTTCCTTCCTTCAGTCATTCAAGTCCTTCCTTCATTCAGTCTTTCAGTCCTTCATACCCTCCTTCAGTCCTTCCTTCAGTCATTCAGCCCTTCAAATCATTCAGTCATTCATTCAAATATACATGTGTACAAATATTAATACTTGGATAGTAACATAAGTAGTGGACAGCTTGAGTTATTTTAAGGAATAGTTAGATTTAATTAGAACAATTGTGGATTAACACTAATATACTTAGGTTAGTGGGAAGATGTTTATGTTATCCAATTAAAACGGTATATTTTTCATTAATGAGTACGGTAAATTTCGATATCAATTTTTTTTCTTTAAAAGACACGGTATTTCTGTATTTTGACTAAACTGAATATTCAACTGAAAGTAAGTACCGAAAAAGTTACAATGGCATCTTGGATAAAATCTTCCCCGAATGTTCTGCATTAGCTCAGATTTTGAGAGCTGGGCCATAAATTCACTGTGGTCAGTTAGCTTGTCATTGATAATGAGATAACATGCTGGGCAGCAAAACCAAGAAATTCTGTGAAAGTGACCAAGATTCCTAAGACTGAAGCTGTATGATGTTTTCATGTTTCTCTATAGTATTATTTATTAACTTTTAACGATGATAAATGTTGAAATACAATTACGTATACTATTCGGCTTAAACCCATGCACGGTCTATTTGGCACATATATTGCCGCAATGTCATAGACGACAATAATTAAAGGTATTAAAGTTAATCCGTAATTATCAATGCCTCGGACTTATAAGAACGATGGTCAAAGTTTCAAGGGTCATTAAACAAGGATAATTAGCGCATAGTACTGCAGTAAGATATTTACCCCCAAGCAAAATGATAAATGGAAATGTTAAAATAATAAAATGTTTGTATCTTCTCCGCCCCTACCGAACGATTTCGCTTTCTTCTTTTTGTCGTCTTCTCGTAATCTTTAATGCGACTTTCAATGATTCATATATCTAAAACATGTAACTTTCGTTTCACTTATTTCGTACATTAAGATACATGTATACGTTTTCTTGATATTGACTAGTTGCCACTTGTTACGTCCGTTATGTGAAATTGTATGTACATGTATTTATGTTCACATGGGCCTTTGGCTTACTGAATTTGCAATAAATTATCTATCTATCTATGTATCCAGACTAGGTAGTTTAATCAAGTTTTCTGGACAAGGTGTCGAGAAAACTAATGATATATTGAAGCAAATTCATCAAATGAAATCGAACAAGCATGATTGAACGACAAAAAAAGAACATATAATAAAGACAATAGTGACTATAGGGAAAGTAGAATTTACATGTCAAGATCGGCCAAAAAACTTACGTTAAATAGGGTAATTGAAATCGCGCATGAAAATCACCAACAAGAAATATATGTTCTAGTGTAAACTTTGACCGAACAGGAAATTAAGATTTTATTGAAAAAGAAGGGAGCCAGCACAAAATTAAGAAAGAAAGAAAAAATAATTGATTTACTGAAGAGCGTTATGAATTAAAATTAAAAGAGGAATAAACTAAAATATGCAGGAGTAGGGAAGTTAAATATATAACGTCACACTTTAATATGGGTTTGTGTGGGCCGTAAAATATAAATGTATATTGATAGTCATTAAAATATGTGTACAAGCGTTTGCTATATATTAAATAATAGAGACATATATTATGTTTGAATCTGAGATTGGAATGTATAAAAATAACGACAATTATAAAACATAAAAATACACTTCTGTTTTCTTATGTATAAATATCCCGCTAAAACCACTATAACTTAAAACACGGTAGGCCTAATACTATTGTTAATCCGGTGTTTAGGACGCTGGGGTTTTATGACCCTCATTAATGACTTACGATTTGCGTCGGTGATCTTCCGGAAATTGCCGAAAGATACGGAACAGTAGCGATCGATTGCTTCCATTATCGATTAAATTTATCGGGTATTATGTGAGAAGACAGATTGTTGGATATGTTTCTGTATTTTGAGAATTAGCTATGCTAGTATTCGGCTCTCGACTAATACATAGTTTTGATAGCCCATTTCAATTCGTCGGCGTGCATAAGAAAATACACCGGGACCTGATATTCATTTCGGATAGTACCAAGTATTTGGATAGAATGTTGTCGAATAAACGAGGTCCGACTGTATTTTTTACCATTATGTTAACGAGAAAAATGCAATACTTTTATCAAGGCCGCTAACCGTAATAATGAGTACATCGTCTACACGTAACATTTCATCTTCAAGTTCACTAAATTGATCAGATACTGCGTACTTCGTACCCCATCCAATTCTTAGCATACCCTGATATGAATTCATGAATTAAGTCACTAAATACTCTTGATCTATAGTAAACAGTGATGTTCGACATTATTTGCTAATTGGTTCAATGTTAATAGATTTACCAGCGATTAGTTTCAAAGCGTGTCTAAGTACTTTGCTACAAC
The DNA here is from genome assembly GCA_032209605.1 of Mactromeris polynyma. Lineage (NCBI taxonomy): Eukaryota > Metazoa > Mollusca > Bivalvia > Venerida > Mactridae > Mactromeris > Mactromeris polynyma. The sequence continues at coordinate 1,849,125 of JASFXZ010000048.1, forward strand.
TATGATAACTCTATCCAACATCATCGTGGCTTAATCAACTGTGTGTTTAGGTACAGGAACATGAAGAGCTTCTTCTGTTATATCGGAGAGATGTATATTTTGGCGCTCGCATCCATATCTGCAAACCACATCCAGTTCAAGTGCTACATTGTCTAACACATCTTTCTTACAAACAATCAAACTGTAATACCGATTCAAAAATCTTGTTTTATCGTATTCGAGCGCGGCATATCATTAAGCGATCGCTTCTAATAAACTTTGGAAATCGTCGAACTTGGTTCATTGGTATCTTAGCGTTGCTTAGTGTCTATGCTCAGATAACTTCCGTCATGTTTTGTGTCCCCTATTTGCGTGCTGCTCCCTTTGTTTTCTCTAGATCTGCCTCGCGAAGATCTGACTTTAGGATGTGAAAAAAATGTGAAAAGGCGGAAATGGCGCATTCACAGATATTTACAATATTATTTGACAAAATATATTCGTATCCTCTGGATAGGAAATACTAAGAGAAAAGGGCGGCATGGGATATTATTTTAAAGTATCAGGAAGCGATGTAGGAAACATAGCAATCACAATTTTGAATGAGTGTCACGTAAATCGTATTAGTAAAGACTGTAACTAGATATAGGAAGACATGACAGAGAGAGAGGATAAGGAAAAGAAACGAAAATCGAAGTAGATTAGGAACTTCTTGAATGAACTACAATTAGGACCGGATAAATAATCAAACATAAATAGAAAGTGGTTGAGGAAACACGACCTTACTGTACACAACACAAAGCGGCATGACTTTTGTATCCTCTCGTGTCAATGTCGCAAAAAAAATCATAATTTGCTTTTCATCTTACAAAATATATGTTGAAATGATTCCAATTGAAAGTAGCCGATCAAAACTAAAGCACGGATTTTAAATTATCAGTAAGGAGTTTCTAATTTATGATTTTGATTACAACAAGGAACGGCATTAGGGGTCATTATATCAGCCTTGCTTCTCATACGTGTTATCTCGACAGAAATCGCTACATTCAACAGTTTATGCTTAGAGATTGTCCGTAACAACAAAGAGTTGTCTTAATTATTGCAAATTTATGTCGATTTCAGTGAAATAAAACATTTTTTCATCGACAAGAATGTCAATACGTATCAAAAATGTGATAAAAGTTTTTACATTCATAAATTATACAAAAAATGATAAGCCGCTTTAAACATGAGTGAAAACATATCCTACAGTATACAAAATCAGCCGAATATTCCACCGTTTTTAATGAGTATTCAATCATTAACACAGCAATATTGTTAATATATATTCATGGATTTATTTAGCTTCGAATGTGTTGTATTTTGTATAATCATCGAAAATACAAACTTTACAGTAGAATCACAAAGACACACAAAAAACGTACATCCGTTTGGAAGATAGTCATGTCTTCGATCGCGTTTGTCTTAAAAGTGCCTTCTTATGTCCGACGATAGTCGTTGTCTATGACTGAAAGAGATCATGTCGATTATACAGCAATAGTACAATGCAGTTACAGTCAAGAGCCACTCTTAATATTCTGTAAATATAAATAGAAAAGAGGTATCGTTAATGGTAACAATGGCAGCGTTGTTTGCATAAACTTTTCACAGCAAACAAATCACTAACTAATGTCCATAATCTTTTATAGTGCTGGTATTGTTAACAGACAGTTAATGAAAACGCATGATATAAGGTTTTGTGTATATATTTAAGCTTAGGATCTAGTGCGTCGGTAAAACGCTACGTACATCTCAGAATCCGTTATATTGGAAAAACTCTGAGACTTTATAACTACTATGTTGATAAGAGGGAAACGTTCTGTAGATTTCAATGGCATTGGATTTTAGAAGCAGAAAAATAGCCTTGCTTTGTGTGTTTCAATTATCAAGTGACTTTGCACTGTGACCAATTTTCAGCAGACTACGCGTAACTTAGCACCGTGATATTCCTTGAGTGTGATTATCACGAGGTATCGATTTTTACGTTGCCTGCGACACTAGAACCAAGGATAAAAACAGAAGCTGTTCGAAATTGATTATCGTAAGGCATTGTGGGTAGTATTTGATAATCTATATGTTTTCATCGTGGACTTCGTTGTGTATGTTCATTTCGCGCGTTAAGTATAACTGTGATATTCTAGTAGAAAAATTATTATTTTTATGTGTGTATTTTTTATGTTTGTTTTCTGTTATTTGTGAAATTGGTGTAACGATTTTGTGAAAATTGAAGTAATTTCTGTGTGGAATTCTCTACAAGATTAGATAAAACAAGCATTCCATAAGAATTTTGTGATTACCGTTGAGTTTGCTTGACACTGTAAGATTGTGAAATTTAGTTTGAAACCAGAATTATAATAGAACTTGATTATTATTTTATTAATTTCGGTTGTTTTATACATAAGAAGGATTTTCGTTCACAAATTAAAAAGAGTGTTAGATAAAGGGTAGAGTATTGCGCGTGAACAATCGTAAATCATAAAAGTGCTCAAATAAATAACAAAAAGGTTGTGCAAAATCAGTTATAGTAACATTCTGTATACAAAGTACTCAAGGTTGAGATTATAGGAATAGATATCAAACTTGAGGCTGGAAATTAACGGCGCCTTTTAATCTTAACAAGCTTGAGATTAAATTTGAGATTATTACACCGGCATTGAGATTATTAAACACCATATCTCCCAAATGAGGCCTAATCTGACAACGTTGACCAATGGCGTTACCTTGGTAACCGGAGTGACGGGGGTCACTGAAAACCATATGACCGGACCACATGGGGTCTTGAATGGCCCCATGATGGGGACCAGTTCGACCATTCCGTTAAAGGACCACGACGCCATTAAATTATTTGTGGGCCAAATTCCCAGGACCCTAGAAGAGAAGGACCTGCGCCCTATTTTTGAAGAATATGGACAAATATATGAGCTAACTGTTCTAAAGGACCGTTTCACCGGAATGCATAAAGGTAAGTCAATTTATATAAAAAATGTTCAAAGCAGGTTATTTTACTCGAATGCGTTTACTTTATCTTATCATTCGGTATTACGTTGCAATGTTGTCTAAAAGTTCAATCAAGTGCAACTCATTAGAGTTCATATTCGATATTTAAAAAAAAACGATATCATGGTAAAGTGTATCATTCGATAGGTTACTATGAATTTAATTGACATTCGATATAATAAATATAAAATATATTGACGAAGCAAAGAGTAAATTGTTTTGTTCCAAAATATGCTGCTTATCGAAATTTCGATATTATAAAAATAAGCATATAGAGATATCTGTTTCAATTCGATATAAATTATGTTAACAACGTATGATGGATGTAAATCGCTTTGTAAATGTAATATATCGAAATAATCAATAGAACACTGTTATCTGTTTCGAGATTGTCAACAAACCTCAGGTATTTTCAAGCAACCAATTTGTTTAATTCGATATAATACGATATTATCGATAACTATCTCGAAAATGCACTTTTCACATTGATGCAATAATCAATAGGACACGTTTTACTGTTTCGAGATTGCTCAACCGACTTGATAAATCTCAGGTATATTCGAGCACTCAATTTTTTAATTCGATATAATACGATTACTATCGATATTTATCTCGAAAATGCACTTTTCACATTGATGCAATAATCAATAGGACACGTTTTACTGTTTCGACATTGCTCAACCGATTTAATAAATCTCAGGTATATTCGAGCACTCAATTTGTTTAATTCGATATAATACGATTACTATCGATAACTATCTCGAAAATGCACTTTTCACAATGATGCAATGTGATTATTCGTCTTATTGATTAAATACTTGTAGTATGGTTGTATAGACACTGGTCAAAGTGCTAATCCGCCAATACTATGTCGTATGGCTTCAAAGATGCTACGTGACACATATTATGTCGATTTTATGTTGCAGTAAGTTATATCCTTTATGACTAAAATGAATTGAATTACAATCGGACCTCGTTTCTTCGACAACCTTTATCCGAATACTTGATATTATCCTAAATAAACATCGGGTACAAAAGAAATGAAATTACACTAAAGATAGACGGCTATGAGAATGCATGGTAGCGTTATCACCTCGTTATATCGGGTTATAATAATTCATAATACATTCGATATTACACGAAGGGCAATATTAGACTTAAGAACACTCAGCTGAAGTTACACTCCATACACAAATCTAACTGATCACTATCTGAATTTGCGTATTCCGATTTTAAGAAATTTTGCTATGTAACACTTTTAGACGTGTTATCAGCTTTTACTTATATCAATATGTAGTCATGACGCGATACTCAAAATGATGAAAACAGCAGACGAAACATAAATTGACATCATGTTTAAAGCATCGTCGGCTCGTATTGATAGGAAATAGGAAATTCATGATTGTGTGAATTTGGCTATTAATAGCTGCTGTCCTTAGCTAGAAAGTATTTTGATAGTGAAGCCTTCCCTGTTTTAGCAGTATGTGACATTTCACAGAGAAACATTTAGTGAGTTTTAACCGTACGTCTTGAATAACTGTTCAAACTATTTTAATTTGGTAGTATGTAACCTTTCCCAGTCGAAATAATTAGTGTCCGTTGACCTTGATGAACAGAATGGTTAATTTTTAGCCACGAAAAAAACCCATAATCTCTGCAAAAAATGTTATCGTCACGGGATGTATGTTAATTCTCAGAGACTTGACCCGATTTGTATATTGCGTGACAAGTATGGCAGGAAGCGTGACCATGTGCTAAACGATGAATTACGTGTTAGCGGGGAATACACTGAATTATGTACTACCAGTCACAGATTACTAAATGTACGTGAGTGGCTATATAATCTCTTATAGATGATTCTTAGATTCAAGTCTGAACTTGTACAGGCCCCAATCTCCCGACGCATCTCAATCTGAGCTAAATCTCAGCTCAAATATGATCTCAAATTGTTGAGATTGTTCTCATCTTATACCAGACTCAAAATGGATATTACAAAATAAAAAAAGATGAGATGAGTTTTTCTCATAAAATTTTCAAGAGATCCAAAATGAGATTGTCTCAAACTCAGACTCAGATTTGAGCAAAATCTCATATTGAGCTGAGATTTCTATTTCAGATGTTTTGAGAGATCGCGCCCAAGGATTGTAAAACGGATACTTACATTCAGCACTCAAATCACAATATTGACTTTTATGAGTCTGATAGTGATGTCTAAGTTGAATGAACATGAGCAGTAAAATCGAAAATTTACATATTTAAAATACCATTCATGAAAGAAATACAAATGTCTGGAGTAGTTTGGCTTTGTCAGATTCATCAACATTTGTAAACAAATAAGACGACAGTAATAAACAAGTTGTCGTCTTTCAAAGGACCAAGTAGACTAAGAAGGGTTACTGGTGCGTGAAGCATAAACACACAACTTAAGATGTAAACAAACGGAATAGTTCATGCCCATGTAAACAAACGGAATAGTTCATGCCCATGTAAACAAACGGAATATTTCATGCCCATGTAAACAAACGGAATATTTCATGCCCATGTAAACAAACGGAATAGTTCATGCCCATGTAAACAAACGGAATAGTTCATGCCCATGTAAACAAACGGAATATTTCATGCCCATGTAAACAAACGGAATAGTTCATGCCCATGTAAACAAACGGAATATTTCATGCCCATGTAAACAAACGGAATAGGTCATGCCCATGTAAACAAACGGAATATTTCATGCCCATGTAAACAAACGGAATATTTCATGCCCATGTAAACAAACGGAATAGTTCATGCCCATGTAAACAAACGGAATATTTCATACCCATGTAAACAAACTGAATAGTTCATGCCCATGTAAACAAACGGAATATTTCATGCCCATGTAAACAAACGGAATAGGTCATGCCCATGTAAACAAACGGAATATTTCATGCCCATGTAAACAAACGGAATATTTCATGCCCATGTAAACAAACGGAATATTTCATGCCCATGTAAACAAACGGAATAGGTCATGCCCATGTAAACAAACGGAATAGGTCATGCCCATGTAAACAAACTGAATAGTTCATGCCCATGTAAACAAACGGAATATTTCATGCCCATGTAAACAAACGGAATATTTCATGCCCTTGTAAACAAACGGAATATTTCATGCCCATGTAAACAAACGGAATAGGTCATGCCCATGTAAACAAACGGAATATTTCATGCCCATGTAAACAAACGGAATATTTCATGCCCATGTAAACAAAGAACGAACAATGAATTTGTTCAATATTGAACGATGCGTACATCTATTGAGAGAAATTATTGGGAGTGTGAGATGTGGATTTCATTGCTTACAGAGTGTCGAGTAGACTCTTTTTAGATTTGAGTCTGGATATTATATTTAAGGGTACATTTACTCCTAAATGTCATAAGTATATTCGTCTTGCTTCTTTTATGCAATTCGAAAATAAGAAAACATCTTTATTTTCAACCGGTGCATCGTATCAAAGCATGTATCAACACGTTGGTAGTTCGCTATATTTATCCAAACAGCGTTCGTTGTTTAACCAACGTGATAACCATTTCCAGCACCTTTCCTGAAATTTGAAGTTGTAAATTATGATAATATAAAATTGTTTTCGTACATCGCCAGGTGATATGTACGCTTGTGAAGGTGCATTTGTATGACCAAATACCATTCACACATTTTGTAACCAAGTCAGATGTCACTCGTGTCGCAATAATTTATTTTAGCAGTTTTAGATTTGCTGGCGAACAACGCGTAAATAACAGGCACGGCCGTACGTGCCTTTAGTTATATAGCACAGAACAGCACATTCACTGTCAATGCAAACATACAAACATATATACGTCTCCCATTGCTGTGTGGTTAAAGCACGCGCCTTGGGAGCGGGATGTCGAGGGTTCGAATACCGGCGTTGGTCCGTTCTGATATAGACGGTTGGTTAGTCGCCAGCTAGTTAAATAATGGACACCGTGTGCCTCACTGTCTGGTGCCTGGCATTAAAGTATAGGAATCGGGAAGTAAATGTGCTAAGATAATACGTGTCTCGTAAGTCAGTAATGAATTTCCCTTTAAATAGGGATGACGCTATAATAGATAACTACTAGCGAGCATATATTCATACATACAAAATCATGATATATATCTTAGTGAAATACAAGCAAAATGAGGTTAAGTACCAACAAATTATAAAAACAGGTACATAGATAAATAGTAACTAATTACATAACAACCTGTTACCTATTAAACTGGCCGAAACATAGAAAGAAGAAAAGAAACTAAGGAACTGTGGGTTTACTATATCTCCCGTTTTATACAATAATATTTAATAGGATACCTATTAAAAACTTATCGACCTTGCTAATCAAGTATCGTAATGGGTTAATCAAGTTCTTAAGATGAGTGTCGTTAAGGGTAAATCAAGCACTTAAAATAAGTGTCGTTAAGGGTAAATCAAGCCCTTAAACTAAGTGTCGTTATAGGTTAATCAAGCCCTTAAACTAAGTGTCGTTAAGGGTTAACCAATCCCTCAGTTAATAAGTGTCGTTAAGGGTAAATCAATCCCTTAAAATAAGTGTCGTTAAGGGTTAATCAAGTCCTTAAAAAAGTGTCTCTTTTCCCTACAATCGATACTGTGCTAAAAATCGAATGGGAGTATAACAAAACAAATAAACAAAACACTGTTTAGACCCTTGTCACTAAATTTGTAGCCATGGCGACGGCAATAACTATATTTTTCAGTTTTATTGAAATTACACTCTTACACGTATCCATACATTTTTGCATATAAGAATCTTCCATTTAAAATTTATGTCATTTTGGGACACTTAAATCATATTTATAGACATTGATATGGCGTCTGGAATTCGCAGAAAATACATTAACCCTAAAGAAGAGACTCTTTCATCAAACAATGTTGTTTTGCTATAACCGTTCGCTAACACATCCAACATATTCTATTCACAATATTCATTTTATATATCTGTGTATGACTACATTATGTAAGTGTACTATGGTTCGGTGGTACTCGGCTTATTTTGGCAGGTGATATCCAGGCTGTCTGAGAGACTACTTTTTTACCCTCCCTGTAGAATCTTGGTAGATCTAGATCGCTTATGTTGAGATATTGTTACATTCCACGCACCGACCCACAACGTTAAGAACACCATCACTTCTTTTCCATAAAACACAGCGTTTCCATAATTGATTGAATATGTGTTAGTGTTTTTTTTTTATAGTGTTGTGTTTTTTTAAATAGTGTTGTTTTTTTAAATAGTGTTTTTTTTTAAATAGTGTTGTTTTTTAAAATAGTGTTGTTTTTTTAAATAGTGTTTTTTTTTAGAATAGTGTTGTTTTTTATCGTTATCGTTGTTGTTTAGTTGTTGTCGATGCTTTGTTGATATTGACGAAAGTACGGTTGTTCCTGATCACGATCTTGTTGTTGCTCATGACAATGAGGATATCACCCTTATGCATGTATATACAAAATGTATAAAATATGCATATTTAATAATGTTTTGTCTACATAAAGTCAATATTATATTACATGTGTATGTGCGGTGAAAAACAAATGAACAGCATCAGTGAGTTTACATTATCATTCAATTGCAAACGTTTTTCTTCTTATATTCACGACAGCTTTATAAACCTGCGTTGTACATTGAAGTTAATTATGCTTAAAGTAATACAATGCTCATTTTTTGTTCATTTGTTTACCTAAACAAAAGATATAAAATATATTTCCTATAGTAAAAATATCAATAAACATACATTAACAAAGAAATAACCCATACTGTATGGATCCGTATATGTTGAAGATAGATGTTTGTACAGCATAAAATAATTTTATTTTTAACAATTGGGCTATTTAACAAGTTAGTAGTAATAGTAAGTATGTTAGTAATATGGTAATATACATTGCAATGATTCTTATTAGACATGTTTTAGCCAATGTAACAACAATACTGGATGAAGCCAATTCAAACAGTTTATGTTCAGATGAGCCAGATACATCTTTAACATATAATACGTAGTCAGGCTTAACTTGTTAATATTTCCTTTCGAGCAAAGACTTCGTTCTGCAGAAAATTTCCATTTTATTGCCATGTAGCTTAAATATTCGAACTAGAAACAAAAACACTGTGTATTTTTCTGTTTGTTATTGGATAAAATGCATTGCCATTTTTCATTAAGATTATGTCACTCCTTAATACACATTCTAAAATATTACGGAGTGGCTTAGAAGATGAACAAAACATCAACTGATGGGAACGTTTTTTTTTTTATCTTTTGTTTCAAGAGCGAAATATTAAATATCAATAATGCAAGACATGATTAAGAAATGTCTTAACAAAACAATGTTTCGAAAAAAGGGATTGCATATCTTATATTGACTCAAAAAATACATGTTGTGTTGAGATATTTTGAAGTAAAAACGACATGTTGTTGAGAAAATTTATAGGGAGTCACGGTGGCCCTTAATTTAAAGCGCCTGGTCACGTGTTCAAAAAGGATCAACATAACAAGATGTAAACAAACTTAATATTTCGTGCCACAACAATTGAATTATTGTGACAATCTGTGATTATTTCAAGAACATGTCTTCAATTATTCGTCATGAAAGTGTATTTTATCAAGGAATATTTCTTACAAATATGACTGAAATTTATTGACTGTCTTTAGCTGACGATGTATTCACATTAAGTAACTGAGGATAAAATTATAGTCACGGGGGTTGATTCATATAAACGAGTTTCACGCACGATGTACAAAAAGTTTGGACTAAATTAGTGCATCACACATTTCATGGTCGTATGCCAATGTTGTGTCGCACAGGAGGTGATGGCACCTTGGAAGGAAATAATGATTAAAATATCAGAATATAACAGTAATAATTAACAAAGCCTTATTGGAAATACAGTTCTACAGAATACGGAATCAGGCACTGGGATCGGTGTACGCGGCTCTAATTAATATTGTCACCAGACAGAGATGTGTTCACAGTTTATCACTATACTGTTGTACACAACAAAGATATCTGTTACATATCGATTCTACGGTTATCACAATTATCACATTTTACATGATAGTTACACAGGGGGTTGGAGATCATGAACGGTGATACAGAACAGAACAGTGTATTTGGCTTGTACATCGTCATACAAGTATACATATAGCATATTCAATATAATTTAACCGAACTGGTACAGGTCCAGACTATAGTCAGCGATACAGATGAGACTGAATAAATGAAAAACAACAACAAAAACACACACATACATATTCATCGAAACAAAACATAGCAATACATTATAATACAGAACACTAGAGAAAGAACAACACTAGTTCAATAATACGCGGACGAACGAACGAACAGACGGACAGACGAACGAACGAGCAGTCGAGCGGACTAATGAACGAACAGACGGACAGACGAACGAACGAACGAACGAACAGACGAGCGAACGAACGAACAGACGAGCGGACGAACAAACAAACGCACACACAAATTAAGAAGAGAGGATGAACACTCTTCTGTACCTTTCACACACGTACTCTTACAAAAAAACTTACACGCAGTTATTTAACATACTACATCTTAATTCCACAGGTTTCATGTAATATAGACAAACTTGTAGCAATGCGATTATTTTTTCTGATGTATGTAGTTGATACGCCAAATTCACCGATGAGATAGAGTTGTAAATAGTAGGCCTACAAAACCGTTGTGTCCGTACAGTGAAACCTCAAAAATACGACCGTCCTTTGGTACTGAAGAAGGTTTGAGTTAGTTGTGAATAGGTCCGAGTATTTGCCTAAAATATAGAAGAAAAAATTGGACGATGAAACTTAAGTCTTATTAATGAGATTGTCTTTGTGTGAGGTTTTACTGTATTTGGTACACTTAATTAGGTTCGTGAAAATTTGAGGTCGTATTCTTACTGTCCTTTACATCTAAATGATATACACGTGGGACCCTATAAAACTGGACTTCTTACTGAGGTGGTCTAAATAGTGAGGTGTAATCAAGAGCAAACCAGTGAAAATTGACTTGTGTTTGTGAGGTGGTCTTATTATTGAGGTGGTCTTATTATTGAGGTGGTCTTATTATTGAGGTGGTCTTATTATTGAGGTGGTCTTATTATTGAGGTGGTCTTATTATTGAGGTGGTCATATCATTGAGATAGTCTTATTATTAAGTTGATCGTTAGGTGAGGTTTCACATTATAACCTTTCTAATAGCTACTAAGCATAGATTTTATTTCATTGTTTTATAATAGAAACTTCAAAATGGACATGGAAATGTTAATATTACTAGGTCAAGTAAAATGGCCGGGTGTTCGTATATCTCTGACATTTCGATAATCATTTCAATTATCGCCAATTGGTTGTAACTTCGAATGAGGAAATACAAAAGACGAGACGAATCTGATCACAAGCCCCTGTGGTGATTGTCAATACAATTGCACAAGCCCCTGTGGTGAGTGTCAATACCATTGCACAATGCTGTCATTGACAAGGCGTTGACAGGCAGTAGTCATTAGACAGGGCTAGATTTCTATTGTCCATTCATGAGATGTGCGGATCAATATTTATAGCAACTTAATTAATCACTGTATTATACATTGTTAAGATAAACCCGATAGGTCGCTTATTATTTCATGTACAATAAAATCTCATTTACTATGACCACCCTTGGGACCATTGATAACTGGTCTTCTTATTGAGCGGGTTTTAATATTGAGGTTATTCTAATGATTTGAGTTTTATCACACCTTTGAACAGTTATTGTTATACAAATATACATTTTTTGGAAAACACGTTCTAGTTTGAAATGCTTAATGATTGTCTTGAATATCGTCCTTTTTTCAATTTGAACTAAGTTTGTTTCATAGATATATCACAACGTGGAGTACAACTATTCTGTTTACACAGCTTAAGTCTTGTAAAAAAAAGACCATTTCACAATCTGAGACCTTAAAATGTTATATTTATGATCTAGTTGTTAGACACTCTTTGTTCACCTTAAACTAGGTACGAGTCGTACAGGTACATGAAATAAACAGCATATGCATAAACCTGGTGTTATTTCAGATTGTTCATATCGTCAATATTTTGAGACGTTTCTGACTTTCCGGTATATTTATAGTGCAATCAAATTATACCATGCCATCAACAGATGGTGTATGTCAGAAACAGACCGTATATCTATAGAAAAATCTTGATTTTGCTGAACTATGCAACTGATCTGAACGCAATACACTAATGCAAAAACTCGTTGTAAATGGATACGTGGAAACGAACGGAAAAAAACACGAGAACCGGATGAAATCAGGCATGCGTGTGTATTAAATTTCACTGAACTGTTTCTTTATAATATCTAATGTCGGATTTATCACACCGTGAAGAAGACGTCGACCATATTGAATATGGCATACTATCGTTAGTTCTAGTTAATTTTACATTATCTTTACGTATTTAGCTTAACAATTAGTTCTTGTCAAATGATAAACGCAACATCTCGGCAATTTCCGTACAGTTCGGAAATAGACATCGAAGGTGCGTGTATGAATATACCTAAAATATCGGTACGTGATGCGGTTTCTTCTATATATGACATCTGATCAGGGAAACACAATTCAACATGATCTAGGAAGCCATTTTGGAACAACTTTTCACCCACGTTACTTCGAGGTCTGTTTTAAAAAAAGACAATCGAGATGATCTGATCGGTGAAATTATTTGAAAAAGTAGTTCCTGTAAAATAATTTGAAAAAGTAATTTGAAAAGTAGTTCCTGTAAAATAATTTGAAAAAGTAATTTGAAAAAGTAGTACCTGTAAAATAATTTACAAAGGTAATTTGAAAAAGTACTTCCTGTAAAATAATTTGAAAAGATAAATTGAAAAAGTAGTTCCTGTAAAATAATTTGCAAAGGTAATTTGAAAAAGTGCTTCCTGTAAAATAGTTTGAAAAGGTAATTTGAAAAAGTAGTTCCTGTATAGGAATTTGAAAAGGTGATTTGAAAAAGTAGTTCTTGTAAAATAATTTGAAAAAAGAAGATCCTGTAAAATAATTTAAACACTAATAATGTATTCCTCCGTATTCGTAAAAAAAGAAGTTTACAATATACTGATTAAGCAATCGGATATTTCTACAAATTGTGTTCGTGCGTAACATGATAAAACAAGATTTAACCCGTCCTTCTACATGTATTATCACAAAGCCATAAATGTAATTCTGTTGCAATTTTTGATAATTATAATTTACGTCAAAACAGTTACTGTAGAGAACCAAGTACTTCCTCCTGTCTAGGGTGTTAATACACCACTACAGTAACACCTCAATAATAAGACCGACTTTGGAATACTTGTAAACTGGGCCCGTATTCACAAACGTTTTAAGACTGAATCTCAGACTTAGACTTTAAAATGGTAAATTTTCATTTTGTTCCTACATTTTTGCTACATAATATATTTTGATAAAACATGGCAAATGTGTAGAGTGAGAAACAAGAAATACTCAGGCAAAAAAGTATCCGTTCAAATATAATGAAAACGAAATGCTTGTAATTTTAAGTCTGAGATTCTGCCTTTAAACGTTTGTGAATACGGGCCCTGGTCTTCTTAAGGAGGTGATCGTAACATTTAGGTTGAATAAAAGAGCAAAACAGTGATTTATGTGAGGTGGTCAGCTACTTGTGGAAGGGCAAGTTAGTACTGGTCATTATATTATTTCCAGAAAATCTGGTAAGATCAACTGACCGCAGAATAAAGTAAAATCTCGAAAATAAGACCACCCTTAGGACCCTTGTAAATTGATCTTCTTATTGAGGTGGTCTTAATATTCAGGTTGAATAAAGAGCAAAACAGTGAAAATGGACTAGATAAAATGTGGTCTTAATGTTGAGGTGGTCTTATTATTGAGATGGTCTTATTATTGAGGTGGTCTTATTATTGAGGTGGTCTTATTATTGAGATGGTCTTATTATTGAGGTGGTCTTATTATTGAGATGTTCTTATTATTGAGGTGGTCTTATTATTGAGGTGGTCTTATTATTGAGGTGGTCTTATTATTGAGATGTTCTTATTATTGAGATGGTCTTATTATTGAGGTGGTCTTATTATTGAGATGTTCTTATTATTGAGGTGGACTTATTATTGAGGTGGTCTTATAATTGAGGTGGTCTTTAGGTGAGGTTTTACTGTATGTTACATCGTAGTTCTAATAACAAACACAAGCGAATCTATACAAACAAATCATAGACATTTCCTTGTGACCAGAAAATGGTTTTGTGTCTCTTACTCAGGATTTAGACAGCCCCCGTTCAGATAATTAAACCTGATTGACTTTGGTTGTTTCAGTCAGCAAATAATAGATTCTTTCCTTTAGGAGCAATAATTGTTTCGTGAAATCAATATTCAACCGTTTCCAGACAGGTCCAGAAAAATATCTGTTTTAGCATAGTCCATCACTGAAAAGCGTTTAGTGACCTTGATTTAGAGATCATTGAAATAGATTCTCTCAAGAGCGTCTTGTAACCACGATAAGATGAGGCTTGAAACGATTAACATCGCAAAGTAAAATCATATGTATTTTGATAATGTTTTAAAATTATTAAAGTACACAATCAGATTTAGAATTGAAACTACACGACCTCCATTTTGCGACTGGTCTGCAATTAACAATACTCTTTCTTTTTTCAATCAAACGGTCCACATAGTTTGACAGTGTGGACTAGATATATTTGTCAACAAATCATAAATGAAAGTTATTGACACATTACCAAATAAAAGTATACATTTTAAGCGACTGTCGTCGAATATTTTAAGAACACTAGTCACTGAATATTTTACAATTTTTAAATTGAATTATCGCGTTATTATTGTGATTTGTCTGTAAAAGTAGGTCAGTAGTTGAGTTTTCTACGGTGGCATATAGGTGACATGTGTGAAATTATTTTTATCTCGTGGCCACGACTTACTTACTCGTTCCCACGACATATTAAGTCGTGGCCACGAGATAAAAATAATTTCACACATGTCACCTCTATGCCACCTTAGTTTTCCCCGCAACGGATGCGTGTATGTTAGTGTTGATTTCACCATTGCGGACCGATACCAACTTGTTCCCTTAGTTTGTCGTGTAATTGATTCCCTCTCCATGTTCCAGTCCCCTCATCTTCTTTTTAATAATTCCTTGTTGCCCCATAAATGTTTGCCCCTACATCTTCTCGACTCATGTGTTTGCATGATAGTGTTTCCCTGGGATCGGTGTGGGAAGGCGTTGTCTTGTGAATCGGGTGTTCCATGTGCCAACTTAATTTTTCCTATATAGATAGTTCCCACATTTACACGTTTTACCTCATTTGTTCTAAATAGACGGTCATATTGATAGGCAAATTTCTATTAAAGTTTATAGGGAATATTATGTAAATGATGATAAAATAATCAGATATAATACTAATGTATTCATTATGCTCATGTGGGCAGTAGACTCAGAAAGTTAAAGTAAAAGTGGTTGTCACATGCATGTTCTCTTGATAGTTTTCTCAATTATCACATATTTGGAAATAACTCCTATACGGGCTTATCAGTTTTGCCTATCAAAATGGCGGACGATTAAGAACAAGGGAGATAAATATCGTAGATTTGGGAACTATCTGTTTATACAATGTAATTCTCGCGTCAGTTGTAGATATAATTATCAGTGATTTTGATCGCTAATTCATCTGTAAGAGGGTATTACTTATTTTCATCTTATTTGTGATAATAACTTATACGTAAATGCTCATGTTCAGAATATAAAATCGTTGCTATGCAATGTTTTATATAGACGATATAACGTTGTCAGAAAATCAAGTGTATAAGCAATTTCCGACAACATGAACACGTAAAACATCGACAATATGCCATTGGTTGATAAACACGGTTACAAGCATTCGTGATCACAGAAAGAAGCCATTAAAAGCTGACTTTCTACCTCATGACATTGTCTCTCGACATATTTCTGCATTATGAAGCCTCGTAAAACAACCATTAAAATACAAACGACTTGTCTATGGTATCTTTGCTGAATATTGATATTTTGCGAAGCTAATTAATTTAGAATTCCGGATTTCTGCAAGAAAATTCGAAGACAAAATACGACATTTTATTACTTTCCGTATCGTTATGTACATTAGATGATAGCTTGTCGGTACGCTTATAGATGTTGAAAATAGTCTCGATATGCGAGAGATATACTGCCAATGTTTTATTATGTACATCATTAATTTGTTATTTTACCGATTTATTTATTCCATGAGGCTATCCTTAAAACATTAACTGGGTAGTTTGATGACCATGACTGACTATGTAACGTAAATCTCCATTGCATAAGAATGCTTATAATATTTCGTCATTTTTTTCTTGTTTTAACGAAATGGGACAACACAAAATTAGCTATTTCATTTAAAGACATGATTGAGAAAATGTTTAACACAATCTGAAAAATTATTAAAAACTGTGCCCTAATTTGTTTGTTCGTTAAACATAATAAAAAAATCGTCACCTCAGTGCAAAAAGTGGATAAGTATACTATTGAAATGCAGTGCACTTATTCACTATTTGCAACATGGTGACGGAACTTTGTCAATTTGTTTATTATATAAAGTTCTCTCATTTATATTTTCGCTCATAAGTCCGTGCTATAATAATAACAATAATAATAAATTCTATATTTTCAGAAGGTTACATATTTAAGGTTAACAATAAATTGTACATCTTTTTTTCAATATGGCCTTCTATTAACAATATAAACACGCACAAACAAACAAGATTTCACACACGCACACGCACGCACACGCACGCACGCACGCTCACGCACACACAAGACCACTGAGTGTTCCCTCCATAAGTATGTCAGCTTAAGTAAAGCGTAATGAATTCAAACGAACAATTGAATATTGAATAGTCAAAAGGTGATTAAGATCATTACCAATAATTTAACTTCTCGTTAACTCGGAAATTCTCGCCTGGCACAACGAGATCTCGCGAACGAGATTTCGCTGTCTCCGTGAATTTTGCAGGAATAGTTTCTATGGGTGAATATTATACCTTGATACATTCCTGGCCATGTCAACTCGGAGGCTAGATTGCGCCGTCATTTGAATATAATATTGCTGACTCAACAAAAAAACGTCTAAATGTTTACCATAGCAACTGGGATGAACGTGTGTCATCCATGGGAACATAGCACGTACACGACAAACATGGAAATTTAAAGCCCTTTCGGATATTCATCTGATGTCATTTATATCTTTGTTTCCCCCCATGGAATTCATCAAATCAAGACAAATTCGTTTAAAGCTTTACATTTACCGGCGATAATTTAGTTAAAAAACAACAACACCATTTCATACATTCCCTAGTTACCGTAGTTTGGGTCTCAGAATCCAGTTTTCTGACAAATGAGACTCTTATGGGATCTATAAAGTTGTCTGCAATGTGAACTATGGTTACAATTAAGCCTAGAAGCTCCATTGTTGTATACATTAAATGTCTGTGTAGGATTTTCCCTGACAAAATCGCACATCACAAAATCGAACGAAGTCAAAATTCCAGATATATTAAGTGCGCGGTGATATGAGATTATGGTTTTAAGCGAAATTCGTAGGCATGAATTCAATTGTCGTTAACCGATCGGTTTATAAGTTTTTACTAATTCATAATTAACTGAAAATTGCCGACTTTGCTAGAAAGAGAATTACATTGACACAGTCTGAAACGCCATTGTGAAAACGCCGCACAAGTAAATGTAGACGTTCCATGCGTTGTACTTGCATATTTAGTTTATTTTCCCGATGGACTTGAGTATCAACTAAATTTGAGCTTATAAGTACAATTCTCTTTGATATCCCAAAAAATAAAAGGAGTCCGTCAAGCATAGCCTCCGATTCTGCTTAAACTTTCAATCTTTTTAACATTCCCTTCGCGAGCACCTCGTTATGTATCATATAAATTTTAATAAATTTCCGTTGCCATGGAAACCAGATTGTCGTTTATGAGACAAAAATTGCCACTTTTTTCATTTTCATACAATTAAAGTAATAGTATGCTTATGTTTTGTTCATTTGTTTACCCAAACAAACAGGAAAATTATATGTCCTATAGTTAAACATCAATAAACATGCATTAACAAAGAATTAACTCATAATGTGTTGATTCGTATTTTTTGAAGATGTTTGTATCTCAACTATTTTTTTTTAATTCAGTTTTTTAACAATAAGCCTATTTTACAAGCTTTGTCTGTAAGTAATATGGTAAAAAATATATTTTCAATTGGTTATACATTGCAATGGTTCTTATTAGAGATGTTTTAGACATTGTAACAACAATTTTGGATGAAGCCAATTCAAACATTTTATGTTCAGATGAGCCAGATACATCTTTGAACTTACTATACAGACATTTTGTGATACTGTTGACATAATAATGCACAGCTGTTGTTTTTGTTATAAGCGTTATTGATGTTGTTGTTGTTGTTGTTGATGTTGTTATGAGTTCGATAAATTTTATTTCAAATTTGCAAGGTCTGATCTCTCTATACAAGTTTCTGGGCCACATCTGGCTTCAGAAAACGATTAGATATTTGTCTTCGTCTTAAGTCATAATTTTACTTCCTGGTTCAAATTACCCTGACATTTCAGAGTTCGTATTACAAACTTAAAACCTAAATTCACGAGTCGAGTAAGGATTTCTTAACTGTTCATCATTTCATGACATTTCAACAGTCAAACAACCAGCGGAAATAGTATAAATAACAAGGATGTATATCTATAGTGCTGTTTTATTAACTACGAACGTATGAATATATTACTTGGTCCAATTCATTTTAAAACGGGTGTACACATTTGTTCGTGATTTTCCGTGTGCTTTACGGAGAAATTCACGATTGTGTTTAGATAGAAAAAAGTCAAACGTCTGTAATAGTTTTCAACGATTCAACTGTCAACCGATTCGATTTTTTCCCCTTCTATATCGATTTTTTCGATTCGATGTTTTATATGTATATGTAACAGCATTCTCATTCATCTTAAGGCTTTTGCATTAATTTCAGGCCAATTGAAATTAAGAGTTTTGCAAATAAAAATTAATAGACTAAAGAAACAACTTATTTTTTCCTTTGGCGCATTCTCAGCCCTAAAGCCGAAATGTTGCCACACCTTAGATGTGACTAAGCGTGGCTAAAATCGGTCATTACTGTACCAAATAACAGTTTAGCGAACTGGAACTAAAAAAGCGAATCGAATCGAAAATACCAAGGTATGAATCGTGAATCGAATCGTGAGCTCCGTAGTCGAATACCGATGCATCGCATCGAATCGTTGAATCTTTACAATATAGGCCTACAAAGCACTGGGCGTTACGACCTATGATAAATAAAATACATAACTATTTGTTTTTCAAGAGTTTAGACAAAGCTTGAGAGCTGTATCGGTGTTATATTTCTATCTCTGATTTGTTTCACATAAAGTCACGGATTACGTTTCACCGACAATAATTCGCGACAACATTACTTTGATCAATAATTATATTTTTTCTCATAAAAACATGGTTAACGTATGAAGTCAGGCGTCGTCGTTCTGTCATCTAAATGTATTGATCGTAATATGCAAAAGAGAATTGTTCAAAGATTTGTGAACTTATCATTAAAACTTTTCTCACTAAAGAGGTTTTGTAAGAGATTAAAACATCATGGCGACACCACGTTTGTTGTTTTACATTAATATTCATGTTTTATGCAAGATGTTATGGTTGATACAAGCGAACTGTTATACAATTTTGTTCGGCAAGCAAACCAGGGTCCGATCTCTCAAACGATCTCAAACAGAAATCGCATCTCAATATGAGATTGTGCTCAAATCAGAGCCTGAGTTTGAGACAATCTCATTTTGGATCTCTTGAAAAATTTCTGAGAAAAAACTCATCTCATCTTTGCTTGTTTTGTAATATCGATTTTGAGTCTGGTCTAAGATGAGAACTATTTCAATTAGTTGAGACAATATTTGAGCTGAGATTTAGCTCAGTTTGAGATGCCTCTAGAGATCGGGGCCTGATATTTATAAATCGATATCGATATCGAATCGATTGTTTGTATCGATAACGGATGAATATCGTGTATATCGATGATTCCCCTTAATCAGGACAGATATTTCTCCTTATGGAACGACATCCAATTCATATTGTATCCCAGAATTCGTTCATTAATGTCACTTCAAATTTTACTACAAATTCATTTTCGGAAACTGAACATGTCGCATGAGTTTTTTTTGTTCTTTTATTGTTCCAAATTACGACACTTCTTAATATGATTATTGTCTCTGACGATATTACGTCTTCCGTCATTAACGTGGAGTCTTCAGTCACGTGACTTAATAAACCCCTTCCGGCTGGAATACATTAATAAACGATGAAGGGATATAGTTGCTTGTCTCATTTCTGAGACAATAACATGTGTATTTTTCGTGAATTATTAATTCAACGTGACAATTAGTCGTGTTTTCAGAATGCGACGAATATTGCGCTGCACATAGCGCCTTAAGAATTATAATTGAATATTAATGACGTAGTGGATGATACAGAATTTTGCACAACAAACTAATTAACCAGTGTACTAGATTTCAGATTTTATATTGCTCGTCGCTTTCAATACAGAATCCCGAGTTGTATTGCGTTATTCAACTGCATTATGCAGAATGTACAAGCGTGGGTGACCAACTAAACAGTATTTCGAGTCGAACAATCCTCTCCCGTGTTCTCATACTCTATCACCTCTGTCTCATAACTATCATCTTCCCGTCTCTGAGCCCTCAAAATCTCTGCCCTCCTACCCTTTTTCGCATCATCTCCCTATTTGCCCGTCCTTTGTCCTTCTCTGCCCCATGTATCTCTTATCAACCCTTCTCTGTATAAACTCCTATCTACTCCTTTCTCTTATATTCCCAATTATCTAACCCTTTTCGTATTTAGCCCCATCACTCCCTCTCTCATTCCCTCTCCTCTCTCCCTCTCATACTCTCTACCCACTCTCTCCTGCCCCCTCTCCTCTCTCCCTCTTCCACTCCTTCCCCTCCCCCTCCCACTCTCTCCCCCCCCCTCTCTCTCTCTCCCTCCCCCATTCTCTCCCTCTCCCTCTCCCTCCCTCTCTCTCCCATCACTCACTCTCCCCTCTCTTCCTCCCTCTGCCTCATGACTCTCTCCCCTCTGTCTCAATCTCTCTCTCCCCTCTCCCTCATTCTCTCTCCCCTATTTTTTGTTAATACAAACAAGGACAATTGAGATGCTTAAAACTTGTTCATTAATT
This sequence comes from Mactromeris polynyma, assembly GCA_032209605.1. Classification (NCBI taxonomy): domain Eukaryota; kingdom Metazoa; phylum Mollusca; class Bivalvia; order Venerida; family Mactridae; genus Mactromeris; species Mactromeris polynyma. The sequence continues at coordinate 1,870,494 of JASFXZ010000048.1, forward strand.
ACTGGAATAGAGATTTGATATCTAGATTCTCTTTACAAAAAGTTACAACAAGTGTATTCAATTCTACGTCTTCAATACATCTCAAGTAATCTAAATATATGTCGCCTAGTTTTATGCTTTTCGCCATTAATTTATCATTCGGCGCATTCATCAATTTGAATCAAACACTATATCTAAATTACTTTCCCAAATAATCAGAATTTTAGATAGCACCATTATCCGATTTGTTTCTGTTTCCAAGTTCGCAAGATTCATTAAGAGAGCGTTGAGTGTCATTGAGATACCGACTTTTTTTCGAAACATCTCAGTTAAATTGGTGTTTTATACAAATTCAATCGAGTAAACTGTTTGTTCGTGCGAACTACCGTCAATATAACATCAATTTCATATATCAAAACAAAACCTTCAGAGAGTGGAAGAAAACAAAATTCGTGTACGGAAGACCAGTGTGGACTTCTTAACTAATCCGATTTCATATTCTAAATACGCGAACTAATTAATTGTGAAGTCGCAAACCTCATGTTTACGAAGTAGACAAATCGAAAAGCATGTTTACAATGTCCAAAAATCGTAAATATCATATTTACGAAGTAAACAAAATCGTAAATCTCATGTTTGCTAAGTAAACAAATCGTAAAGCATGTTTATGATGTCAACAAAATCGCAAACCTTTCGAAAACATAATCGTAAATCTCATATTTACGATGTCAAAAAATATAATTCATCGTTTTGTGTCATTTTTCAACATGAAGTTATTATTTTCAAAATACAAAATGGCGAGTTGGCACATTTGGCTTGTATATATAAACGTAAAGTCAAAATCACAAACTAAATATTTTCAGCTTAACATAACACAGACACACAGGCCTAAAATCCAAGCTGCAATTTAACTGCAGAAGAAACATGCATTTTATATTCAAATAAACAAATACGCAGTTTCCCCACAAAATGAAATGATTCCATCAGTTGAAAATTTCAAGTATGTAATATAAGCAGTTTTGCTTTTTATACGAAATATATCTCTGAGAGAAATAAATCCTACATCACCGTAATGTTGACAGCTAAACAGATAGTTCTATCAGTTCCTGATTAAACATCAAACATTCTTACAGAGAGTAGAGACGACGGAATCTCATTGCTAAGTTTAAGGATTTGAAGAGGATTATGGGATGCAGTTTAACTCCTCATTTAACGACCGACTTAACGGTGGTCGTAAATTAATACGGATCTTTAATTTTATTTACAAATTTATTTCTCGCATGACCTATAATCTACGATCTAAATGTTTAATCTTTATTTTAATGATGTTCCGTGATAGTTAATGTTTCATTCTTTTTCAGGTATTTTTTTTGTATATTTCGTGTACGTATGCACATGTAGGTCGTTTTTCTCCCTTCCATTTATTTGTTTCCGTTTCGTGTATTTAGATCCGTTTCGTGCATTCGGTTCCGTTTTGTATGTTAGTTTGGCTAAAATGTACTACAAAATTACAGATTAATTTTCTCCTAAGACGCTGATTCCCTTTTACTGGGAAAATATATCAGAAACTCCACACACAGTAATTATTCAAGCCACATTAAATATTGTATGTAGTTAGCAAAACTAAAAAAATGTTTTAAAATTGGCAAGAAACTATATTCTTGCTGATAACCTTTTTTTCATTTTGCGAAATTTGACAAGTTTCATGAGCTAGACATTTACCTAACACTTTTAACGATCACATTTTGTTTTTAACGTTTTACTAAAGAACCTCGGTAATAAACTATTACAATTTGATTTCTTGGACATGAACAAATACAGTAACAATTCACTTAATGACCACCTTAATAATAAGACCACCTCAAAATTTAAAAAACACCAATTCAATTTCAATTTGACTGTTCTGCTCTTTATTCAACCTCAATATTAAGACCAATTTGCAAGGGTCCCAAGGATGGTCTTATTATTGAGGTTTTACTGTATATTCATTGCAATGTTTTTTTTGTGTGACACCTAATGTTATATTCCCTCAGTGTTCGAAATCAATAATGTAAAAAAGAACATACTCTCTGATTTTTCAAGATCCGTACTTTTGTTTTGATGTCTAAAATCGGATACTTTCGGTTTAGATATACATCTGTATCAAACTAACGGAACGTCTTTTTATGCGAAATGGAATGCAATTCGGATATGTAACCATTTGCCAAAATAAACAAAACGTCGTTCCGCTTTAAGCCACGATTGGAATTAAATATTTCATGTTTACCGATTTTACGCACATCTTTATTTTCTCTGAAAGTAGAAAACATTCCAGTGAAGATTACTCGATACATTTCAGGGTTAATTCGGTGCTTAGGAACATTATCTGGGCAATGTCGTAAATAATGGCGCGCGGAATTTTTCTACACTCGATTCTAATATGCTTGTCACGTGAGTTATCGCTTCATCACGTGATATTTTTCTCAGATATTTACGGATTACTCGATTCGTTTCCAGTTTCTTAAAAACATTTTGAGTTTTTTTTCCTCGGAAACTATTCTTGACGAAACCTAAGACGGTAGAATCTATATACAGAACTCAGCATGTTTCCTGCAAAAATGGGGGAGGTTTCGATTCAGCCATCATAATTTCCTGTCTAAGAATATGTTCCATAGAATGACAAAAACGTAATAATGGTAGAAAGAAGAATGCTACTTACTCCAATGACAGTGCTAGACTCAAAGCGTCTTGTGATGTTGCGAATAGTTTTATAAATACATTAGCATGATGGAAGCTTCCAAACAAAATGATGCTTTGCGCTAGTTACACGTCCTTGTCGTTCATTGAACTTTGCGTTCGATTTTTACAATTCTTTGTAGATGTCTTTTGGGATCAGCTATTATTTAATAAACACCAGTTTATAAGTCGGCGCACATATACAATTATGCGTCTCTGGAGTGTATAATCTGAAATGTGATCGCATGGTACGGCTGCGAGTACCATAGAGCCACGTGGCTAAATACTTATTAAATGAACGTTAGAATCGAACTCAATATATCGGCTTTCTTAGATCAAGCGTATCAGTACTTTTTTTCAAGTTATTTTCATGGGGACTCACGATTCAAAAAGTTGAGAATATCATTAAGGTCCAATTCCGGTAGGGGTCCGATCCCGTATGGCCGGTTGGCGAGCCGCCGGGTAGGTAAATAGTAGTTCCCGTTTGCCTACCAGTCCCGTCTGGTGCCTGGCATTAAAGGGTAGGAATCTGAAAGTACCTGTGCTCAGAAAGAAAGGTATATATTATATATCAGAAATGAATGGCCCTTGATATAAGGGTTACACTATAATGAATAAACACTTTATTGTACTTTACATACTGCTGATGTAGTACATTGTCTAACATGCAATAAGTGATTCACCATGCGTATGTATACTCATATTTACATAACTTCTACTAGAAATGTAGACTTTCATTATCAAACCATGCTCGTTTTCCCCGCCCCTAGGAGATGAAACCTTTTAACTTATCACACACCCACCCTATCAATAAGAAAGATGAAGATATTTCCCACAACATAACTACTTCATTATATCACAAAGAAAATAATCAAGAAAGGTAATATTCTATATCATAGGTGCATCTTTGAAACATATACTTAGCCTATTTTTACATTCTAATAAAAAAATATCAAAGACAGTTTTTTAGTTAATATAAACACTCTGTCATAACATATGATACTATTTACTGGACATAATTATGTTTATATTCAATACGTATTCGAATTAGTTAGTTACATGTACCTGGAAACACAAACAAGAAATATCTTGAAAAAAGATTGTCGACGCAATCTGAAGGTTATAATTTGGTGCGCAACATAAACAAATGCAGGCTTCCAGGGAGTAGATAATTTCCAGTATTTTTGTGGAAAGACATTGCTGAGATACGCCGTTTTTTGCGATAGTATTTATATTTTGAATGGCGGTGAGTTGACCTTGACTAGTGTCCCTGGGTTACCAACCAGTACTAAATTGTTCTTTTATAAGCAACTGGCAACTTTCCCACATGAATCAAAGATTGAATACTATAAAACCTCAATAATAATACCACACATGGGAGCCTTGAAAACAGGTCTTCTTATTGAGGTGATCTTAATACTGAGGTTGAGTAAAGAGCAAATCAATGAAAATGGACTTGAAAATAGAGTTTTTAGTTTTGATGTGGTCTTACTATTGATATGATCTTTAGGTGAGCTTTTACTGAAAACGGAATTCTGTGAGGAACATCGTACAACGACGTGGTCCTGATCTGATGCCATAATTTTAATTTTAGACTGATAGCAGTCTGATCCATGTTGTTCGCATAGATTCGCTTGTTATATTGAGTTTCATGTTTTGAAAACAATATTTGTATGACTAGTGTACTTTAGTGATAGTTTATTCATAGTTAATTGCGCGTAGTTGCGTTTATGTATCGTCGCTACCGGTTTCCCATATGGACGATGCCTCCGGAAGAATGTCAGTCATTTTAGACTTTTGGAGGATAGTGCATGATACAGAATATGTTCCAGTTTCAAATTACGGATGAGATGAATTCGAATGAACGAGGTTCTACATTCGGAAAACCTCGGCCAACTACGTCAATTAGAGTAACGAAGTGGTACGGAAATACCCGAGAGCTGACGAGAATGACACTAGAGGGTGTTATTAGAGTAACGTAGTGGTACGGAAATACCCGAGAGCTGACGAGAATAGAGGTTTGACTGTAAATCAAACCAAATCTACGAAAAAGCTGAAATCAAAGAATAGCTTAATTGTTCAAATACACGTCTAGAAACCAGACAGATAATTGTTTTATATTAACGAAAAAAGGCAGATATTTAAAGGAAAATGTCAGATACTTTCAAAAAGACAGAGTAGTCTACCCTGAAAATAATTTGTTTCTTGCAATACATTTATACTGATGCATTTATTCCTAATTCATCCCACAATGCATTTCGTTTGTTTAATGAAACAAGCGGCGGTTTTGAACTGCAAAATCTCTTTAAGGCTGATTTTCAGTCTTTTAATGTTTGTGAAGAAGGTCACAGAACTTATCTTCAAGATAAATCGTATTTACCGATACGGAAATATACGGGCGTTGTTGTTGTTGTTGTTGCTGTTGTTGTTGCTGTTGTTAAATAATATTCACTTTACGTTTTCACATCACTTTATGAGATTTTATATCGTTCAAGTTTAATAACTTTTCCCAGCGAACGTTACACCAATCCCAAATCAACAAAACTCTTCAAAATTAAGGAAAGAAAATGAAACTGTCAAGCTAATAAAATATAATTTTCCTTGAACGATATATCGGTAATGTCACGTGAGTTTTAGGTTGCTATGGAGACGATAATGTGTTACGTACGCAATTAATTTGATGAATTCGAAACTCTTTAAAGGCGTCTTAATTTCTTTTTAAAACAATTATTTTGATAGCTATCGGACACGAAGACATTGAGTGGTGATATTATGTGATTGTTTTTATGTTGTTTTCTTACAATTGAGTTATGAATTCTTAGAAATAATTGGAAAAGCGTATTTCTGAATAATTGAAACAGTTTAAGTGATTGGCTTGCTTCCAAATGAACATCTACCTTTTGCGTTCATTGGAGGAAAGGGAGTTAGGATAATATTTCCGGACCAAATACCTTTGGCTCCTAATGGCCCATGCAACAAGTGATGTATGTTACATGATCTTTATCAAGTTCATAATCTTTATAATACGTGTGTAAGTTCAGTGAGATAATAAGATATAGAATAGTTAGTATAATGCATCGTGACCGAGTGGTTATGGTAGCTGGCTTGAAATCACTAAAATTGAAAACACTGCTGGTTCGAATCCCACTCTAGTTGTATCCTGACTTTTTATGTAGTCATGAAGTGAGATTTTACAAGATACAAAATACTGTCAGTAGACCATACATACTTGTGTATGAAAAATGTTGTCAAAAATGATAATAAGTATAAAATATTTTCTATATATAACTAATATGTATACTGTACACAATAGTCGAATAGGTGGTCTGACACCTGAGGTCGAACCACCAACAACGTAATTCTTGATTTACGTAGAATAGTAACCCAACAAACATCGACTGTGATTGGTTCAAGTTGTAAAAACGTGTGACACGCTGGAGGTAAAATAAATACTGGGAATACAGCGATAAACACACTCAAATATCTCTTACTGCAAAGTAAACAAAAGTGTTGTTTATACGCAACACGTGCACGTTACAAAAACAATTTTTACTCATTTTTTTCCAGAAAATTAAGATATTCGTTTGAACTATTGTTCGCAACAATGCAGCCAGATTATTCCTTATTTCCCCATGTCCACATTTGTTTACCCTAATACCTCCCCAAACCCTAATGTTTCCCTGGGGTATGTGTATGTGGTGTTCCCTGTAACAATTTAATATTTATTTCATATAAAAATGAAAGTCAATCCGGCTAGATGAGTAGTTAGAGCGCTAGAGTGTCATTCGAGAAGTCCTGGGCCCGTATTCACAAACACTTGAAGACTGAAACTCAGACTTAGACTTCAAAATGTTAAAAGATGTTTTTGCTCCTACGTTTTTATTACAATCTTAATAAAAGTTGGCACCTTGTAGAATGGGTAACACCAAGGCCGGTAACTATAACTTTTGCAAATTTAAAGTTTTAGTCTGAGTTCCAGTCTTGAAGTGTTTGTGAATACTGACCCTGGTTCCATTCCGGGACTGGCCAGGTCATGTCCATCCGTGGCATGTGGCTACGTGCATTTGTCCTCCACCTCTGGTTTCTGTGGTGACGTTATCAGCTGCTTGTGGAAGGGCACGTTTGTACTGATTGTTATATTATTTCCAGAAAAAATCATGGTTAGTTAACTGACCGCCGTAAACGGTTAAACCTCAATAATAAGACCACCCTTTGGTCTTCTTATGGAGGTGATCTTTATATTGAGGTTCAGTAAAGAGCAAAACAGTGAACATGTACTTGAAAATTGTGTTGTTAATTCTTAATATGTTGGTGGTCTTATTATTGAAGTGGTTTTTAAGTTGAGGTTTTACTGTATAACCGAACCTTTGTTGACGTTAAACCAGATTAAAATAACTAAAAGGATGTCTACTCTTTCACAGACGAGATAAAAGCGATGTGTTCAATAGACAGATACGTTATATACAATCTATAGCTTTAGTGTGTCCGTTTATTCTTCCAAGAAACATTTGAAAAGTACTTAAATGCCAAGTTATGTTATCAGTGATATATCTCCATAGCAATGAAAGTTGAATGACAAGTCTACACAATCTAATCATTTTGAAATTAACAAAAATAAAACAATTTATAAACATATGTTCGCACGCAGACAGAAGCATAACACGAACTGCTAAAAGTAGCTGTCCAAAAAAACATCCAGACAGGACTTCAAACTACACTGGTCCAAAGTAACACCTCAATTATAAGACCACTATTGGGACCCTTGACAACTGGTCTTAATACCGAGTTGGTCTTAATATTGAGGTTTGATGAAGAGCAGAACAAAGGTGGACTTGAACATTCTGCTCTTAATTTTGAGGTGTTTTTGTTATTGAAGTGGTCTTTTTTACTGACAGTTCCAATGCTGCAATTTGCTGTCTGGTTATTTGTTTGTGTTTTGAATGTATGTTTTATTTCCCTTTCCCTTGTGCAATTATTTCACTTTTTATAGTGTTCAGGTTATTTTCTGCCCAGTTGCGTCCTATTGTTGCCAGCTGTCTTGACTTGTCCTGTGATCTTGTCCATCCATTAATGCCCCCTTCACTGTTTCTCCTCTTTGATTCTCCTAGTTATTCCTTATGGTCTGCCAGGCCATTCCTTGTGCAACTGTTCCTTACCTTACAGTATGTACCCCTTTAACCTCATCAAGTGCCCTATATTAAATGGATTGTTGTTTCCCGGAGGACTGTGTGGGGAGGCACTGTCGTATGTATGTGGTGTTCCCTGTAGCAACTTATTCCTTCTCTTTTAAGTAATGTTTTACTGTAGCTTCTAAACCGTTGCTGGATACACCTTCTGTTGATTGTATTTGCAGTAAACTGTATGATTACAATGAATTTGAACTACTAGTATCGTAAAACGTATACAATACAAATAGTTTATTGCATTAAAACATAACATGTTTCATGGCAACATAATGTACATAATAACGAAATACATGGTTTTGTAGGAGCACATGATGTTATACAGTGTATATTCAAATGTTTAAATTCCATTACATGTATATAAACAAACTGATATGGCGATGAATATATTGATTAACGATATGTGTTCAAGTTTTTGACATTAAGGATGTATATGGTATAGTTAATATATTATCAGTTTCTAACAAGACTAGCATAATAAATGTATTTGGAGGTAGCTCCCATCAAATTAGTGAATTTCTGTATCGTTGGCCACGTATAATAATAACGTTTAATATAGTTTGATCTTAAGTTAGCGTATTTGGAACAGATAAGTAAAAAATGGTATTCCAGTATACAGAAAAACCTCACTTCAAGACCACCCCAATAATAAAACCACCTCGAAATTAAGAACACAATTTTGAAGTCCACTTTCACTGTTTTGATCTTTAATCAGTGTTTTTTCTTTACTCTAATCTACTCTGCTCATCTCTTTGTTGTTTCACAATATCAAGCTCTAGTCTGCTCTATTGCATACAGTTTCTTGTTTTTTCCTTTCCAAACAGTTTGCGTTGAATACATTTGGAATGTATGTGAAAGATAGATCAATATTTTCGTACCCTAAGCACAGAGCTTCAATGTATGACTTCCGAATTAAAAAAAACTCATTCGCACCCATATGTATTCTGCAACACAGGTTGATTTAAAATTCAGCTAACTTAATTGAAAAGATGAAAATAGACTCTCTAATTTTAAAACCATTGCCAGAAGTGGCAAGAACGGAACGTGTTAGATTCGCTTAGTTTGTAGTGTGTTAAAATATCTCCACGGAGATAATACTTTCTGCGTTGTCTTGGCAACCGACCATATTTCTGTCAAGTCTTTGTCAAATAAGTTTTATCGAAAGCGGAGATGTGTAGACTTTGTCTTGGAATAGAATTTAATTATTTACTCGTCTTAAATTTTCCTCATGTTCTTAATCTATTCACTTCAGTAAGAAATTTCCTTCAAGTATTTAATGAATGTTAGAAAGTCTGCATCGTACGGAAGTCAGTTTTATACTTCGCATTTAAGGCCTGTCTTCCACGTCTCCGCGTCCGATGCCCGCTGTCCGTGTCAGTGATCCGTGTCCGCGTGAAATCGTATCGTGACAGTCACATTGAATGATTGATAGCAGTTTTCAAACTTGTTTCAAAATTTCAAATCGATATAAATTATACAAATTTTAAACTAAAGTAGCAGGTAATTCGTTGTAAAGCCGACGTGCAAGTTAATTGACATTTACGATATTGCAGCGAACTTCAGAATCGTAATTAATTATCGTAAATTAGCCAAGCCCGCATAGAAGAATTCTTGAAGATTATTCTAATTATTGGAGGAACTTTGTTGTTTGGACTATACACACGTGACCTGTTTATGCACCGACTATGAGCACGGCTCTCACGGGTTGGATTCACACATATGTGGCCCAGACTCTGTGATTACAAAGGATCAACTGATCTGGATCAATTTGATCCTGAAAAATATTTGCCATTTTGTGAAAGCAATTGGAAACTTTATGCAGTGCTTTCCATAAACAAACACAAAAATACCTTAATATTCTTATTCACATTGTGAAAAGCCTCAACACTCTACTTTTTTGTTGAGAAAATGATAAATTACACTTATCACTGAATTTGATACAGCTTAATTCAGGATCAATTTTTTAAGAATCAGTCTTAACTTATCAAGCATAATTCTTTTCCAAATAAACTCGAAACCTAACTTTAATGTCTTAAACGGCGTTTTGAAAAACATTCATACCTATCACATTATGTAAAAATTGAGAATTGCATACAACAATGTTTAAAATTTGCAAGAAAGTATATTTGATCTTGATCCTGATCCTGAAAATTAGTTATCTGGGAACACGGAGCCTGGGTATCAGATCTGGTTGTACGAAAGTTGTCAGCACTTTGTTGTGTTCATGCTGTAGTACAAGAGGTGTCCATGATATAAGTACAAAAAAATGTAAATTCGTTCGCCTCAGTTTTCCTTTATGGTCGACCAGGCCATTCCTTGCGCCCCTGTTCCCTTGCATATTTACCCTTGCGATTCATCATGCGTTACGTTTCATGGTTTGTTGTTTTCCCGGAGGTATGTGTTGGGAGGCATTGTCTTATGTATATGGCGTTCCCTGTGGCAACTTATTCTCTCTTTTACCCTGATATATTTAGTTATGCATAGATTTTGATGAAATTTCTCCCGAAAAATATTTTTAAATTTTAATCGTTCAAATTGTAGTAACACTTATTTATATTAATATCGGGGGCCTTCATGCATAAATTATTACAAAAATTATTACAAAGAATATTCATTATTATAACGCTAACAATAAATGATAACTTTATATGACAAGTCATTCTCAAATCTGCTGTGTCAGTATATATGAGCAGAACTTTAATACATGGTACATATTTTTATGTCAATATCATGACTTATCCTGATTTTGGTAATGATGATTCGCCATGAAGTAGTTTTATACAGTAATTTCAAGAAAGCAGTTTAAAATGAGTTCAAATAGTGTCTATGTATAATGCATACATGCATAATGTATATACCAATTCGAGAATGATTAATGAATGGTGTCGAAATACTATATTTCCTAATATATTCAGTTTTAATTAGCATAAACTTGTTCCATACGATATCCAAGGTAACTAGCAGTTTATCAGGAAATAAAAACTTTGTTATAATATAAAAACAGTAGGCATGCTGGGTATTGTATTAACACCACATCTTTATACTCTAGCCTTCCATGCGATTGTTAATTAGCATTATTCTACAGTTACCAGGTTTCATCTTAGTCTAATTAGTTGAGTAGTTTAAGCCCGTACAACTTTATCCGGAACACGATATATACGGATTCTCCGTATGTTATGTTTCCAGTCACGGTTCGGTATAAAATTCCGTACATCGAAACCGGAAAAAAATCAAAGAACTTTTTTCATCGACTGTTCACTTTGTTTAATTGAATACATTTACTTGGCGCTCTTCCAGATTAATTAATTTTTCGTAAATTTCGTTCTTTACGTCATTATACCAATTATACCGTGCATGTCAAGCTGAGAATAGTTCATGACGGAAACTGCCGGAAATGGCCGAATGATTTCCGGAGAGTGTCGTCTTCGAATGAATGAAATTCGACCTTTCGTTGGAACTAATTAGGACCCAGGTGTGTGATTTTGTATAATCAATCTGACAAACTTGTTGGTTTTCAGCTGTCTTTTGTTTGTTTCAGGATAAACACAATTGATTCTTCACTCATTCTGCCAGCATACTTACCACGACTGCTCGACATTTGTTCAAATTATGTTGTAGATTATCCGCTGATCACAAAAATCTGCTTAGAATACAATATAACTGATATGGTTCTTCACATCTGTGAATATCTACCAAACTTTCAATTTAAACTCAATTGTTAAACAAGTTAGTATAATTGATACTAATTACTCTCGACTTCTACTTTCATGATTAGTAATCAGTACTCAGTAACGCCAAACCAGGGCTCTATAAAGAAAATTCAAAGACACTTGTCCAGGACTAATGGAAATGCAAAATTTGACTTGTCTGAGATAGGAAGCTATAGTTGTCCGAGAATATCGGTCAATTTAGTAACATATAAACATACACAACGATGGCTCCACAATCGTAAATTAATATTAATGTATGTGTTTGTGGGATTCTAAGGCTTGACTTAAAACTGAACAATTGCTGATGACCTACGAAACAGTTGTCAAAGACTCTACCCCTCGACCAATACGACCGCCTTAATTCAGGTCAGACCTCGTACATTCGAATTCATAGGGTCTGAAATTTCATTTCGAATAAAACATGGTTTCAAGGATACATCGGGACCTGATATTTATTTCGGATAGACCCGTAAAGTACAGACATTCCTGCCATTATTTCCATTTATTGTTGTTGCACTTTCTGAAAGGGGTCGATAAGGGGACAATACTTAGTGTAAATTTTGAAATAATTTCATATATTACTAGAATATGAATACTATATACATGATATACTCAGTATATTTAAAACGTAAAATGTAAGATTTCTCAAATTTCAAGAACTTACCCAGGGATGCAAGATAACAACTTAACATGAATTCATTTCATTATACGCAATGATAAAAGTTAAATTATCTTTCAATAAACGGGTACTTTCATATCATCATATTTTAAAACACACTAATATGACATTTAAAAAAACATATCACAGGTACTAAAATGGGCGTTACTAAATGTTCTTAGTATATTTCGCGCGCAATATTCATGCGGACTTGGATATATTCGTTCATTTTGTTATCAGTACGATGAACTCAATCATGATGTCTCTTTTATTCACCAAAAGTACACGTAATAGGGTTTCTATCTCATCTTCCTAGGTGTCTTAACTCGGTGATAAAATTCTCACTTCCCAGATACATGCGCAGTTTTCATCAAGAAATGAATGAAATTCTATCCCTAGACGCTCGCATTGTATCGTCTATAATTTGATCTGGATCACACAGGGGATTGGTGACAATATGGAGCGCGCGGGAAACGAAGTACATTTGGAGCAGTTAATTCAATAATTGTCCTAAAACGTATTGTTGATGGGCAAAAAATTAAGGCTTTGACTTTTTTCCCTTCTATGACGTCATCGTTACCATGGAAACGCGTTTTTTGTTAAGCATTATGTTTCAAAATTACCCAACTTAGTCCTTCTGCACCAGATATCCTTTTGAGTTTACGATTCAGTTTACGATTGTTTACTTCGTAAAATCCGATCGAATTTTTCATATAAAACATGACAAAAAAAACACCTTAAGTTTAAATTCACATGGAACGAATCGATCACGTTATCTATCCAAATATAATATACCTATGACTTCATGGTACAAATTCAATGTGAAAAAAAACGTCTCATCGTAACTTCAAAGTTATCGTAAATCAGAGGAAATTGGTATGTATTATCTGCGAGAATAATATAAGTGCTAGCTCTACATAAAGTGCTCTTCATTCAGAAGTCTAGAAATTCCTACGTCACTTAAAGTTCGTTTTATGCGGAGAGAAAAATAATCGTAATGAAAGTATAATTTTCTGATTGTTATGTTTTTCATTCATATCGCGCAAATCAGTAACAATGACCAAACTGTGCGTGAAATCTATAATTACGCGCATACCGGAAGTAAATGTCAATACTTCGATTTGGTAACAAGTTTCGCTTGAAAACGCTATTTCCGGTGTATCGATTATACAATTTATGGAAGGTTGAATTGATCAATATCATGGGAACTGATTTGTTTAAATAGAATGGGAGTTCCTGTAGTTTCCTTTCAGTGAAACATTCGATCTAAACAAAGGCACAGTGATATCGTATCGTAAACTGTATCTAACACAGAGGTCAAACATGTATATTCAATAAAAACTCTTGGAAATATTGACAGAAAATGTGATGAATAATGAAAATGAAGAAGTTACGCTTAGAAAAAAAATCAACTTCTGTAACAGAGTCGTTCGAAGAAGTTTTATTTTTTATGTTGTTTCCTTCGAACATTTAAGACAAATCATATAGTCTTAAAATCTCTCACAAAATAATGTAATACGTTCGATTGAGTAATTATTATAATTGCTTCGCTTTTTGGGTTAATAGTAATAATAATAATAATAATAATAATAATAACAATAACAATAACAATAACAATAACAATAACAATAACAACAACAACAACAATAATAATAACAACAACAATAATAGATATAATAATAATAATAACAATAACAACAACAACAACAATAACAATAATAATAACAACAACAATAATAGATATAATAATAATAATAATAATAATAATAACAATAACAGCAACAACAACAACAACAACAACAACAACAACAACAACAACAACAACAACAACAACAACATTAACAACAACATTAACAACAACAATAACAATAATAATAACAACAACAACAATAATAAATATAACAATAACAATAACAATAACAATAATAAATATAACAATAACAATAACAATAACAACAACAACAACAATAATAAATATAACAATAACAATAACAATAACAATAATAAATATAACAATAACAATAACAATAACAATAACAATAACAACAACGATAATAAATATAATATTAATAATAACAACAACAATAACAACAACAATAACAATAATAATAAATATAATAATAAATATAATAATAATAATTATGATAACAATGGTAATAGATTTAATAATAATAATTATGATAACAATGGTAATAGTAATAATAAACAAATAGGAATTATAACAAATACAATAACAATGATAACAAAGATAGTATTAAGAGTAATTATCACAAAGACACAATAATGATATCAACATCGAGTTAATATCAATTTTTATTTAGTTTTGCTTTCTTCAGAGACAGATATTGGTCAAAAGTGCTAACCGCCAACACTGGTTCGAATATTATCTAAAAAGTTACTGGATACAATTTCTGTTCATTGCAGACGACATTTATAATTCAAATGAATCGAACAATCGTAAGCCAGAGACGATAAAAACCTGCCTTGCGTTCAGTTACGGCTATCGTTCCAAAACGTTGCGAAACAGTGAGCGAGTATTGCTATTGACCGGCGTGTTAGCGAAAAACGTTTCATATCACTGGCTATCGCAACTCGGAGGTAGCACGCGAATAGTTGAGCCTATCACTGCGTTCAGTTACGGTTAACAGTCACTCAGGTTTTGTTTTGTATCCCTGGCCCACCGTATCACAATGACTGCACACAGGGAACCAAATTGCAAAATGAATGGTTTGCTGGTTCCCTGCCTTTACTATTTTTGAGGCAGGGAACCAGAATAAAAACGAGGCGTTCAATAAAATTATTTGTGACGCTAACTTCGAGCGTTTTGCGTTAGCTGTAACTGAACGCAAGGCCGCATTCGTAACGATCTTCGTTTCGGATTAGTTTGTAATGATGCAGTGAAGATTCGTAAACTACAAAATTGCGTGTCATAACTTTTGACCAGTACATTTGATAGAAAAGACACTCAGGGCGGTGGTATGAAACCATATACAAAATAATTTATTTCTGTCGATTTTATATTTCATTCGAAAATCCGTGAATATTGCCAGTACGGTAGGTCTGATTTTTATCAGTCTCGCACCTTTTGCACGTTATTACGCACCTAGATTGACGCCATAATTCCTGAAGATGGCGCTAGTCATATAATTATCAACAAATCATTCAGTGCGCAGACGATACTCTATGTATGCCACGCTTTCTCACATGAATATAATAGGTTTTCTCACTTGAAACAGGAATATCTATTGATTACCGTTCAAACACGGTAAATAAATCTGAGAAAGCGACGTATATGCGTGTTATCGACTTTCTGAAATCCTTCTGGGTATTTTCTCTCTTTGTTGAATATTAAAATTTAAACTTGTATTTCCTCACCAACTCGACCACCTCCGATAAGCAAGACAATATAAACGACATGCATTTCAAATCACTGTTTAATTTGGGATTTATGGGTAGCACTTGGACAACCGACTACATTGTGAGTGACCGAATAACATAGTTGGCATAACGCAAACATAGTTATCAAAATAATTCACTAACATGTATGACCGTTTAAAACTTCGTAATATATGCTTGTATGTAATAACATACCATAATTAACTTTAAAGAAAAAACAAGTATTGATGTGCCGGCTGCCGAAAAAGCTGAATGACTTTCAAAACCTGAACACTTACATGAAAATCTCGTGCGCAAGCACCTGTTAGCGACATCTATCGGAGATATTCGGCATTTATAAGGCTAATTAATTTTCTCCTAATTTATTATATTCAAACGGTGATAATTGTAGGTCACATTTCGTCCTTTATTCATATTTAATTCGGACCGCCTGGTAAGCTCAGTCCGTAGAGGAGCAATCGAGAGCCGATCCAGAGGTCGCATAGGTTCGAACTCTATGTGAGTTCATGAAGGAACCCTTTGGAAATAAGCTTTCTGGAGAACAAGGTCAAACTTTTTTGTATGATAAATTGATCATTGAGTTTTAATGTCATTAACTTACTTTCAAACGTCACAGATTCAAACAAAAAATCGTTCGCATAAAACAATAATAAAATAATCGTTGTAAATATCAGTACATTTTAGGTCCCATGATTAACGAAAAACACGAGTTTCTATTAAACTCGAACCTGTTTTATTTGGAGTTTAATCAAATTACAGGATCGAAATATATTGACAGGCACAGTTCAAAAAATAAAAGTATTTGTTGAATTCCAACAAAAACATTTATTAAACATTTTCATGGTTTGCAAAGAAGAAACGCAATTAAGGGAAGTTTGCGCAAATGTGTCCATTGAGAGTTGTAGCAAAATATTCTAGGATTATTTCTGCTGGAAACTTTGTCAATCTTCTGACGTAATACACAAAACATGCATTCGGTTTTCTTGGGCTATGTTGTTGTAATTAGATTTCCTGCAAGATGTTTCCATTTAATTGCTGATTTCCTTTGCCACATAATTGTATTTCTACTACATGCAATATCTATTGCTTAGAACGGATTGACTTTATAAAGTTTACAGTGAAAGACCATTTCAATATTAAGAACACAATTTTCAAGTCCATTTTCACTGCTTTGCTCTTTAATCAACCGCAATATTGACACCACCTCAATAAGAAGACCATTTCTCAAAGGTCACACGGGTGGTTTTATTATTGAAGTTTCACTGTACATAATAATGCAATTGTTCAAAATAACTATTACTTTTATTTAAATCTACCCAAAGTATTTAACTAAATAATAGTAAATATCGTTATTTCGACTGCATTCAACAGAAGATATATCCAGTAGCATTTAGACATATATGTGAACTTTCGACAAGTAATAGAAATTCAGACCACATACTTAACCAGTCCGTGACTTTATGTACACATTTCTATTTTGTCTTACATTTTTAATCTCAATAATCGGACCACCTCGCAATTAAGACCGACTTTCATCAGAGCAAATAAATATGATGGTCTAGTTAATGAG
Organism: Mactromeris polynyma; assembly: GCA_032209605.1. Taxonomy (NCBI): domain Eukaryota; kingdom Metazoa; phylum Mollusca; class Bivalvia; order Venerida; family Mactridae; genus Mactromeris; species Mactromeris polynyma. The sequence continues at coordinate 1,887,705 of JASFXZ010000048.1, forward strand.
GTTTTATTGTATTAACTTAGATAAAATTCTATGTCCTAGCAACCATTGTCAGATTACGGGCTCTAATATTGACTTTATAATAACTCCGTGTATTAAGCGGATAGAACGTCAGCTATGTTGAGTCTATATTATCTGATGCCGGTGAAAAAATAATGACATTCGGCTGGATTAGCCATTAGGCTTGGTTTTAATATCAACCATTATTTATTAACTCCCATGGCTAAAGAGTTATAAGGTTCAATATTCGTAATACATTGAAAGAGATTTAGGGATTTAACGATGGATTTGCCGCGCGTGATGTTAGTAAAGTTTTTCTTCCAAATGTCATCATTATTCGCGACTATTACATTTACGCAGCTTTACTTTATTATGGCTCGTGCGACATAAACCTTCTACTTAACGCTTTCTCGACAGCTCTTGCGCATTCACAACTAACTTGAATTTCATAAACAAGGAATACAGTAAAACCTCACTTAAAGACCACCTCAATAATATGACCATAATTTACATGTCCATTTTCACTGCTTTGCTCTTTATTCAACCTAAATATTAAGACCATCTCAATACAAAGACCAGTATTCAAGGGTCACAGTGAGGTTTCACTGTATAGTATTAACTGAAGCATGTCTCAATGTGTAACATCTCCATAGCAATAGCCTTTGTGAGACAACCTTTGTCATATTGGCTGTTGTCGAAAGGTTGTTGCTGTAGAGAGGTTAAAATTCTTAGAACAGGAAATATTGATACTATTGTTGAACTGAGGTTGCTTAAGATCGGATCGCTTCTGCGAGAGTGACATGTACAGTTTAAACTGAAGTGAATATTTGCTACACAACTAAAGGAAGACCTAGGTCCGTATTCATAAAGATTTTAAGTAAGGAAATTCCTTATCTTTATAAAATCGCCTTAAAATAATACTTAAGAAATTTTCGAATATTTAAGGAAAATTCTTTAATATCTAAGGGAATTTAATTAAACTAAGGGAAATTGATGAGTACGGGCCCAGGGAGACTCATGACCAAATGCCCCAGGGTTATAATTCTGCATCGGGCAAGGTTGATCCGAGAATTTCATGTCCTTTGATTATGTGTGAAAACTGACGAAAGATGAGTAACTCGACAATATTATAACCGATTCACAATTATGTTATGTAGATTAGTTTACACCAAACGAAGGACAGAGATTATAAAACAAATTAAAACATGCAACCATGGTTTTAATCATCATTTTGAACCAAATGAGTCGGAAATTTCACATTTATCTCGGAATGGTTATGATTTGTTTATTAAATGAGCGAAAATTATGTCTGTACAAGATTATATAAATTTAACCGATTTCGAAATTTTGAGGTAATTTTGACATTCGTCAAACACACATATGGGTGTTGTTATGGATACCAGAAATTTAGATTAAGCGTTTGATGAAATATGCCAAATTTGTTAATTTACATCAAGTGCCAATTTACAACCATTTTAAATGACATTTGGTTTTTTTATGATAAAATTCCGCGAACTTTCAGATCAACCCCCCGTACCATTGATTCCGTTCTTATCTAATTTCAATACTTTGAACACTAAGTACAATACAACATCCATTAGTGTATCTTTCACTTCTGTAGGATTAGTATCAACCAAACAATTCCGTATGTGCAAGCTTCCTCTCATCTCTTTAAAATCTTGATGCACATTTCTCTTAAATATAACTGTCTGGTGTCTCGCTTAAAAGCGAATTATCGTCTACGGTTATCACGTGGTTACATCGAGATCACGTGATTACATCGAAAAAACGATATAGGTATGCGATACGTGTGATATGTCATATATCGCCCGCAGAATTAGTTTATAATTGTTTTACAATGAGCCAATAACGCTGTCGTGTGGCATAGGGTTAGAAAAACTGCTTTATGGTATACTTTCCATGTTCCTGTCAAAGTATTAAGAATTTGACGACATCGGTGTGGGGCAATAAAGTCTGCCCCTGCGTCCATTAACATAATAGCGGTGCGCATCATGACCCGGGGCGCTAGAACTCCGTGGTAATGAGTATGTTTAAGATAATGGATCACATGGTAGCGTTTTCAGTATTGTAATAATTTAGTTAATTAACCGACAGATCGAAGCCAGATACTGCAAAAAATATGTTAACAAAACATGCATATCATTTTTTTGTGTTGCGTTTTACTGCAATGTTATTTCATTACCAATAATTAACCGACCTGAATCGTTCAAAACAGTTCCGTGTTTTTTCCGGAAACAATTGTGATGGAATCTTCGTATGGAATCTACAAAACACATTTTCCTCGGAGACTTCGATATTTTCCAGAAAGCTTCGGTATTGTATACACGTTTTGGCATCGGGTTTAATTAGATTTTATGCGCACCGTGGCTCGTCTGTATATATAACGCTTTGTTTCCTGCACGTTTCATGTTTTGCTATCGATGTATCACTGGCCAGTTAATTACTTTGGCTGTGCTAGATGCAACTTGTGTTTAGAATTCTACGTGTTCTATCGCACCAGCTGCGTTATATCCTAACGTTACGGCTGTACTGTACCGACTGAATTGTTTATTGTTTATAATTATAATCATACTACTAGGAACGCTTCATTCGGAACATCTTGTACTTTTACGTTGTGCCAATTTGATCAAAACTAATGTATCATAAAAAAGTGCTAAACAGTTATGCATAAATTGATCGTAATATAAATCGATTCCATCCTCTCAGTTTCATTCGTCCCTCTCTCTATGTACCCACTCTCAAATCCCCTCCTTCTCTACCAATGTACACGTCATACCTTACTCTTTACAATTTTCTCTCCCAAAACTTCGTCTCACTTCTCGTTACTAAAGTTTTACCTTTCTCTACATCCTCCCTTACATTATGTCCCATGTCTAACACACATTTCTACCATTTCATTTCCATTTGCTTTCATAGTTATTCCCTATCTCCCCCCCCCCTCGGTCATCCTCCACCTTTGATCCCACACACCCCTTCTTCCATCCAACTGCTCTCGTGTTACTTACACATTCCCCTCTCTCTCTCTTCCACCATGCCTTTCCCTTAACTCCAACCTTCTCCCTCTCTCAACCTACTCCCTCCTTTCAAATCCAAATCCCTTCCCTCTTCATCCCTCTCCTTCCCTCTTCATCCCTCTCCTTCCCTCTCCTTCCCTCTCCTTCCCTCTCCTTCCCTCTCCTTCCCTCTTCATCCCTCTCCTTCCCTCTTCATCCCTCTCCTTCCCTCTTCATCCCTCTCCTTCCCTCTCCTTCCCTCTCCTTCCCTCTTCATCCCTCTCCTTCCCTCTCCTTCCCTCTTCATCCCTCTCCTTCCCTCTCCTTCCCTCTCCTTCCCTCTCCTTCCCTCTCCTTCCCTCTTCATCCCTCTCCTTCCCTCTTCATCCCTCTCCTTCCCTCTTCATCCCTCTCCTTCCCTCTTCATCCCTCTCCTTCCCTCTTCATCCCTCTCCTTCCCTCTTCATCCCTCTCCTTCCCTCTTCATCCCTCTCCTTCCCTCTTCATCCCTCTCCTTCCCTCTTCATCCCTCTCCTTCCCTCTTCATCCCTCTCCTTCCCTCTTCATCCCTCTCCTTCCCTCTTCATCCCTCTCCTATGGTTCTTCCCAATTTCTATAATCTACAGTAAAACCTCACTTAAATACCACCTCAATAATAAGACCACCTCAAAAAGAAGATCTCGGCCACTTTCCCCGTCATCGCACGTCCCTCCTTGCCTGGTAACATAGTACCCGAAGCCCGTACCTACCAGGCAAGGAGGGACGTGCGATGACGGGGAAAGTGGCCCATATCGTCTCCCGTGTATCGGCGGCCGACTGCAGACTAGTTTTCAAGAGTCCCAAATGTGGTCTTATAATTGAGGTTTTACGGTACATGTATATGACTTAGTTATGATAATTAAGCTGTCGTATTCAACCTCAATATTAAGACCAATTTCAATAAGAAAACCAGTCCTCAAGGGTCCCAACGGGCGTTTTATTTTGAAGTTTTGCTACATTTCCATTTTATCGACCACCTACTTCCCTGTACCTTTCCTGTATTATTTCCTAGTCTTGGCTTCAGTGATTCACAATACGCGCGTTTTTTGCTTCTGTTTTAGTTGATAATTACAAGTGCTTAGGCTGTACACGCTTAAACCATCTGGTTAAATGAAGGTATATGTTGTGATAGAATGTTTCATGTATGTCACAGAAGAGTAAATGAAAACAAAATACGTTTCTAATAATATACGATGAGAACGTTATAAATGTCTGCTCGAATTCTTGCATGTTGTACAAAAATACCAGAGATCGCAAGGGGAATATAAAAAACGAATTTTCACAGATGCATGACTCAGTTTTGCATTATGAAATGCGATTTCCCTCGCAGGTTGGAATTTCCTGCAAAACTTAAAATCAGTCGAAGAATTTACAAAATTTCGCATGTTTTGTCGGCGCATATTTTTACCTGATGTTAGGCCAAATTGAATCCTTACAGTGTGAACGTTTAGACTAAGATTTATAGTCGTTATAACAAACGTGTTCTGAATTTTCTGAAATTCGCCCGTTTACGATAAAATATGTGACTGGCTTTGAATGAACGTCAACTAGATTATTCAAATTCTTGTGACTAAAACAGAGGATATGTATCACATTATCGAGTTGACTGATTGAAGAGAGAGGTTAAGTTGCTACAGGGAACGCCACGTACATAAGCCAGTGTCTCAGCATACAGACCTCCGGGAAAACAACAGTCCATAAAACATCAGGCATTTGAGGAGGCTCAATAGTACATACGTAAGGCAACATGGGTGCAAGGAATTGCCTAGGGATAACTAGGAGAATCAAAGAGGGGGGTTAATGGGTTGAATACATCACAGGACAAGTCAAGGGAGCTGGCAACACTAGGCCGAACATGGGGAGAAAATAACATGAACACTATATATAAAGTGAAGGAATCACACAGGGGAAAGGGAAACCCAAGACTAAACACAAATAGAAACAATAAACGTACAGCGATTTACAGCCTTGGAACTGTCAGTAAAACTACCGGGAGTTTAAATCGATTTAACAGCTAGCTAACCCAACACTTAATCGCTATATGGTTTATGATAGAATCATAAAAAAGACGAATGTTTTAGCATAGAAATGCGGTATATCTATATCCGCTCTCTATGTTTCATTTTCTTTGTGTACCCTAGGGATCTGACTGGGAAATCCCAATTTTGAAAGAAATGACTGTCCCCATTCTGTATTTACCTTTATTAGCATATACAACGAATATCAAATGAATCGTATGAAGTGACCGTGTGTTCAGCTATTGTGTGTAAAAGCGGTATTAATAATCAGCATGTTTTGCTTGAGAACAAATATTAGCAAGAGTAACATGTAACAAGGATCATATACGAATTATTAAGGATTCATGTGGTGTAAGGGCAAATATCTATGGGAATGGGAATGATGTATGGCTGACTATCGAAAACAATCATGGATCCTTTAAGGGGACAACAAAGGGCGGGGGCGGTTAGAAAGAAGACTCCATAGGCCAGGCTCTCTTCCCAAATAAGTGAGCAAAACCCGGTTTTAAACTGGGTTTAAACCGAGTTAAACACGGTGGTATTGGCAGCGGGTTAAAGGTGTGTTTTTTTCTAGGCAAAACGTGGGAAAATAAACCTAGTTTTAATCAACTTAGTTGGTTTTTTCTGAGTTAATGTGTTTTTTTTAACCCACTTCTCCAGAAGTTGGTTTTTTTGTTGGCTTAAAGCGAGCAAAAGCCATAAAAACCTACTTATTCCATAGAAGCGAGTTAAAAAACACGCTTAAAACCCACTTCCTGATAATTTGGTTTAAGCGGGTTATAAAACCCACTTTAAACTCACTTATTTTCAAAAAGACTCGCTTAAAACCCACATTGTTGTAAAAAAAAAACAGAAAAATAACTTTTTAGTAAAAACTCAGAAAAAAAACACTTTTCATTTGGGAAGAAAGCCAGTGGCAAGGGGCAGAAATGGGGGACCCTGAAGTCCATACTCAACCTCTAGTAAGACCACTTCAACAAGTAGACCGGTTGTCAAGGGTCCCAATGGTGGTCTTATTATTGACGTTTTACTGTATATGATGTTTAGTTAACTCGGAACCATGGTATAACTTTACCAGACTCGGAAACAAGCTGTTCATGTATACGAATAGTAGTATGCCGGTACTTTAAGAGACGTTTCTTCATCAAGTTTGACTAATATATTTAATCCCGTCTGTCTGTGACTCCGGTCTTGTTGCAAACCTCACCGTGATGTCAATAGGAAATCTAATTAATCAATTCCGTATATTTTATTACTCCATTACATTTAGCCATTTTTCTTTGCACATTAACAAATTGGCGAGGCACCACACAAATGGTTGTCGGTTCCCGGTATTTTACTGGTTGCTGGTCCCCTGGATCTAGTTAAAATGTGATAATTGAAGACTAACATTTATTCGGAATTGTTCGGTCAACACGTTGGAAGTTAGTTGTATGATAATAATAATGAAATACAAAATATATAATGTTACTTAATCATCCACGGATGGTATTCACATATATAATTCAGATAGGCCATCCTTATAAATGCTTGTTTATGGTACTGCGTGCGTCCAACCGAAACTAGGTTCGGCTTAATATTATTGAGGTGGTCTTTAAGTCAGGTTTTACTGTACATCATCTTAGTAGTCGAATATTATATCGCCAAAATAGCGGTGTTCTGTAAAAGTTGCACCGTACATTAATTGCTAAAAGCATTTTGATATAATTATCGTTCATTTCAGACGACACACTGCTTTACTAAAACGAGTGTTCCAATTATATCTGTGTGTATCAACATTAAACACCTGCTTGAGATTGCAAAAACAAATCTTCCGGAAAACCTGGAATCGTTTAAATATAATTGCATGATTTTTTTTCTATTTTCGAGAAAATGCAAAGGAGATTAGTTCCGAGCGTTTTGTGTTTTTTTGTAAAATACCGATGAATTTTATTTTATTTCGTTTAAGTGGAATCCGACTACTTGTATCTCATTCGTTCCGGAAAATGACGGAAATGGGCGAACATTTACGAAAACAAATATATGGTTTGATTAGTCTTTAAATTTTGTGTTTTTACATTAATTTTAATTGGAATTTTTCTATTGTTTTAATAGTTTTCGTATAATTATAAATCGAATACTAGTACACGTATCTTGTTAATTCCGGAAATTAACGGAAATTGACGAATAATCATGATTAACTCAATGCTTGATTAATTTGTTAGTACATGCATAAACATAAATATGTATTTAAAAAAAATTTGTTTCCACAAAACGTCAATGGGGGATATTTCGATTTTATTAATATAGTAACTTAACTTCCGGAAAATTCCGACAATCGACGAATATGTACGATTGACTCAAAACCGTGATGTAGTTGGTTAAAAATTACCCGGATGTGCTCCCTGTCCATGTTACCAGGGTGGGTGAACACGTGACTGTTTTGTTTACTACGCGGAACAAAAAATTGGAGAATATTTCGCCTCGCTTAAAATTTTGTGGCACGCATTCCGGCAAATCTACAGAGATCTTTGTGTTGATTTTCGACATCGATGCAACCGGATTTTGGATGATCAGGTTTTAGGCACAATGTAACAACTAACAAATATTTCTAACAAACAAAAACTGTCAAAATACGAACCGTTTTCAGGCGACCGATCACAAAACTGTTGTGATCGGCCGCCAGCTTTATGTGCCGCGTAGTAAACAACAAAGTCACGTGTTCACCCACCCTGTTAACTTAAAGGGGAATATTTCAATTCAATCTAATAAATTATGTTTCAATATTTACCCATCACAGTTCTCTGTCACTAAACTCAGCATATCATTTCCCGGACGAAATACAACCGTCAGTATGTTGTTTTATTATGTAAGATGAGGTGAAGTGTGGCGGACAAGATGTAGATGGTCAACCCGGAAGTTGCGGGTTCGAGCCTCACGGAGAGTACAATCACATAGAGTAACACGTTAATGTTTTACCAAGAAGCGGACTCGAAGATGAATCTTCTAACCATAATTATTCTATAGCATCGAGATATGATTTATAACTATAAATAACTGATTACAGTCTATTTAAAATACAGTATCCACGCCCACCACCACCACCACCTCCAACAACAACGTAATCATCATTATCATCATAAACAGTTTCCATCTTGGTTCAAATGTAATTATAATGATATTTTAAAAAGACACTTGAGGTGTATAGAAATGCATTATTTTGTTATCATCAAATTTCATAAATTAATCGATTAAACTAAAATCGTAACTAGATGAAAGAACCCGGATATTAGATAATTAGAAAAAATCGGAAAGTAATTTCTTAGAAATGATAAATTCTGTGATGTTTTCTGCCGACATATTAATTTTGCATCAATTTTGCATTAGATCTAAATCTCTCAAAATTCCTTTTTGTAAGTTATACGAAGTATATTTTGATAAAGATAAACTAACTGTGCTATGGAGTCGTGTTACTGCCATTGGAATGATGAGCTTGTATCCTTACCTCTCCCTTTGGTCAGTAATTAGAGTACTTGTAGTTGGTTGCCTATCTTTAAGTCGTTCGTTCATATACCGATTGAGAAATATGTTTTCTGCGACAATTCGATTGGACATAATTTATCTACCAGTTTAACAGTTTATTTACATATCTCAGTTCATGTAAAACATGACAACATGAGTACCTATTATACACATTACTTATACAATGGTAAAGAGGCAATTACAATTAGAAAATCAATTCATCATGCACAAGAAATATAATTGTACAATATACATATGATAAACAAATATTGCGGGAAAATGTATTTTTATTCTAATTTTGTTTAAAATATGTATACAAGAAAATATGTTATTTTCGGATGTGTCCTAGTTTGTATTATGTCATTAAAGTCTTGGCCCATGAGTAATTGTAATTTTAGGGTGTATTAGGGTGACGATAAAAGGTTTTGCAGATGCATTTTATTATTAAATCGTTTAAAAAAATCACATTCGAGTAGATTTCCATGTACCGGGTATAGTCGTTTCTCTCCCGTCTCTTATTCATGTGTCGGGTATCAATTGATTGCGGAGTGGTAATACTAATACTGGTTGGTAACCCAGGAACAAAGACTAAGTCATCTGATCACCGTACGTAAGTGAAACAAAAAACGTTGTAACCACTCTCTAGTTACAACAGCAACGCCGGTGGCAACACTACGCAACCATAGTAACCATAACGTACGAAAACACATATTGAATACGCAATTTTGTTTAACATATTACGCTCGTAGAAATTCATCAAATTGACTTCCGTATGAAATACAGCCAATATTGAATGAAGAAAAACGTTTAGAAGACTTTTATTATGGCAATATGCGTCGTGGTAATTCGTCATCTGACGGGCAAGATTACCAATCAGACGCCTTTCCATATCTGTTATTGGTGACACAGGCTTCAATTCATCTAATTTCTCTTGTTATTTCTACATTAGACAATACATCAAACGTAATTGTCATCGAGTGTTGTGTTTTTGTTCTCCCAATACGTTTGCTGTTCCGTTTGGGTTTCTCCATTGATACAAAAGGAATTGATAACACAACATTTATCATGTTTTTAATTTCTTGAATATTGAATATTCAACGTCAGGGTGCAGTTTAAGTGTACACTTCTTCCAGATTAATCAATTCTCGTTCGATTTTGTCAATCTAATTTAAACATAGCAATGTTTAAAAATATAATTCGACGATTCCGTGACAAAGTCTGTATAAATTAGTGACGTTGATTATGACGTTGAGTATATTTCACAATCAAAGTTGTGACGTCACAAAATAAGCGTTTTCCCGAAGCGACTTTGGTTGCTTGTTACCGAGTATAGAATTAAATGAACATGAACATGTTTGAACGCGCTATGCAATTTGTTTTTTTTGTTTTTTTCATTTGAAAAACAGAAGATGTTTTAAGAATTATTGTACATTTGACACATGAAACCTTTTCAGCAAATGTGAAAGTACAGTACAATCTCACTTAAAGACCACCTCAATAATAAGACCACCTCAAAATAAGAAACACAATTTTCAAAGTCCATCATTGTTTTGCTCTTAATTCAACATCAGTATTAAGACCAATCGGATATGAAGACCAGTTACCCAGGGTACCAAGGGAGGTCGTATTATTGTAGTTCCACTGTATCAAATTTACTACACAATTCTGGTCTCCAAGTAGATCAACTTATAATTATTTTAATTTCACATCATGCACGGAACCAGCTTTATGTTGTAGCGATATTATGGACTAAAAATTGATGTACGAAAGACATGATCGATAGCGTGCCAAAACCATGAAACTCAAATGAAGTGGAATTGTAACGAATCAATGTTAATATACCCCCCCCCCCCCCTTGCTTCTGAATGAGAGAAAAATGCAATTCTTGTTTTGTGTCAATAATTGCATAAGGCAGACGAAAAAACAATAGAATAATACACACGACATAAAAAGATACAGACTACAGTATGAAGAAATAAAACAGATAGTAATATGTAGTCTACATCGCCGCCATACGGTGATCAAGATGTCCCCGCAGATTAGTTCGCTAGACCGACCATTAACGTTTATCAAACTGGAAGAATATTGTCCGTTGAATACACAAATTGATTTACTTTCAGCCTATTTATTTGATTATAAATACGGGCAAACGTTTGTTTTTTTAGAAATAACTTGGCAGACGATTGGTTTTACTGCGTGTATATTGGGTTTTCGTTTTGTCCCAAGGTCAAGGTCAAGCCATTTCGTGCGAAATGTGATTAAAGCGCTCGCTCCTTGCAAAATCATTCATCAAAATTGTCTTAGTTCTGTTTCAAGGACAGAGCCAAGTGGATTGTAACAGAATCTAGTTAAAGTTACCATTTGTTGTCTGCAAATTCAGCAAAATGTGCAAACGTTTTGTCTCAGTATAGATGCTGGGTGATTTTAAACAAATGATTGTCGTTTGATTGCTTCATTTACGCTTAATCGGCAATATCTTAGTTCTATGTATGCTATGTATCTAATTAACTATTGACTTATCGGTGTATTAACCAGTCCTTTAATGTTTTAACACTATATTTATTTAATATTGAAACTGTACTGCTTGTAGACTAGTTTAAAACACATTATGTGTCAATGTATGTATGCTTTGCTTATATCTTTCGTTACAGCTGTTTTATGCCATGTGTTCTTTATACTATATGTTACTACATAGTCGGTTGTAAAATTATAATGTCTATCGACTTCAAATAAATATTGGTGTTGAATAAAGAGCAAAACAGTGAAAATGGACTTGAAAATTGTGTTCTTAAGTTCGACGTGGTCTTATTATTGAGATAATCTTATTATTGTGGTCTTAAACTGCGGTTTTACTGTATATAACAACACCGCGTGCTCGACGTTTGAGTGCCGTTTCTGCGACTGACAGTTCATGAGATAGGATCAATCGAATCCAATATAACTGAACATGCCACTATACAGATCTTAATGCGAGCAATTTTCATGACAACACTCGAATACAGAGTACAATTACACTCAGAACGTTGAAGACCGGAATTGCAATAGTTTTGTTCAACGCCAGTTTATTGCCTTTGAATGGGTAATTGTGTAACTTATTTTTCCTCGCTCTAGTGAAATCGAGTGTACAAAATGGGCAAATATCATATAGCGAATGTACACAGTTATTGTGTTTTAACACTTTCATCAACTTTGACAACATTTATTGTATTGTAGGTTTTTTAATGAACTGAATATAATAATAAATATAATAAGACATACACATACATACATTTATTGGCATTCGGCAATTAATAGCCTTTGGCCATTTACAATATACTATGACAAAGACCCTACACACAAACATACAGAACGCAATTAGAATATTTAACAACAAACAAAGAATAATAATAGTAATAATAATATCATCTTTATTTATAGCAGGTAACATTTAAAGATGTATACAACAAATAGTGCCACAAAATTTAAGCGAGGCGAAATGTTCTCCGATTTATTTGTGGCACGCATTCCGGCAAATCTACATAGATCTATGTGTTGATGTGGGCATCGATGCAACCAGAGTTTGGATGACCAGGTTTTAAGCTATTAAAAACTATTTCTAACAAACAAAAACTGCCAAAATTCGTACCGTTTTGTGATCAGCCACCAGCTTTTCGTGCCGCTTAGTAAACAAAAAAAAAACCGTGTTCATCCACCCTGTATGAGACATTTCCAGCTCGACTTAATTTACCATTTACAAATTCTCGTCCATGATTGAGAGCTTCGTGTGAGAGATCATAAAGTCATCATTGTCTTCGTTGTTCAAGGTAAATGAAACTTTCACAACCCAATTTACGGTTAAGCCCATTTTCCAAACACTAAACTGTCTGGGGAAAGTTAACTATATTAAGTCTGAAGGGAATGGCGACAAGTCACGATAGCTTATAGAAAAGTAGAACTCTTACATACTTCGAAACAGGAACATGATAGTTTTCTCAGAATTTTGTCGTTCCATCGTTGGCATTTGTATTGCAGTTTTATGTCGTTTTTTGGTAGTATCGCAGTCATGAGCTTGTTGTCCTTCCAATTTTCCGTGGTTGTTTTTGATAACCGATCAGACTATCGAGGAGTTAGAGCCAGAATCAACCATCTCCATAAGAATTTTTTAAGTAGATGGTTGGTATCGAATTGTATCGTATCGAATTGTATCGTATCGTATCGAATTGTATCGAATTGTATTGTACCGAATTGTATCGTATCGAATTGTATAGTATCAAATTGTATCTTATCGAATTTTGTCGTATCGAATTGTATCGTATCTTATCGAATTGTATCGTATCGAATTGTATCGTATCTTATCGAATTGTATCGTATCTTATCGAATTGTATCTGATCGAATTGTATCTTATCGAATTGTATCGTATCGAATTGTATCGTATCTTATCGAATTGTATCGTACCGAATTGTATCGTATCTTATCGAATTGTATCGTATCGAATTGTATCGTATCTTATCGAATTGTATCGTATCGAATTGTATCGTATCTTATCGAATTGTATCGTATCGAATTGTATCTTATCGAATTGTATCGTATCAACCATCTCCATATGAACTTAAAAAGGAGATGGTTGGTTCTGGCTCTATCCCCTCGATATGTTTGCCCTTACACCTCCTCAATTCCTAATGTTTCGTATGTCAATGTTTCCCTGGGAGATGAGTGTGGAAGCATTATGTTGTGAATGTTTCCCTGGGAGATGAGTGTGGAAGCATTATGTTGTGAATGTTTCCCTGGGAGATGAGTGTGGAAGCATTATGTTGTGAATATTTCCCTGGGAGATGAGTGTGGAAGCATTATGTTGTGAATGTGGCGTTTCCTGTTACAACTCTTTCTGTAACCAGTACTCATGTGCTACCAATTGTAACATTATTATTGAGGTTTCACGGAGGTGGGAATATCTTGATTCAAGAAATTGTATACGCCATTAAGGTAGGAATTGTCAATGGAAACTGATCACAGTATCATTGTTAACAGATCAAGTAGATGTCAAACAAGCGATTGACAATGAACAAAAAACAAATGAACACGCTGGAATTGATCTCTCTGAACAATTGCCAATGGAAACAGAAAATGTTGTCAAAAGAACATAAGAAATTTCTACAAAAATCATCATTTACAATTCATGTGTAACTAGACGTTCTATACAGCTTTTTATTTTAAGTACACTATCACCACAATGTCGTTCTCTCTCTCTAGCTGCGGCCTTGTGTCTCCGAACGCCATGCGGTTATCACTTACCAAGCTTATTTCCATTGGAAAATCAATAATCATTTCTTCTCCTAAACGAAACAAGTGTGATTCTCATAAAGATGGGAAACAGTGATTTTCTGCCTGTTATAGGTTAGCTATGTTTCATCATTGTTGTATCGGCGCTATGAAAGTAAGCAGACGTGAATGGCTTTCTTAAGTACATTGTCAAGTCTGTATCGCTGTCTTTATTTACCAATGTTAACCTTTCCATTGTTGTTCCGTTTTATGTACCGAACTTTACTGGTTCTGAATAGATTTTTAAAGAATGCACAGAAGCACTTTGTAAGGTACTTCTTTTATATTACATGTAGGGTTTGCTTTATTCTCATACACTGTGATAGGGGCTACAGAGTTCTGATAAACTGTGCAAGGGGCTAATAAACAATGAAAGGGGCTACAGAGTTCTGATAAACTGTGCAAGGGGCTAATAAACAATGAAAGGGGCTACAGAGTTCTGATAAACTGTGCAAGGGGCTAATAAACAATGAAAGTGGCTGTTGAGTTATGATAAACTGTGAAAGGGGCTAATAAACAATGAAAGTGGCTACAGAGTTCTGATAAACTGTGCAAGGGGCTAATAAACAATGAAAGGGGCTACAGAGTTCTGATAAACTGTGCAAGGGGCTAATAAGCAATGAAAGGGGCTACTGAGTTCTGATAAACTGTGAAAGGGGCTAATAAACAATGAAAGTGGCTGTTGAGTTATGATAAACTGTGCAAGGGGCTAATAAACAATGAAAGGGGCTACAGAGTTCTGATAAACTGTGCAAGGGGCTAATAATCAACGAAAGGGGCTACTGAGTTCTGATAACATATGATAAGGGCTACTGAATTCTAGTAAACTGTGATAGGGACTTCTGAGTTATCATAACATGTGATAGATGCTATTGAGTTCTGATAACATTGGATAGGGGCTACTTAACTGTGGTAGGGGCTACAGAGCTCTGATAACTGGTGGTAGGTGCTACTTAACTGTGGTAGGGGCTTCAGAGTTCTGATAACATGTGGTAGGGTTAACAGAGTTCTAATAACATACAATAGGAGCACTAAACTTTGAAAGGGGCTACTAAACTGTGATAGGGGCTATTGAGTTCTGATAGGGACAATTAAACTATGTTAAGGGTTACTTAGTTCTGATAAACTGGGACCAGGGACTTCTTTGTTCTGATAAAATGTACTCGGGGCTTCAAAGAACAACGCACGAACAATGTGTAGCGGATCCGTAGTCCAGTGGTAACGCGCTGGTCCCGTGTATGATGCTTTACATCGAGCACTTAAAAGAACCAGTGATGCTTCTGGAACTGGGGCATCTCCTGTATCATGCACCATTCTTCGAAAATCTAAAATGATTAACATTCTTCCGGAGGCGTCGCCCATGTGGGAAACCGGTGGCGACGATAAATAAACGCAAATACAAAAAAAGAACAATTTCCCGGTGTCCGGAAATGCCTGCATTTTACCGCCTTCCGAATACCGAATCGGAACGGTCTCGACTGGCAGAAATCCTATCCTTTGATTGACGACCATTGTCTTGAGCAGTTCCTCTCCGTGATAAAATAAATCACCCCCATCCACTAATTAGTTTGTTATGTATGATTTAATACTCTTACTGTCATTGACTTAGTTCTAGAGCCTTTTTCTACTCCTTCAATTGGCTTTTTCATCCTAACCATTCCTCGAAGATTTATTAGCTTTGAAATCAGTTTCAAAATTATTAAAGCGGTATATTTGACTGTCGTCCTAACAAAATAAGCATAATTATTTTAACTGCAATTTTAGAATACATACAAAGTATTACATTTAATTAAGGGAAAAAATCAGAATAACTTATTACAAAAGATATATGGATCGTTCAATGTTAAACTAATGTATTGGTTTTTTGTTTTGTTTACATGGGCACGAAGTGTTTTAATGTTTCACGCACCAGTAACCCTTCTCAGTGTATAATATTGATTTTGACGTACATTTTTGACCAATCAAATATCGCCTTCTAAGCGGGCTCTTAAAAATCTAACCAATCATAGTTTCGCCCAAGAGGCACCCAGCGGGGTTTTCGTTCACCCAAGAGGCACCAAATGGGGTTTTCGTTCACCCAAGAGGCACCCAGTGAGGTTTTCGTTCACCCAAGAGGCACCAAACGGGGGTTTCGTTCACCCAAAAGGCACCAAACGGGGTTTTCGTTCACACAAGAGGCACCCAGCGGGGTTTTCGTTCACCCAAGAGGCACCAAACGGGGGTTTCGTTCACACAAGAGGCACCAAACGGGGTTTTCGTTCACCCAAGATGCACCCAGCGGGGTTTTCGTTCACCCAAGAGGCCCCAAACGGGGTTTTCGTAAGATGTGCGTTCGTTAGCAGTTCCAATTCTGCCGGAAGAAGTTAATATGTATAAGCATGTGTAAAATGACACTCAGATAAGACAGGTCCATGATTATAGTATATATAGATCCGAGTTTACTTTTTGAAAGGATTTATTTTTCAACATTTTGCAAAAAAACATTATTTCATTTAACATTCCGGAAGACATCATTCTACCTACACCGTTTATTGATTATTCTTGTTATTATCGTCATCTTATTTGTTTAACTGCTCCACCCATTTGTATTTCTTTCAGGAAGGGTATTTTGAATAATTATGTTAAATTTCGATTTCAATGTTCATGTTCACTCAACTTTGACATCCAAAATACGGAATTATTTATTTCAGTAAGTTCCAGTTAAGTGTTATTTATTTATAATACAGTGGATGCAATGTTGGTTGAGAATATAGTTAGTGTGGGTACTTAGTATATTCGCGATGAAAACAACTACGAGGGTCATGCAAAAAGTTCTGTCATTGGGTTCGGATTTCTTAAGTGCTACGTTTTATCAAAATAATTATTATTACAAACCTTCAAAGTATTCCCCCTTTACCGAAACACATTTGTGTAACCTTTTTACCCAATCGCGAAAAGCAGATAAATAGTCTTCTTTTGGTATCTGTTGGAGACACTGATAAATGGCGCTGCCAAGAGAACTTCTGGACTTATATTTCTTTCCAGAAAGCATTTTCTTAAGCCTTGGAAATAAAAAAAAGTCACAGGGACTCAGGTCAGGTGAATAAGGCGGGTGGTTTACAACTTCCACCTTTTCAGAAGCCAAAAAAGACTTAACAACCTCGCACTTGTGAGAGGAGGCGTTGTCGTTTATAAGATGGACTCCTGACCATCCTTTGCTTGGACGTTTCTTATTGTAAAACTATTTCACTTTCTTCAGTACAGAGTTCTTGTAGAATCGTCCAGTAACTGTATGACCAGATGGACAAGGCTATATCTTTCACCGACAATCGCGCATCCTGTTCGACCACAACTTTTACAGCAGCGATGTTTTCCTTGGTAACAGAGGTTTTAGGCCTACCAGAACGGGTATCATCTTCGACAGATAATTTCCCAGCTTTAAAAGCTTTAACCCACCTAAAAACTGTGCGCATTGAAATGACCTGAGGTTCATATATACCACACAATTCATCAAATATATATATCAAGCCTAATGCGGCATTTAATATAGCTACGAATTTCAGTCTTTTCGTCCATTTTACAATGTGAAAAGTAAATTGGTCAGTGTATATGACTGCATGTATTTCAATTTGAAATAACTCGGTCATTTGAAAAGCAATTTGCACAAAATAAACGGATATCGTTAGCTATTGGACACACCATTCAAGTGCAATGAAGCATTTTAAAAAATAACTGGGATAAAACTACGGAAGCCCATTAGTGACAGAACTTTTTGCATGACCCTCGTATCACTTTTGACACTTTCCGAGCCTAAGAGGTCACGAAAACTGTGTATTCACTGACAAGAATAATATATGCGAACAATGGGTGATAATGTTAAACCGCAAACTATGCATTAATGTATCAGTCTGACAAAAAATGATAAAACGCGACATAATTATGATACAACTTTGCAACTTCTGCCAAACTCGTGTCAAGTTTTGGTGCCAACAGACATAAGTAAACCGTACTCGAGTAGATTAATGAAACACGAGCTATGTTTACACGCGTCCTTCACCTTTGTGGCTTTCTCGTACCAAGCTTTACGCTGGATTGCAAAAATATGTTTTTCTCTTACAATAATATACCATCAAAATCGCGCAATCAATAGGTCCCCCCCGAATTGTTATAGAAACGCCATTGCTTCTTATGTTAGTGAGGTAACAAACATACAGTAGATCCTCATTCATTCGAATTCATCGGGTCCGAATAATATAGGGTTTCGAGTAACACATTTTTAATCGACGTGCCTACGAAGATGCATCGGGACATGATATTTATTTCGTATGATACCAAGTATTCGGGTAGAAAGTGGTCAAATAAACGAGACCCGACTGTTCCAACTAAATTGAAAACAAAAGCTGGAGTAAACGTCTTGCTGGAATTCGATGGAGCTAAAAGTACACATTGTACATGCATATAATTACGGCGAATTAAATAATAATAATTTTGTATTTTTTCCCCCACTGAAAGACTGTTTGCACTGTTAGTGGTGGGGCGGGGAATCGAACATGTGACTCGATAAAAAGACCACCTAGGGAGCCTTGGAAACTTGTCTTAATATTGAAGCTGAATAAAGAGCAAAACAGTGAACACGGACTTGAAAAGTGTGTTCTTAATATCGATATGGTCTTATTATTGATGTGGTCGTTAAGATAGGCTTTACTGTATTACCCGTTGTTAGAAAATGCCTGTGACCTGATAAAGTTTGGTAAACACGCATAAATATCTTCACAAATACCGATTTGCTTGACAAGGGCTCGACAAGGGCTCTTCCCTTTTTTGAGTTATCTGATGATAACTCCCTTAGCAGCGGCATAATCAAAGCAATTCTTAGTAGTGAGTATTTACTGTCCACCTAGCTGGGGAAAGTATTAACAACGTCGTGTCGTGTTTGCTTGCCAAATATAGTCTACGGATGCCTGACAGAGGTATAATTAAACATGTCTGTAGGGTAATCTAATTGCAAGATAATTTCTGGAAGTATTAAATCCACTATGTTCAGTCGAAAGGGCGTGTCACTTAAAAGCTGAGGAAACGAAGGCATTTAGTACGTTCTGTGGATATATTCGCAAACATGTATATATATTCACTGTAAATATTTAGTTTGTAGTATAGACGTGATGTTAACCTGATGTATCGTTCAGAATTTAAAAAAAAAGGTTTTTCGATGGAAATTGTTAATTCTGTCAGACAGGCAGACTGGTAACCTAATAGTGTACACCTTTCATATGATTTAAGTCGTTTTGAATTCGAATTGTTTTATTCAACGGGTTGAACATTATGTTTTATTATCAACTACCGTATATAACTGGCCATACGTCGACGTCATCCATAAGTCGAAGGGCGTGTTTCTGCTTTAATAATCTGAGTTTAACATAATTCCTTCCATAAATCGAGGGGAAACTTTTGAAATATTAATATTTTTTTAGTATTTTGGTAAGATACATAAACATCTATAATAGTTTGTTTTATCATGATAATCAAATAATCGGTCAAACCAAGATAAGTTTTAATTATTTTTCATTATCCGTTTGACCCCTCATACATCCTTAACCGTCTCCCGTGGCCGAGTGGTCATGGCATCCGCCTTGGGAGCGTAAGGTCGAGGTTAGAATCCCGGTAGGGGTCCGTTCTCACATGGCTGTTTGGTGAGCCGCCAGCTTGTTAAATAATGGTTACTGTGTGTCTACGTGCATGGTGCCTGACATTAAAGGATATGACTCGGGAAGTAAATATGCTCAGTAAGTAGGTGTCTCATAAGTCAGAAAGGGCTGGCCCTTGAAGTAGGGATGGCACTTTAATAAATAAACAGTTTTTTTCCTTATAACTGTTTAACACACTTTATATTCAAGTTGTTTGCTCATAACAGTTACTTTTCCTATGAGATGTCTGCATTACATATTCCTTCGTTTCTTCACCTACGTTGCAGACGAATCTTTTATCTTAATGGAACAGAAACTGTATCTAGATATGATTACCATCTTGTTTAATCAATTTGTTACGTACGATCTGATTAGCCGAACTTTGTGACCACGTTGTACTTAAAACATCTGTAAAAGTTTGATATTGCGATAAAATCAGGGCTCTAGAAATCTAGTAGACCGACGTCCTGGCGATTCGGGCTACCAACTGTTGAGTTGGACTTAGTCCGGGACAAGTCTGACATGCATGCCTACTTAACTGTTAATCCATACCCTATTCTATGCTCGAATTGAGGCTAGTCATAATTAACATGTACACTAGTTATTTTCTAGAGCCCTGAAAATGTATATTTATCATCGAATTTATTTGAGAACGGGCGATGGAGTGAAGATACCTGGATGTTTTTATATCAACGATGAATGGACATGTGCATTGAAATCGAAATTTAACACAGTCTACGAATGGTTCCTGGTGTATTTAAGATAAAAAACGTCTACCAGTCTCGCGAGCAACAACCTCTCAACAACAGTCAAAATTATGAAGCAAATAATATTCCTTGCTCATGTATTTATTTAAGTTCATATTATGTTAGCTTTGCTCTAAATTGGGGACGAATAAATTGAGGACGAATAAATTGAGGACGAATAAATTGAGGACGAATAACAATATCTAATGTATGTAGTTTGATCTGCCAATTTTATCAGATATTCTTTGCCATTCTTTTCAACGCTATGCAATTCTGATCGATTCATTACTGCATTTTTAGGCTTTCTGTCAAATTTTTTTTTTTTTCAATTCCCGCTGCTGAAATAAACCTGGATAAATCTATAAATCAGAGATCTATCTTAATTGTGAGATTATGTATAAACATTGGAAGATAGTTACTACAAACCAAATTATCTCATAAATTCAATTAACATAACATACAAATGGGTTATGTCTTTCTGAACCGCCCCTATTCCACATATATCATTCATTAAACTGAGTGTTTTAAACATAAAACACATAATCTATATCAGTATTCCGGAATTCTGCAGAAACCTGGTATATAATTGACAGTACGTTATGAATTATCAGCCCCAGCCAATGGAATTGATTAAAGCGATCGTGTCAGGGTTTTTAGATTAGTCGGTCTAGATTTATTAATCTCTGTTCTAATAGTCTAGTCTGTTGCTTAGGAAAAGTAATACATTGTACATGTGTGTTCAAAAAAGGTTTACTGTAGTCTATATGTACCATAATTCGGTCTAAGGCAAATCATTCAATACAGCAAAACCTCAATAATACGACGACTCTTGGGATCATTGAAGACTGGACCTCTTATTGGGGGTGGTCTAAATATTGAGGTTGAATAAGGAGTAAAACAGTGAATATTGACTTCAAAAACTGTGTTCTTAATTATGATGTGGTCTTAGTATTGAGATGGTCTTTTAAGTGAGGTGTTACTGTATATTTACGTAAGTATGTTTGTTGATTCCCAACCGATGAAATTAAATAGATAGACAGATATATATTTTATTAACCTCCATATATAGGAGAGCAGAACATATTTACATTTATATACAGTTACAAGTAAACATTTTACAGCAAAGAAACAAACAATTAACATGTAAGTACTGACATATACTATCTAAGCAAGATTCTTACAGATGTATGTAATATAATACTGCCAAGTCATAACCAAAAAACAACAGATAATTGACATATAAACTTATACATGTATAATATAATGTATTAAATTCAAATTATTTTGTCATTATTCTTAAATTATTTCTTAAATAATCTTACAACCTTGGTACCTATTCTAAAACTATTTTAATGTTATACAGTAAACCTATATTTTTACCAACAGTCTTACAATGAAAACCAAAACAATGTTGATGATATTTTTCTTCCTCTATAATATTTATATATCAGTATGTTTGTATACAAAGAATGTTTCCTGACATAAATATATCATAGACAACATCAGTACCTGTCATTAAGAATTCCAGATGTGCAGTTTACTTCTTCTTAGAAAATACAGAACATAGCATAAAACAGTGCTTTGAATTGTTGCTATAATTGTTTCATGTTGTTTTTACATTTACTTCCGTGTTCCGGCATATGTTTGCTATTATCGTTGGTAAAATTAATACAGAAAATACAAATAAGTTTGTTGATATTTAGATGTTTCTTCGATATATGTTGTTGCAATATTTGATATATATCATTAGTGTGTTATGCTACAATAACAACAGTACTATCAATGGAATTGTGAAAGGAATCAGTAGGCTGCATTGAATAGTATCTGATTGCTGTCTTGTTTAAATCGGTTTCAAACCTGTTTTCAACAATTGGTCAGTTATATACGGTAGTCAGTTGACTATACAATACAATACAATAAATTTTATTTTAAGTCGGCAAGACATTATAAAATATAAGCTCAGATATAGAGCGTTTACAACCGACTACATAGTAACATCTAGTATAAAGAAAACATAGCATAAAACAGTTGCAACTAAAGATATAAGCAAAGCATACACATATTGACACAATGTGTTTAAACTAGTATACATGCAATACAGTATTAATATTAAATAAATGTTAAATAACAAGCATTACTAAAACAGTAAAGGACTGGTAAATACACTGATAAGTCAAAAGTTAAAAAGATACATAGCACACATAAAACTAGGAGATGCATACATAACATAAGTAAATCTTTCACACCTTTCACTTTAAATCATATTTCACATAAAATTAAATGTCAAGCACATAAAAGCACATCAATCACATAAAATAATAACATCAATCACATACAATATAATAACATCAAGCACATACAATATAATAACATCAAGCACATACAATATAATAACATCAAGCACATACAATATAATAACATCAAGCACATAAAATCATACCATCAAGCACATAAGTGACTATACCAGGAGACAATGTTTAACTTGTTAATAATAATTTTAGTATGTGAATAATGCCATTGTTTATATGTATGTCTCTACTAAATATAATATTTTATCTCTAAATATGTTTGCTATGGTCTGCTTATAGTGAAGTTAGATTTCATATACCCAATTTTAAGCAGTGTGCATTTGTGCCAGTTTCCCTATGTTAGTGTTTTATTATTGTCTTAAGGTAAATTGTAAGTCAAGATTAGCAAATATATCTTTAGCTTTAATGTGTTTGATGTTGTACATACATGTATGTATAAATTGATTATTATATAATCTCTTGTAACTCCAGAATGGATTGGCAATGTACTTTTATTGTTATGATTTGTATTGTATTATATGATCGTACATTGACGAGACTTGAATAAAATAAATAAATAAAAATACCAGTTCCCCAGTCAATAATTAACAACCTGTATTAGCAAACTGTTTACAACTTCCTCTCATGGGTAAGGGGTTGAGGACACATGACCGTAGTCAAACTTAGTGTCACATACGGGTATAACCTGCCCGAGGTGAGAATTGAACCCGGACCCACTGGGTGGCAGTCTAGCGATCTAACCACTGAGATAATCAAGCGGCATGCATCACTGTATGCGTCTTATATTTCTGTTATGCTGAAACAACAGTAAGATGGTATCATGATATATGAGTGTACGTGTTTAAGACAGTCAATGTTAAATCAAGGAGTCAACACCGGTCTTCCGTAGATAACTGTGATTTCTCGCTGTTTGTCAATACCACATGGGTGAGTAATACATGTTCTACGTACGTAATCACCGTATTGTAAAATATTCATCGAATGCTTTCATATCACAGTTTGCTGATTATTGTGCACAGTAAATTCAATTATAGAGAAACGTGTATTAAATTACATTACATTTTAACAGATATATATGCTAATCAATGTGGGCACGTATAGCACATTGTGAAAGTCTCAAGAAGAACGTGATGTTCGTTTAACTCAATATATACTTCTCTTATTGTGTTAAAACCGATGGTTGACACATTTTCTTTATGTTATTATATATGAGTATTTGATATAGTGCATATATGTGACTGTCGAGACTAAAAAAAATCAAATATTGATAAAGCTGTTTACTATTGCATCAGAGCACTGAAAGGACTTTATTTAACTCAATTTACAGATACGTAGTAAAACCTCACTTACAGACCACCTCAAAATAAGACCACCATAAAATTAGGAACACAATTTTCAAATCCATTTTCACTGTTTTGCTCTTTATTCAACCTCAATATTTAAGACTACCTCAATAAGAAGACCAGTTTTCAAAGGTCCCAAGGGTGGTCTTATAATGGAGGTACTACTGTATACTGTATTCCGGTCATGCCGCGAATGAACGAAATAAACGTTAGAAGAGCATTAAGAATGTATATTTTCATATAAATGTATCTTAAAGGCCTAGACAGCGTATCGATGCCGCTGGGCTAAAATCTCTTAAGCGAGAAATATCAGCCTTTTAGGAGACACACGATTCTGTAGACTGGAATATAGTTATAAGAAGTGTCATATTTTGTTATTTACGATTACAGCAAGTTATAACATTTATGATTTAAACGAAATGAAATATGGACAAAGTTGATATAAACTTCTCAAAACCACATTCATCGATTCAGATCACTTTGTCATACTTAAAGATGTATCTGGCTCATCTGAACATAAACTGTTTGAATTGGCTTCATACAGTATTGTTGTTACATTGGCTAAAACATGTCTAATAAGAATCATTGCAATGTATACTATCATATTACTAACAGACTTACTATTACTACTAACTTGTTAAATAGCCCGATTGTTATAAAAAACTGGAAGTTTGTTTTAATTTTAGCTGTATCTTCAACAAATACGGATCAATAGCAATGTATAACCGATTGAAAATACCTTTTTTACCATATTACTAACAGACAAAAGTTGTAAAATAGCCAGATTGTTAAAAAAAATATTTTAATTTTACAAACATCTTTCTTCAACAAATATGGATCAATACATACGAGTTCATTCTTTGTTAATGCATGTTTATTGATGTTTTAACTATCGGAAATATATTTTTCATGTTTGTTTAGGTAAACAAACGAGCAAAAAAATGAGCATAATATTACTTTAATGTTGTAAATTTTCTCAAAATACAAACTCGCGAGTAAGCTCTTTTGACCAGTATATATCTGGCCCCGATTTCAAGAACATACTTAAAGTTTTACTTAATTAAGCGAAAAACTAAGTTTAATTATCAATCAAGATTTTTCTCCTTTTTTAATAATTTATTTATAGATATCCTGTTTGTCTGTAGATACTGGTGATTATTTTTCTTAACAGAACAAAATATCTATTTTTCCACTCGCGCGAAATTCAAAACGTTCAAAAGTTTCGATTGCATATAATAAAACAATACAGTCAAACCTGTCTGTAAAGACCACCCATGGGAACAGCAAAATGTGGTCTTTGTTTACAGGTGGTCTCTATTAACAGATTAAATATCATTGATAATGGTCTGATGGGAGATAAAATTGGTGGTCTTTGCAGACAGGTTTTGCAATAGTGGTCTTTGTTCGCAGGTGGTCTTTAACACAGGTTTGACTGTATATTTAAGACAGTTACTGACTTCATAGTTTAGTATTTTCGTGAAATCGGGGATTTGACAGGTTCGATGGTATGGTTCACAGTAACGCTTTATTGATTAGAAATTAAAGATATATGCCAGAATTATTTTGGAATTATTTTATCGCCCGTTCAGAGCATATTTCTATATTTATCGCTCAATAACATAATCCCATGTGTTTAAGAATTTTACGTCGTGACTTAACAATTAGTGTTAAACAATTATATATAAGATTTTACGCAGCGATTTTGACAGCCTATAATAAAATGAATAACAGTCGCTGGCTTGTTTCATCTTTATGTCTGAGAATACCCCACATCATTATATATAAATGTTTTACATCACGTAATGCGATAATAAATTATATTTTATGCTTTGCGTCTTTCACCAAGACTATAAAGCCAGTTTTACACTCATCAGTTTATCCTTTATTAAAGGTCGTTTTACACTACCATGTCATATTTTCATAGTTGTTTCACATAGTGACCTAATTGTCTTATTTTACTGACAATTCCAAGGCTGTAATTCGCTGTATGGTTATTATTTTTTTGTTTTGAATGTATGTTATATTTCAAGTTCCCCGGTGCAATTCGTTCACTTTATATAGTGTTCAGGTTATTTTCTGCCCAGTTTCGGCCTAGTGTTGCCAGTTGTCTTGACTTGTCCTGTGATATTTTCCATCCATAAACACCCCCCTTCAATGTTTGTCCTCTTTGATTTTCCTAGTTATTCCTTATGGTCAGCCATGCCATTCACTGCGCCTCTTTCCCTTGTGTACCCTTGAGCCTCCTCAAATACCTTATGTTTTATGGATGGTTGCGTTCCCGAAGGTCTGTGTGCCATGGGGAGGCACTGCCTTATGTATGTGGCGTTCCCTGTAGCAACTTATTCTCTCTCTTTTACATATGCCTTGAAGCCGTACACTAAACGATATGCAACTGTAAAACCAGTCTGATTAGTAAGCATCGAAAGTGCATTATTTTCTTTTACGATATTTTCAAATGTGTTAACGTCGGTCGTATAATGCTTATGAATGCGTAAACCTCAAAGACGTATCTGGCTCATCTTGGCTAAACATCTCTAATAAGAACCATTGCAATGTATAACCGATTGAATATATCTTTCTGAGTTCGGGCTACATCAATGCTGCCAAACCAACTTATATACTAAACGACGATATTTGCCCCACATATGTATAAACGAAACTCTCAGAACTGACCTACATTATGATAGAACAATTTCAGATTGATTTGCGAACAAAAAATTTCAAACCGTTCGCAAAAGAGTGAACATTACATTATACAATAAAAACATGTGTTGACATTTACCGACCTGCGAGGACATTTTTAATGCGCTTACAATGCTGTTTTGTCATACAATGTATTTTGATATAATCTCCTACAGTTTTATCAATGTATGTATTCAATCGGATTAAACAAACTCGTGACGGGCGAAATAATCATTTCTGAGATTGTTAAAATACTGATTTCTCTCACCCATACCGTACCCTAGCGTTAATGCTGTTCCCAGAATCACGCGAATTTCCACGAAATTACGAGACTACGTAATAACATCGATGTGTAATTTCCTGGTTTTCATAACTGACATAATATAGCCAAGTAATCATATTCTTTCGACACTTGGATGCCATAGTAAGAGCATCTGTACGGATTACTGCAGAGCTATACTGCTTACGACAGTCTTGGATGTAAATACAGTAAACACTCACTTAAAGACCACCTCAATAATAAGACCACCTAAAAATTAAGACCTCAATGTTTAAGTCATATTCACTATTTTGCTCTTTTTCAACCTCAATATTAATACCATCTCAATATTAAGACCAGTTTTCAAAGGTCCCGAGTGGTCTTATTATTGAGGTTTTACTGTACCACATATATTTGAGTGCGGCAGAAAATTTGTCAACCTAAGGAAAATATAATAGTGTTAAAAGCGTTGTAAACCATTCTTCAAAAATAAACTAAACTATGACCCTAGTATTCATATCTAATTATTGATTGAGTGAGGAAATTATGTTTGACAATTAAAATATAATTGTTTCTTTATAATGTCACCTTGCTGACGCGGACAATATTTACTTGCGTTATTAATGGCGTGGAGTATATACTGTACATAAAATCTCAGAAATTCTGTTTCAGTTAAAAAAAGGCGAATCCACGTAAAATCTGTCTGAGTCACGTGACCCACCAATTAATCAAACACGATCAACAATGAAACATAAATTGATATTCGATAATTCATTCCAATCTATGCAATTTGGTTGTTATGAATAAAATGCCACGTCTTTCCATGTGATTGTATAATATTGCTTGATCTAACTGATCAAATATGCGACATTGAATAGCTTCAAAATGACAACAATGTCAAATTAGGACCATTCATGAACCGTATCACCGTCTAGTAAGGTTGTTTATGGCTGCATTTCGTGTTTTTACAAATTGTTAATATATATCATCGCTTTCTTCATGGTTTATGTTGTTCTTGTGTCGGCTGAACGCTTTCAAGAAAGAGTCGATTTTATACAAGGAGGCAATCTTCTAAGATGCGCCAGTTTCCTGGTCTCGGAAAAAAACTGTGATATCGCGTGACTTGTCAGTTTTATCAGTAAATCAATTGCCGCGTTGCTAATAAAACTGTGGCCAAGAACTACAGTGTTTCCTTTCAATTCATTTTTCAATCCGTGACACAATGACGATAGCGAAATGATCCGTGAAAATGTATTCGTTAGCGATTTATTGGTTAAACAATTACCCACTTCCGGAAATGACAGTTCGATTATTTTAGAGTCTGCAATCTTACACTTATACACGACACGCAAGTTTACAGTTCCCACAAACACATAGTTGTGTCAATTAGAAGAAAGATGCTGTTGATAAGGGAAAAACAACGACTCCCGGGTGGATGCGTTTAAGTGAATAAACCTGTATTTATAGGTCGAAGTTGAATGAACATGCGCATTGAAATATAAAATTAACATACTTAAATTACCATTCATGAAAGAAATAACAATGAATGGAGTAGTTTGGCTTTGTCAGGTTCATCAAGATTTGTTAACAAATAAAATGAAAGTATTAAAAATATTAATCGTCTTTCCACGGGCTATGGCATAAATACACCACTTATGTCAACGAACGGAATAGTTCGTGCCCATGTAAACAAGGAATGAACAATGAATTAGATCTGTACATCTTTAGATATAAGTTATTCTGAGTTGTTCTTCCTTAGAAGGTATTTATATAAAGAATATTTTCAAAATATTACGGTAAAAACAAATGTAGGCCTACTGAATTTATTGAGAGGCCAGTCTATCATCTTTAAACACGAGAGCGGATTCTTTTAAAAATATTACCAAAGTTGTAATGTAGAGTTTAAATTGGACTTGGTTATACCAAATCAAGTCCTTAAGGGATAGTATTGTGATGAAAATTTGAGACAAAATTGAGTTGGGGGAACCAGTCGCTGAATGCGTCCTTGCCATTGGTCACTTTTTGAACGATGTTTACAATTAAGAACTTGATATGTTTTAGACTGGTTTTCGGGCCCAATTATATCATCACATGACGATTGTATTACAAATATGGTGACTGCGAAAGATCTTATTCTGAAAAAATATGACAAGCAAAAATACAAATATACATGTAAATATAATTTCATTTTGTTGTCTATAATTATTGTTCAGTTCAGATACATAATTATGATTACATAATGCGATCAATCATGTTTTCTCTACTGATATAATTACTGTGTTGGTTGTAAGGTAAGTCACGGTATTATGATATTTGATTCTAACTGTCCGCATTGAGTGATATTGAATGATAAGAACCGTGCGCTTAATGATAGAGTGGGGGGACAGAAATGATATCAATAACTGCTCCCTCTTATAGAATGTAAATCAGTTTCACACGTGATATTATTTATCAAAGCTTCGTATAATCATGCGCACACCATTAATGTAATATTATTTTACTTATTACTAATTATCTGCTGTAAATGTTACAGCAATACGTCTGCTTTTCCCACGGTGACTCATTGAATATTATTCGGAGCAAACTTCGATTGTTTCCGCCGTTTTCCGCCAGCAAATCGAAAGGATTTCCCATATAGTTGTAAATCTACAAAAAGACAATCGGATTACCTCGGCCATTGTTTTGCTTAACGACATCAAATTGACTGTACTATATTAAATTGCCATTCAAGTTGTGATGAAGACTTATTGTAGAGCATTGTTCTTTCTACTTGCCGAAAATATAGTCGAAAGGTTCACAGTTGAAATCACAGAGATGTACTAAGTAAATGATGTCTTCCCCGCAGATATGAACAATAGGTACCGACCAGTTATCTGAGAATAAAATCCGCCCACAATCCGTATACAACATTTGCGACTAACAAAACGCATAGAAATTTAATTAATTAAAATTTTGATCGCCAGCTGCTAGTGTATTGCACGGCACAAGTCTCACGTTGTTTGATGGAATACGGATTATGACCACACTGGTGTCCATTTCGCTTAGTCAATTACGTTTAGCGCTTCTGCGTGGTTTGAGTTTTCCCTTAAAACTCAAGTCATGCAAGGGTATATTGTCAACAAAACGAAATCGTATCATTTTGATGAACAGTAAACCCTCACTTAAAGACCACCTCAACATTATGATCACAATTTTCAAGGCCATTTTCACTGTTTTGCTCTTCATTCAACATCAATTTAAAACCACCTCAACCTTAAGACCAGTTTTCAAGGTGGTCTTATTAATTGACGTTTTTCTGTATAATTTAGCTTCCATAGCAACGATTGAGCGTAAAAATATATCATGTGTATTTAGTTTAATCATATTTTATTGTATTTATACATATAACTATCATATTTGCACAAACATACAAGTAACTTCTACATACATACAAAAGGGTTGGGCCAAAAGTTTTAACAACATTATCTAGGGCCCTTCCCTATATATGACATATTATAACTAACTAAAAAGTAATGGTTTAATTGTGCATAAGAAATTTTAGATTTATGAAACTAACTACATGAAAAAAATAAAAATAAACTTTCTACTGTTTTTCGATTGCTGCCATTACCTTCCACACCACCCCCGTTTATGTTAATAAATCATATAGCAGTGACACTTAGTTATTTTTCGAATCTATTACTATTTTTTATATAATTTTGTACTTCTCGAAATAAGACTTCATTCTGAGTTTCGGATAAAGTATCTATACCAAATAGAAGTTTTTGAGCACTTAGAGGATGAAAGTCTCATGTATATAAATCCATTGTAAGATAAATGGTATCTCGACATATCATTACTTATTAATAACTGTTTTTCTTTTGAATATATTCTTTAATTGAATTCATTCTAACGAGAAAAAAAACTGTCAACGTTAAAGGTGGTCGCTCTGAATATGGTGTTTTGAAGAGAGGTCTGTTTTTTTGCAAAGATGTCGCTCGGGAGTCGTTACACTGTAATACAGAATTACAAATAATATATTTTTTACAGTTTAATGATGTTCACAATCATTACATACGGCGAAACAATGCTTCGGTTTTAGTTCATTAAAATAAATGAAACATTTAATGTTATTTTCCCCAGTCCTTTCTCCGGTGTTTAAAAATATAAAAAAAACATAATAAATGAATGGAAACATGACTTTATGCACGGAATCAACTTTGCGTTTTTGTGTTTTTAAATCGATAGCTCGAATTTCAATGCATATTAAACATGCAGTCTTAATGGTCGCTGCGGTGAAATTAATATTTTTTTCATTTTTTTTAATAACCTTCCTAGAACCTTCCTAGAAGAGATTTAAAGAATGTTTAAAGGTGGAATGTGGTCATTTCTGAGTGAAATTGGTCAATCTTAGAAAGTTTGATCTTTTTCCGTGTACGGGTTGTTAACTTTATGAGGATTTGATATCTAAAATTTTCGGGATATGGCGATTTGAATATTTATTTAATAAAATTGTAAAATGGCCTACCAAGCTAGAAACATTCGAATGATTATAATTCTGCATTTTTAAAGCGTTTTGGGGACGAAACATAGACGGGTTTTCGAAAAATCATTTCCACCAGGGGGCGCTTTTTTCATATAAAATCATCTTATTTCGTACTTTTGTACAAAATAAGCTGTAAAATAATATGCAAGTGTAACTATTTCCCCCGTATCTGTTAAGCGTGCATGTCATGTTTGTCTTAAATTATTCATAATCACATTTGAAAATCAAGAGATGCCTTGTACTTTCTAAACCTCGTACGATTACAAACTAGTCACTAGTGATTTCGTCGGATAACAAAATGGTTTAAATTCCCCACATTTTACCCAGTGTTTTACATTTTCAAGAGAATTCTATGCTTAAAAAGGACAGCATGACATTCCGATTAACTACATGTGAAGTATTCATCAGTCGATTAACTCGCGTCGAATTATTAATAACCCACTCCTATTAAATATTGTGTCTAATGAACGCAAACCACGACTTGCACGTGCAATTTGAGGAAATAAATACTTTGTTGACACGTGTTTGTTTAATTTTTAACCACGTGATTATAATCATTTCAGGATGTGCCTTTTTAACTTACTGCGGGAGAGAAAGCGCCTTACGGGCTCAGGCGGCGTTACATGAACAGAAAACATTACCAGGGGTGAGTAAAATACATTCATTTTCGATTTTATTTTTACAAAAGTCACCAGTTTTCGCGACTTTG
This sequence comes from Mactromeris polynyma, assembly GCA_032209605.1. Taxonomy (NCBI): domain Eukaryota; kingdom Metazoa; phylum Mollusca; class Bivalvia; order Venerida; family Mactridae; genus Mactromeris; species Mactromeris polynyma. The sequence goes on from JASFXZ010000048.1 coordinate 1,919,809, forward strand.
TGAAATTTTCACACAGCCTCGTTTTGGTTGGTCTTATTAACTGCTTATACATAGATAGAAATACTGAGATATATTTCAGGAGTTAATGATCCAACATTTCTCGGAAATATTTAATGAAACAATTACAATAAATTCCGAAACTGGCGCGTCATGGCAACTTCATTCCTTATTACATGGTAAAACAACTTTTTCTGAAACGAAAACTAATTTTGCCGAACGTTAATTTTCCCGTTTCCGAGTAATCACTCAGTAATGGAAATATCAATATAGTGTTTTCTTGGAAATTGTTCGGTGTTCAACTGAAATTAAAGGGCAGTGAAAAAATCAGTGTAAAAGTATGCACACACCATCTTGCAAAGGTACATGATAATTAGGTTTTTACTGATTACCCAGCAGAGCTTGATTAATTCTATATTCCCATGGGTAGCAGAGATAGTAATTTGGTGTCTTCATAATTTCACGCAGGAAATTACTGTCTTCTCCATTTTCAAAAGAAAATGTCTTCGTTTATATTACATTCAGTGCTTTAGGCATTATTTGATAAAAAACACCAACGATAGACCATCCTTAACAGTTGTTGGTTTACGATGCCCCGGCCAATATATACCGTCAGACAATTCTCAAAATATTTTTTTAGCGGTTCACCAAAACTGATATCCTGCCGGACCATTTTCTGATTAAAAAATCGAAAAAAATATCGAAAAAAATCCAATCTACCGACTCACACTAAACTTTTGCGTTGGTGTGTCGCAAAATAAATTTGCACATTCTATTTTAAAGGTTTTTTAAAATATGACGCTCAAACAAACTGCATAAATACTTATTGTCCGAATTCAACAAAGACGCATACTTAAAACAAGTACAGTCGGCCCTCGTTTATTCGACAACCTTCTATCCGAATACTTGGTATCATCCGAAATAAATATCAGGTCCCGATGTATCTTTCTAGGCACGTCAAATTGAAAGGGTCTATCCGAAACCATGTATTATTAAAATTGAAATTTAGGACCCGATAAATTCGAATGAACGAGGTCCGACTGTAAATGATCCATTTGTTAAGATTATTATCTGAATGTTACACTACAGTATTAACTGGTCAAAAGTGCTAACCAACCTGTACAATGTCACTTAGTTTCCTAAACGCTACTAAATATATTCTATTTTGACTTCATTTCAGTAAGTTTGAATATTTATGCTTGGAATGGCTTTGAACCATCGATAAGAGTTGCTGTTAACCTGTCAAATCACGTTTTATCGTTTCAAGTTACTTTGTTAAAACTTCAGTAAAACCTCACTTTAAGACCACCTCAATAATTAGACCACCTCAATAATTAGACCACCTCAATAATTAGACCACCTCAATAATAAGACCACCTCAATAATAAGACCATCTCAATAATTAGACCACCTCAATAATTAGACCACCTCAATAATTAGACCACCTCAATAATTAGACCACCTCAATAATAAGAACATACTTATCAACTCCATTTCCATTGTTTTTGCTCTTTATTCAACCTCAGTATTAAGACCACCTCAATAAGAGGACCGGTTTTACAGGGTTCCAAAGGTGGTCGTATTATTGAGGTTTGACTGTATAAATGATACGTTAGCACTTTTGACTAGTATATAATCATATTTCACAATAATGATGATTATTCAGCAGCTACACATCGATATCTCTCTGTGTCATGCTTGTCTTCCCCAACATTTAAGTAAAACGAATTGAAGTACAGAAATCGCTGGATCATTCAGTGCAGCTTAATCATCATGTGACTATCCTAATGTTGAAAACCGAACATTTTCTTAACGTCCGAGGGTATTTATTCCAGACTTTTCGTTCGAAATCTCGTCTTATAACGTGATCTCGGACTTGGCAGGTTTCTTCTGTTTTATTGTATTTTCGTACATATTGGCACCAAGAAAATAGATTAAACCGAATTCGCAGGGTATTGTTGTCATACTAAATGTGATAGGTTTCTGTAGAAATGAAGGAAACCTGAATTATTTATATCGTAGAAGGTAGTGAGTAGTGATCGTTTAGTAATTGAAAACGACGTATGTACAAAAAAGCGTGCTGAGAAATATCTACTGTTAATCTGACTATGGAAGCGAGGTATTGACATCTGTGAGATAAAATAAAGTGCGGCTTCGAGTTTTCCTGTCATTGCAGCGACGTCGTAACTCATAGCCCGAAAGTATTGACGATGTCATTAAGCTGTGTTCTGATTGGCCAGCTATATCGCGACACGGGGTTATAATCGTTACTCAACAACCAGCACTCGGCGATCAGAACATAACGTTTGCTGTTTCGAGCTTGAATGTGAAGTGGATAATAAGTTATTATTATAACAATATTTATAATTACTTTGTCATTACCATCACCAATGCCACCAACACCATCATCCTCATCATCATCACCAACGTCTTAAACGTCGTCATCTACGACGTTGTCCCGTATTTAAGAGCAATACAAGACCTCACATCTCTATAAAATGAGCATTATCAACAGCCACAACAGCAACACCATCTCGATCAGCAGTAGTATCAATCATCATCATTACCAACATAGTTTAACGTAAATCATACCCACAGTCTTAACATGATGAAAATCACTACCGTGAGTTCTTTTGATCAGTAGGTAATATATTACCGGCACCCACGCGCACATACATGTGTTAAGTCTAGTTGTACATATTTAGATTGCTTATATAATTCATTAACATGTTGGTTTTACAATATAATCTCAGAAACATCTAATCGCGGTGTTATTGATATACAAAGTCCTATAATTCAGCTCTTCCAAGCTAATAATTATATTGCCTTAAAACGCAGAGTATCATGTTACGAAAAAAAACCACAAAGCATTCTTTACCCTGACAAATCGATAAACGCCCGGCAGGTGGCGGTGTGCTTTTCTATTATTTAATAGAAATACTAATATAGAAATAAGCAGACACAAAGAACGGTTACCATGGCAACACATCGGTAGAATATACACTTAATTAGAGACAGTGCTTACGGAATTCATAAATCACCCCTACATACAGTCAGAATATTTGTTAATATATTTTAGAGACTATAGAATGAGTTTATACCAAACTTGAAATCTGTGTTTCGCCGAACAGATGTGTTTTTTCTCTCGTCTGTATATACAATTTTACAAACAAAATTCTTGTTTTCGCTTCAATTTGAGTGTTATACGTCATTGCAATTTCACGTACGGTCACAAGCCACGTTAAGTTTTACTGATATACTGTATTTTCGCGATAATATTATAGATATATCATTTGAGCGCAAGAGTTTGCCATGAGTTATCTCCCTTTATCCCTTCAAGAATTTCCTCCCTTTATACCGTTTATAGCATAAGTAAAGTACTATATTTACATATATAGTTAAAGTTTTGACGTCACAATCAAGCGCTTTATGGAGACTGAATTGTGATGTATATAATTATACGAACCAGGAAATATTTATAGCATGTGTATAATTGGTTTTCAATTTAAAGAGCTGAAGATTTTTTAAGAAATATGTAATTTCTGACGTGACGTCATCATTTTTAAGCGGACTTTTTCTTCATATTCTTAATATTGGAATTGATATAACAAGAAAACTAGACGTCCGATTTTAATGCTTTTGGTATTGAATGAAAGTTGAAAAAATATATATGTTCTATAAAATGTAAAAGAACCTTGTAAATGGACTTTTTGGTCACTAAATAAATACAGGTTTTGTCTTGTTGCAGATCATTTCTATGTAAAAAACTGAACATGGTCTTTTTTGTCACTTAAAGTTATACTATGCTCATTTTTTGTTCATTTGTTTTATTACCCAAACATGAAAAATATATTTCCTATGGTTAAAACATCACTAAACACGTATTTATAAAGAATGAGCTCATAATGTATTAATCTATATTTGTTGAAGGAAGATGTACATCATAAAATTTAACCGGTTTTGACTGCAAATAACATGATAAAAAATAAAAAGATTTAAATCAGTTTTACATTGCAATGGTTCTTATTAGAGATGTTTTAGCCAATGTAACAACAATACTGGATAAAGCCAATTCAAACATTTTATGTTCAGATGAGCCAGATACATCTTTAGTTTATTCAGGTTTTAGCGTGAACCAGCTCATTTATATTTCTATCTTCAAAAATAGTTTGCCATAGCTTCAGCATCACCGTTAAGGATCATTTATGAGTATGCTTCTATAATTACTTTACAACAAAAAATCGTTGCTGTAGTCGAAGCTGTCTCGGAAATTATTAACAAGGTGATCTTCCATAAAGTTCCTTGTTTCTCGTTAATTCAACAGATTTGTACAAAGCAAGAAATGTGCTTCCCCGCTAGATGTCTGATATCATATCAGACATGATTCATTATAAATGACAGCGTGCATTGAAATGCTTTTAATAAGACGCTGCAACGTATTAGATAGTGTGGTAACAATGATCCCACCATCACATTGTCCCAAGTTTTTTTAAATAATGGACACGGATTTTAATGAGCATGTAATTTGACTCCTTCGTGCTGACAGCCAAATCGATTGCATGTTTTTTACTAAACAAGATGTTATAGAAATATTAAAGATGGGGTATTTTTTATGACAAATATTAAATTTTAAAAAAAATGAAATGGAAAATAAACATGTTTAAACCATGCTTTGTGGAAGAAGTATCCATTGATAAAGTCTTGTGACTTCAACAATACTGAGTCAAAATTTGTACTCAAAAAGTCCCCGTAAATTTACACACCGACGATCAATATTGTTCGGAGAAATTAACATAATAATATTTCATGCCTATGTAAACAAAGAACCGACATTATTTTATTCCAATATTTAACGATCAGTGGCCGTATTCACAAACGTGTTAAGACTTAACCTTTAATTGGTAAATGTTCATGTTATTTTGATAAAACATGGCAAAAGTGTAGAGTGAGTAACAAGAAATATTCAGGCAGAACATTATCCGTTTAAATATAATGAAAACGAAATGCTTGTAAATTTAACTTTTGCAATTTCAAAGACTAAGTCTGAGATACAGGCCCTGGATATGTTTGGAGATGCGTTTTTTCAGAGTTTGTGTTCATACATTGTATTTAGGGCCGCGGCCGTGGTCCAGTGGTTAGTGCGCTGGACTTGTAACCCGGCGATCCGGGTTCGATTCCCGATCGCGGCAGGTCATACCCTTCCATGAAAATTTGACAAAAAAATGTCGATTTTCCTCCTCATGTGGAGAAGTTGCCGGCTCCTTGTGGAAGGGTAAGCTAGTACTGGTTAGATTTCAGTCCAGGAAAAACTGGTTAGGTGAACCGGCCGCCGTATATAACTGAAATATCGTTGAGAAACGGCGTTAAACCCGATAAAACAAACAAACATCATACATTGTATTTAATCAAACTACACGTAATACGGTTTTGTATGGCAACAACCGTTCACACAAACATGGAAGGATTATTAGAACGAGGATTGTAATGCCTTTATTCTACGCTCTGACAGTTAAATCGATTGACTCGCTTTTCTTCTAATAAAAATTCATATAAGTTTTATATCTTATATAACTGTTGTGTCAAAGAAACGCTTTGCATGTTCAACCTAGCCTAAGGCGTGGGTGCATGTGCAGCTTTCTTAAATAAATATCAAGAATGATCTCCCTTGGATACATAGTTCTCACATCTACAGTATTTACCTCCCTTGTTCTGAATTGTCGGCCATTTTGATAGCCATATCAAACCATAGGCCATTATTTTAGAAAAAAAGCATTTGATAAGCATCTGAAGTAATTTCTTATATATCTTTCATCAGTTTTGAAATAAATTTACAAAGAAACGTTTAAAAAGGAGAAATATTATTAAATTGTGCTCTTTTCGATAAGTTGGTACTATAAATATCGAAACATAGGATTTTATGAAAAAAATCATTTGATAGCCCATTCAACTCATTTAGAGGTTTTTTTACTTAGTTTAGTAAAAAATAATTTTCATGAAAACGTGGCCAGGAGTTAGGCGCTCTACCCCTCCACGGGTATATCTGTTATTTTTATGCAATATTTCTGCTTTATTTCTTTCCCGTTCTAACTTTTGTCATTCATTGTTTCGCATACTTTCTATTTCACATACCGTAAATATCTTCACAGTGCAATTACGCTAGTATTGATCTTACAATACATCTTTTCCCCAAACAAGGCTGCGAAATGACTTTTGTAAAGTCTATACCAAGTTTCGCATTTCAAAATTGCAGACACATTTACAAAAGAAAAAACACGCGCATAATCTGACTAACTTATGTAATACGATATCTACTATACCGTTTCCAGGGTGATTATAATTGTCAACGTTCCTAGCACAATTTCGAGTAGATAAGATCAGATTTCTAACATTAAGGTCAACTATCTTTTACATTATACGGTTGATTCATGACATAGCGGCCATTACTTTTCCCTGAAATCTTATATTTCACAGAACGCCATGTTCGATTATTCACGGAGGAGTTTGTTGGTTTCAAATTATTGTCGACAGTTAAAATAATGGCTATTCTTCGTGACATTTCACCCAGCAGAGCACAGTAAATTTAATTTTCCGTCAGATAAGCGCAGCAGTTTCTTGGCATCGATGTCGTAAGAATATGACTTATTTCGCTCCTTCCATTTCGTGTAGTTTACTCATGCCATTCTGCCGTTTAAGTGACTTTCCGCTTAACTTAACTAGAATGTCCATTGACAAATAGCTACACTAAATGCCGTAATTTAACGCATACGGATGCCAAGGTGATATACGAGGGAGTCTTAATCTAATGAGAACATATTAAATTCAAATACAGTAAAACCTCACTTAAAGACCACCTCAAAATTAAGACCACACTTTTCAAGTCCATTTCGACTGTTCCTTTCTTTATTCAACCTCGATACTAAGACATGGGCCCGTTTTCACAAATGTTTTAAGACTGAATCTCAGACTTAGACTTTAAAATTGCAAAATTTAAATTTACAACCATTTCGTTTTCACAATATTTAAACGGATAATGTTTTTCCTGAATATTTCTTGTTACTCGATCTACACGTTTGCCACGTTTTATCAAAATATATTGTTTAACAATAACATAGGATCAAAATGAAAATTTACTATTATAAAGTCTAAGTCTGAGATTCAGTCTTAAAACGTTTGTGAATACGGGCCCAGTGTTCAATGGTCCCAAGGGTTTACTTCATATTTCGATGTCTAGGCCAGGGAAGTTGCCGTACGTTGTAATTCCCCACAAACTTTTCTATGGGGAAATGTTTACATAAATCAGTACTACATACTGCCCTTATTTTTGTTCAGAAAAGGCAATGATTTACCTAATCAGTAAATGAGTATTGAACTTGTTTCATTGACCAATGGGGAGGATCTGGCTTAGATGCGGCACCTGTTCGTCGACCGTGCATTGTGGTGTTTATGTTTAGCTCAAATCCACAATAACGGAGGATAATTAATATACCCTCCTTCCGTACTTAAACCTTTTTGTTCGATAATAACTGTGTCCTATTCGTGAATTTGAGTGAAAGTCTAGTAAAGGGACGCTACTCTTACTTGTAATTTAGTTTTGTATCATATAAGTTACTTCCCTTAGTAAAAAAATCGTTCTGAGAACTTGTTAACAAGTGAGATTGGGTTACTTAACGCCATTAAAAAACGCAACTATTTCACTAAGCCTTTATTTTGTGCCAAGTGTTAAGAAATCAAACTATTGCCCTAGTATTCATATTTCATAATTGATTATGTTTAGGAAATCATGTTAGAGAATTAAAATACAATTATTTCTTTATAATGTCAACGTTCAGACGCGGACAATTTTTAGTTGCGTTATTAAAGTCGTGGAGTATATATGTTTGGTGATTTACTGTACAAATACATTGTCTGATTTCTCTGTCACTGTTATCAAATTACTATGTATGTGTAATACACACAACCAGCATTCGTGTTGTAATATTTCACCCAGGAGCCCATATTTAATCCCTATGTGCTGTCAAATTTGATTATCTATACATTACTTGAACACATATGGTAGACAAGATTAGTGTTTGAAAAAAATGCACACCAGACCACAGGGGAATACCCTGATTCTCTACGAAGCAGTTTCTCTTGAGCAGCAACCTCTCAACAACAGCCAAAATGTATTATAGTGTACTCACTCTTGATAACCCTCTCTTATGCAAACCCTCCATTCAACAACAGTTTAAGTGTTTTTTTCCTGTAATAAGAATTTACAATTAAATGGGGCAAAAACCTCTCTTCAACAAAAGTATTATTTCAATTGGTATAGTTTAACCTCTTCACATCAACAACCTTTCATTAACAGCCAACATGTGGCACTCAATATGTGTTACTCTTGAGAAGATGCACCGTTTGTCTCTCACTAGACAGCATTATCATAAACACAATTGTTCGTATGTACCAAATTACAGTGGTACACTCAAGATGGCGACTCGGTGATGACACTTAACTGGTGTGAAATAAGCAGTTATAATATTTATAGGGGGTTATGTCATATAAACAGTATGCGACTTTTCCAGCTACTAGGTTGAAGCTAGACACAACGTGTCCTTGCTAGCGTTGTTTTGCGCATGCGCGGGCACTAGGAACTTTCACAAGTCAGCTTTATCGCTTCTCAAATACAAATTCTACATCTCGGGTAGGATACAGCTCGCAGCAGTGAGGGACAGTTTATTTGATGTCAGCGACTATATCCTTTTGTACCACATGTGCGCCATATTATAACAGTATTAGCAGTGTTGCTGATTTCTACCATTATTAATTAAACATATGAGTATTATGATCAAAATACAAGCGCAGAAATTGAACCAACATTACGGATACATTTTTGTGCATTCTAAAACACTGAAATAATTAATAGAAAACCCTAATGATACATTGTTCTCATTATTTCAAGCGATGTCTGCATACACACTGAAAACATATCTGCATTGTGAGGTCAATGACACTCATGAAGTAATTGTTTAAAGCATACATGAGCTCCGCTGTACGATTTCCAACCTATTCGTTAAGTGACTTCATTTCCAGAAAAAAACGTCACATGTGACGTCATTATGTATTGAAAGTAAGCAATATTTGCAGCACTCACATACTATAACATACTAGTATTCCACTTCGAATGACGCAGAGGTACCGCTGATTAATACGCTGCCTTAAGCAGCCATATGATTATCAAAGGGAGACAACAATGGTTTGTTTGTCAATTTTCCATCATTGTGTAATCTCCCTTTGTTTGCAATTTCTAAAGATGTAGTTCGGTCATTGTTAGATTTAAACATATTTTGAATGTCGAAAAACTTGTATTTTGAATTTACTCTTTGCTATTTTATTCGGTTACAAAATAGACACAGAAATGACTAGACACTTTCAATTCTGAACGTTTAATTACTTACTAAGATGAACGAACATTCAAATGGCAAAAATGAATAATTAAGTGCCTAATGCAATCTGCCGGGAAAACTTTCAACTTATGCGGACAAGAAAGAAAATCTGCTTGCTCAAAATAAGAAGAAAAACACAACAAAGTTTGCATACAATTTTAGTAAGTAACACAAACAAAGAAATATGTTGTTCATAATTTTATCAGAAACATTTTTCTTGTGTATGGGACTTATTGCTTTTCATCTTAAAGCGGCAATACATTTTATTAAGCAATTTCATGTACATAAAATATTTTTTCATATTTGACAAGGAATGCCATTCTTGACGACGAAAATATTGTTTACTTCACCGAATTTGTCATATTTTGGAAAAAAAACCTTACAACTCTCACCTTTCTTCCGGAATACACTAAATTCTAAGCATATATGCTATTGAATGTGACAATCTCTGAAATGAAAACACATATTATGGAAACTATATGTACGTTCATGTATGCTGAATGACAGCTTATGTCATTCCAGGAACATAGAAAATCCCTACTTTCATTTGATGTCTAAAAAGGGCTACTTTCGGTTTCGGTTCATAAACGTGTCGATATTAACCTGATAGAAAATCGATTTGTGAACTGAAAATCAGGCAGCTTGGGAGATTTTAAACTTCAGAGCTTTCGGAGCAAAGAAGAAATTTATTTTACTTGTCCTAACAGTCGGACTGCGAATATTTTCAACAATATTAAATATTTACAAATAACGAGTAACCTGTACACAGGAAAACCGTCAAATTCGCCCGTTGTTGAGAGGTTATTGCTCAAGATAGGTTAAATTGGTAGTAAATTACAAACGTTCGATAGATTCAAAAGGTGGCCGTTGTTTAGAGGGTGCTGATGTAGATAGACAAATTGATTGTCAATTAATTAGAAGTCTATTGAACATACTGTATAAGTGAGGTTGATACTCAAGGGAGACTTTAAGGAGATTATACTGTACAATGATTTAGAAGTACAGTAAACCCTCAATAATACGACCTACCTTGGGATCCTTGAAATCTGGTCTTATCCTTGTGATGGTCTTAATATTGGGGTCAAATAAAGTGCAAAATAGGGAATTTTGTTCTTAATTTTGAGGTGGTCTTATTATTGAGGTGGTCTTGAAGTGAGGTTTTACAGTAATCAATCAGTTGCGTTGTTGATTTTCACAGTAACGTCACAACAAAGAATGAACCCGTTTTTTTTCCTGATCCATTTTAAGGCGTTTACACTTCTAAATATAACATGTATGATCATGACAATGTCAGTTCTATTCGTACCGTATATTGATTGACACTGATTATGTTGTCAAATACAGTATGGTTAATTTGTTTTTCTTGGTCTCTCCATAAAACTAATTTTCATGTTTTCTTCTAGGAAAGAGTTGTATACCGTTGCCTTGGAAACACTACTGAACTGTATAAAAAAAATTTGTATTTGCGTTTATTTATCGTCGCCACCGGTTTCCCATATGGGCGACGCCTCCGGAATTTTAGATTTTTGGAGGATAGTGTGATACAGGAGACGCCCCAGTTCCAGGAGCACCCCTGGTTCTTTTACGTGCTCGATGTAAAGCATCATACACGGAACCTCGGTTTTTAAAGTCTCGTCCGAAAGACTGTTAGTACTGTCAGTGATGGAGCGGGGAACCGAACCTGCGATCCCTGGATTACTATTCCAGCGCGTTACCACCGGACTACGGATACGCTAAATTGCTCGTTCTATTTCCGCTTATAAAGGGATGTCTGTCAATTTGTTTGTATGACTGTTGGCACGTATGTGCTTTAGTTAAGTAGTCGTGAGCTGTTCGTACTGAGATAACCGGGCGGTGTCCCCAAATTTATTATCTGAATTAAAAGCCTTTACAATAAATCAGACTATTTCATTCCTGTAAATCAACCGTTACTAAAACACGGAACGGAACGGCACAAAATATCAGTCTGGCTAGTAACATTATCTCCCTCTAGCTTCTGAAATGGGTTTCCTCCTCTGTGCATAAACAGGATATACAAATTCTACATTAATTATTTATTTTAAAACCGCACAAATCTATTCCCTGTAATAAAGCCGTCTATTCGGGAGAGAAATCTTGAGTTTCAATGATCAATGAAATAAACTGCAGTGGTTGGATGCCATTACGATTCACACAACTTTCGTTCCATTTGCATCGAGTCTTCAGAAACACTCGAAGTTATATAACACATCAATTATGCCAGTCGGATTAATGCATTTCAATGTATAATACTCTTATTATTTACGTGTGAGCTGTTGTAAACAAAATGTGAGGTAAACAGCAAATGAAAACATGTTCAGCAAAATATTGACCAATAGACTAATGTTAAATTGACAGTACGCATGTACAGCATATAACTGATCGTTGCTATGAGATTTACAACCTCTTCTGTTAGTGACATCATTTCAAGAAAACGCAACATGTGATATCACAATATTTACTCTATATCGTCACTTCGTTTTCATATTGCCATATGGGGCAAATATTGCTTACTGTACATGGTGACGTCACATTTGACGATTTCTGGAAATGACGTCACTTATAGAAGAGGTTGAAAAATCAACAGCGGCGCTCATATATTGTTTCATTAGACTTGTTTATTCAATATCGATTGTGAACTAAGTTGTTACAACTTATTTTTATCACTCTCGATGACTGCTTCCTGAGTTACTAACCAGTACTCACGCCTACTTCAGGATACCTGATTATCGCGGACGAATTTTGCGCACGGCGGTATTCGAACACACTTCCTCCACATATTTAGTTAAGCACGCAAACCTTGGACCATTAAGTATTCTACACGTACAACTTTTCTATCAATCATGTACTGTTCCAAGCACTTAGCCTTGTAGTATTCACCTCAAGTTTTATGGATTGTTGTTGTCCCGGAGGTTTGTGTGGCGAGGCACTGTCTTATGTATGTGGCGTTCTCTGTTGTTACGTATTCTCTCTCTTCAAATATGCATCTAATCTCACAGGTATTCTATTATGACCCAATTGAAATGTACAATTTATATAAAACCAAAAGAAAAAAAACTTATTCTCTCTCTTTTAAGACGAAGCGTTCAGACCTGTTCAGTAGCCAAGAGGAAGGAAGCCTCAATGGTCGAGAGGTTATGGTCGCTGACTTCACTGAAACCCCTTGCACCTCACCACTGCAGGTTCGAATCCCTCCACTCGGCATATATAATATTGCTGGAATAGTCACCACCTCGAGGGTTCAGTGCAAGACTATACTAACTCCCATGTATTTGCACCGAATCCTCGACATGACCCTGGCCGTTTATGTGCCTTAAAGCCCCATTAGAAAAGAACCAAATCGAAACAGTATATAGGTTCTAGTTACCTCCCTTCCCCGAGTTCCTATATATACCTGTATATATTTCAGTACACCATCTCCATAGCGACCCTCTCGTGAGGAACAATCTCTCTTCTCAAACAGCGTCGAGTTTTCCCTGTAGTGATAATATACTATCAATTTAACCTCTATAGAACAACAACCTCTAACCAACAGCTAACGCATGCGCGTGCCAAAGAGTGTTGCAGTGTACTGAACTGATAACAGACGTAGTGTTGTCCTGTTTTAGCCAAGTGGTAACAGTGCCCATGCGTACCACAGACGAAACGGACAAATGTAAACATATGAGCTATCCGATTGGCTTAGCATTTAGAGCAAAAAGTAAAAATATGTCAAAGAACAGGCTGATAAATTTGCTTTATTGACGAACATACGATATTGAACTGGCTGCATTTGCATTGCCTACGCTGTATTGATGTTTTTCTGTTTAGTTCCATTTGGCTGCTGTAATTCTGCCTTCCACAAAATAATGTCAATCCAAGACGGCAATAAATTTCAGCAACAGAACCATCAATCAATAATCGTCTTTTAAAATCTTCTCTTTAACTTACAAGAAATACATCTCCTTTAATTACTGCGCTGTGAATATTCTGTTCACGGAAAAAATCGAGCACACCGCCAGTATGGTCGCCTTGATCTAAGTGTGGTTGATTCTAGCTTTATTTTCTTGGCAAAAATTATTGATCGATTAAAACTGCTTTGTTTAAACGCGTCTTTTCTGAAGTTATTCCAACTTACGTACTTACAAAACTGGGTTACAAATGTGCCTCGGTTAAGTGGCGAATTTTGTCCACAGGTGAACAAATCAAACATCACCCTGTATACATATTTACGACTTCCGTTCATTGATTATCGTTGTAGTCACAGGAAAGAATCTTACCAGTCAGTTTTCTTCAGATACATGGAAGCCACTTTTCCATATACAACAAAGTATTCACATCACTGTGAATAATAAACAGAATGCATAAATAATTAAAAGTTCCATTTCGGTGTTAAGACTGTTCGCTGATACGATTTATTTTCGAGTTTTGGAAATATATTGCTGTCATTTTTTTCTGAGAGTGACTATTAGGCATTAAGTGTTTTGGCAACAATTTAAAGACTCGTGCGTAGTTTCCACGTGTCCGAACTATTTAGATTCGCTGCACGTGCAAGTTGCAATATTTCGGATATTTTCGGATATTAATCAACACTGTTGCCATAAGTGTGGAAGGGACTATTATTATTACCAAATATTGCGTGGACTGATTATAAACAAACTATATTTCGACCATGCCTTACTACGTAAATCTGGAGGTAGTATTTTTTATCATTTCTGCATGTAGACATTGAGTCTTTCGATTTAATAGAACGTTGTTATGATTTATGGTTATTTTTCTACAGGTTTCCTGGGGATTTTTGCGAATATTTTATATATCCGCAATAAAATAGTGTTACCATGGTAAATTATAGACCATTGTACACACCTACACTGTATACAGGCATGAACGTACTTCCTTGACGTTACGACAATTGGACTTCCTTCATGTATATTGTACATATATTTTAACTTGAACATTTTTTCAATCAAATAGGTATGATATTTTAAGATATATTATACCCACTCAGAATAGTCGTTAACAAGGTAAACTATAAGCAGTTATACATTATATACACACATAAAGGAAGGCTTTAGAGATTACGTCAATGGAGCTACTTCAATATATATGATGGGTATATTGTTAACAGTAATATATTATTCAAGTCTTATCGGTTTGATAGTTGATAATACATGTATCATATTTAACCTACAAAGAAAAGTTGATACCGTAGAACAATAAAGCTTTGATACACACTCACATATACCTGACTTTAGTTTCTGAAGTTTTCAACAATGAGGTAACGTCAATACGGTTGTTGGACATAATTATATTGTTCAATATAAAATATAAGTTTATTCATATCGTCGTGATACTATACTTACCTAATAAGAAATATTGTTACCAAAATAGTATAAGCAATGGTACCGCATATACATGTATAAGCAATGGTACCCGCATATACATGTATGAACGCAGTTTCTTAAGGGTTCCACAAAGGGGCGTCGTCTTAATTGAATAGTACACATATTTATCATTAGAATATTATTTCAATCATATCATGTTTCTCCTGGAACACCGGACAAGCCATGCATGTGCCTCTTATAGCAATGTTATGATGAAGCCATTATTTGGTATATACTGGTCAAAAGTCCTAACCCGCCAGTAAAATATCACATCATTTCTAAAAAGATACTTGATACATCTATTGTTGAATATGACTGCAATAAACAATATCATATGTGATTCAAATGAACTGATCTGGCGAACATAGTCGATTTAAACCTGTAAACATCGTTTCAGACCACTTTGTCATGATGTAGGGAAGATTCTTAAAAGTTAGGGATGTCAATGAATGACAATTTTGGTATTAGAATATTCGGTAAACCTTTCATATTCGAACATTCGACCTTCTTATTTAATAGAAATACATTTGAAATTCGATGTTTAACTTTATGCTTATCAATTTTGTGTTTTAAACTGACCACTCAAGTTGTAAAATTGAACGCGATTACTAATACTTTCAGGGCTTAAGTGTCATCACCAGAGTGTTAAGTCTCTCTTGACCCCAAATATACAGCATGACATGTCAATTAACACCAGTCCTGTAGATAATATTTTCACGAGTAAATTGTCAGTCAATGCAACAATGCCCTTCATTGAAATTAAGTTCAGCTTTTATATCGAAAAAATATATTTTATCGAATATTCGAATACTGATTCGGCACTCGAATATTCGATAATATCCCTATTACAAACACAAAACGGTGCTACATCACTTTACTCTTCGATACTTTATTCGTTGCCTTTACTCCCTCTCGTTTGTATTATATACTTAATGTATGTAAAATATTGTGTTACATATCTGATAGAGAATGACATTCTTGCCGACATTATTGTGTTCATGGTTTGATTGTGTTTCCGAAATCACTATCAGTCAATCAGTATTGTAGACGCTATGCAATAGACATAGTTTACAAGAAATAAGGCATTCAATTCCTAACTTTCTGCAGTCGGCATATGTTATTGAATGTTACAATCACTGGAACGAAATTTGTAAGAAAACCGGTTTTGACGTACATGCATGCTTAATGAAAACGTTCTACTGTCAGCATTTCTATTTAAGGTCACTGAAAATTTCTACTTTCGTTTTGACATTTTTGCGTCTAAAATATTCTACTTTCGGTTCAGAAACGCGTCATTTACCAAAATAATAAAAGTGTTTGTTTTGCTGAGTATAACTTCTTCATGCAACCCTTACCTTCAATGATCTCATATCTACACAACAACTGTACTGATAGTGGACCATAAAGCATAATAAGTATGATGTAAGCAATTTAACCCACTAACACATTCAAATCTATTCGCAGACACATCAGGATTTTTTTTGTACTGAGTGAGTGCTGAGTGAGTGCTAAGTGTAAGGTTCTGAGACTGAATTTTCAATTTTGGCGATTTTGAGTGTGTGAACTAACTTGGCTATAATGCTTCTGAGTGAAAGTTATTAGAGCTGAGTTTTGGGATTATATGTTTCATAAGTATCATTAAATCTAAACCTTAAATCTTAGATTCACACTCAAATATCAACGATTACTCGGGCGCTCAACAATCATAGTTATTCACATCGGACACTCAAATCTCGAAACTCAGACATAGCAGGGTAATTTTTGATATCAGAGTTCAGATTGATGAGTATCGATTATAATTCCGAGCCCTTGTCGGGGGTTAATGGTGAATGGTTGAGTAATACATGTACATTAAAGGGATCTAGAACAACAACAACTAACCAGTGATATTCGTTCTCAAATATATGATGCTAAGCAGAATAACCAGAGATACCTTTTCATAAACATTTAGAATAAATCTCGAGACTGTTATAAACAATGAGCTCAGTTAGTGTTATCTGAATTGTTTAGCAATCAAGTTCACGATGTGAGTGCAGGTATATATGAATGATTTAGACATTCTTTTAGCAATAACCATGTCTTGGGGAAAGTGTTGTCGCCTAGTTTATACAATGAGGCTGATGGCTCTTTGTCTCGAATAAAATATACAATGGCTCTTATGCTGCCGCAAATATCTGAGAGTGTTTGTCTAATTTAAGGATGAAAGCTAAAGGTGAATTAGCCATTCCTACCATCAATAATTCAAGAACACAAACACAAGACCTTACACCTATAAATGGCTAAGTTCTCTGTTTTATCGACCCGTTGGCAGCACAAAGAATACGCGGAAGTTGAAGCTTATTCAAAGATAAAATCGCTTACAAAATCACTTTTAAAAATGTGAAAATTTCATTAGTATTGCATTGATTGATAATAAAACCATCATTATCCATCCATTGCAAGGAACTAATTGCATATACTACTACGAGATTAATTTACAGTCGTACGTCGGTTATTCGAATTAATCGAGTCCGAAATGTTATTTCGAATAAAACATGGTTTCGACAACTTCAAACCATTGCAAGCAACTAATTACATATAATCCGAGATTAACTTTCAGTCGGACATCGTTCATTCGAATTCATCGAGTCCGAAATTTTATTTCGAATAATACATGGTTTCGAATAGTCCATTTTAATTCGACGTGCATAAAAAGATACATCGGGACATGATGTTTATTTCGGATGATACCGAGTATTCGGATAGAAGGTTGTCGAATTAACGAGGTCCGATTGTATATGAAAATGATAAAATATGTATTGACTCGTCTGTCTTTTTTCAATATTTTGACACATTTCTTTTACATTGTCTGTTGTTCTTTTCTGTTGTCTGTAAGAAAAATGTGCCCATCTGGTAAGCTCAGTAGGCAAAGCTCTCGACTGCTAATCTAAAAGTCGTGGATTCGAAAACTGGTCGAAATATTTATTCTTCATTGACAGTTTAACTGAAGACAATGCTTAAATGTCATTTTATCTCCTCTTTGTAACCCTTATTTATGTGGGGAAGCTGTCAGTTGCTTGTGGAGGAGCAGGTTGATACTGGTGTGTAATCCAGGAACACTTGTTAGGTCAACTTACCACCGTTTATAACTGAAATACTGTTGAGAAACGGCGTTATCCCCCCCCCTCCCCCCAAAAAAACAATGAAAGAAATTTCAAAATGAAATTTTCCGTTTCAAGTCAGGCCTTTTGTCGGCTGTTTAATGAAAGTAATGCATTAGTTTCCCAATTGTTAGAACATACTACATGTATACTGGTACCTAAAACAAGTTACCATACCCGCTCTTTTAATTACCGCTACAACAGAAAATATAAGTTTCTGAAACGTCTAGTTTAAGACAGGCAAAGATGAGAGAAGGATTTCTTTGAGATAGATTGTTTTCCCTTATAGGAGTCTTCAATGTTCTTTTTGTCCGTAGCCAACTTGTTTTCTTAGCTTGTTATGTAACGGATTCATTTTCTTTCCTTTTTATATCGGCTTTCTAGTCTGACTCCCTGATGTATTCCATCTACTCAATCTTTCCCCCGCCTTGTTGTTCCCTATGACTGTTTTTGACGGTAGGCCAGAACATTCCTTGCTCCCCCCTTCCAATACACGTTTATCCTTGTACCGTCCAAGTCCATAAGGTTTCGTAGGCTGTTGTTTCCCTGTGATCTCTTTATGGAGGCATTGTCTGTGTGTGTGGTGTCCCTCAACCAACCTAACCAGCCGTTTAGAAGTAACTGTAACCGTGATTTTGAGGTGTTAGCTTGAGCTCATTTGAACGTGCTTCAATTTAGTTCGAAATTTGAACGTGTTGGCAAACCGTTGCTTTGCAGTAATACCTCTGCCCCCCCCCCCCCCCCCCCCCGACATCTACCGTAGAGTCTCTCTTAAGTATTTCATGTTCATGTTTGATTCACAAAAACAGTTGATATATTCATATCAAAAGAGAAAACCCGCCATTTTGTATTTTTTAGAATTTTCACTAAATAAGTGAAACAATGAACGTGATTTTGATAGATTTACACCAACGTTTCTCGATATTTCAATTCATTAGATTCATAATTGTGTAACTCGCTGCAAGTAAAATCAAAAGCAGATGTACCAAGTAGCTTTTTCGCAACTATGAGAAATAATAATGGCGGAATCACACTTTGGACCAGTATACTTATTTAATGCAAGAGTACCTTTGCATTACCTTCAGCTATTGTTCTTCGGATACTTTCACTTAACTGCATCAAATATTAACATCTTCAAATTGCGTTCGTCACTTTGATATTTATTTGCCACTGATGTTTGTATTATGTATGGATGTTTGATTAAGTCTGTAAGTTTGCAACGGTAAGCGTGTTTTAGAAAAATAGTT
This sequence comes from Mactromeris polynyma, assembly GCA_032209605.1. Lineage (NCBI taxonomy): Eukaryota > Metazoa > Mollusca > Bivalvia > Venerida > Mactridae > Mactromeris > Mactromeris polynyma. The sequence continues at coordinate 1,938,996 of JASFXZ010000048.1, forward strand.
TTGCTGCGCAGGGCTCTAGAAATATTTTTCAAAGACACTTGTCCCGGACTAATGTAAACTTTGACTTGTCCGATATAGGAAGCTAGTTGTCCGACAATATCGGTCAATTTAGTATCAAATTAAACATACACAATGATAGCTCTACAATCTAAAATTAGTATTCACTTGTATTTGTTTGTGGGATTCTAAGGCTTGACTAGCATAGGAAATACCTGTATCGGACTCGTGTTTTGCAGTTCCCGGAATCTTTTAAGAAATGTTACATTGCAATGTTTTAATAGTATATCTGTATGAAGATATTAAAATGCATTTTTCTCAAAATTATTATTTAGCATATTTAGACCAACAAAAACGGCTACCTACCTTAAAAAGCACTGCTTATTTTAAAATATTTATGTAGCAAATAAGTACGGCAAAAATATCACAATACACGTGTATACAATATGATTAATCAAGTATGTACAAGCGGTTTAAAGAAAATAATTATTTTAATGCTTTGATTCATAAAAGAAACCTTATTGTGATATAACTCCAAGCCAGAAACCTCTTAAAGCGGCAAACCATTTTTCTTCTTCCCTTCGAGGATAGTTATATGGTAGTTATGATATTTCATTGGGCGTTCTGAACCGAAAGTAGCCTATTTCTAACCTATTTTAAGTCATCAAAACGAAAGTAAGAATTTTTCAGTGACTTTAATGAGAAATTCTGACAAGCATACTTGTACATTATACAACGCTTCTCATACCTGTTTAATACCTTATGTGTACACTCAACTGCTTTTATAATTGGTCACTTCTTATATTATCATACAAATACAGAGAAATATAAATTGACTAACTTTGTTTTACTTCATTCTTACCCAAGACATACTCCTTTGAAATCCAAAATTCACACATGTTTGTATAAAAAGTCGACATGTAAAGATTTCTATCAAACTTATAAAATGCAGAAATGTGGGATGACCAATTAGACATGTATTTCGGTAGAAAATTTGGAATAAAATGTCGTATTGTCACATTCCGTGGACATAAAAATGCTGTCATCGGCTTCGGTCTTACATGACAAAGTTGTACTAATATATCATAGCATCATACATCAATGTGTCCACTATTTGTTCCCTTAGTGGTCAATACGTTATTATAGATTTGGTTTCCTGCTAAAAGTCATTTATACATTACCGGAACCATCTTGCTTTGAGTGTCAGTTGACCTAACCAAACGGGATATGATACGTAAATAGCATTACTTTCACACAGATGGCTCTGATTATAGCGTCTTCCTTCATTAGTATCTGTCCGTTTGTTTCTATCCGTCAGATGGTCAATACTAATCACTTTGGCATGAGTTATGGGATTGTTCAGAGATGCTGTTCCTACCACACCGGTCAGTCACACCATTTTTGGGAAAGTGTAAAGTATGTTTAGTGTTGACGGGTGGACTTTTAAGTACTGATTTAGCTTTTTCGGCGCAGACGTACTAACATGGCTTTGCTATTTGCATAACAGTGTTGTGTAAACCAATCAAATCGTACGTTAACTACTAAACCAACTTCTCTTCAACCGAACAACGATTGTAACCTTGACGCAGATGGGTTAACCTTTAGATTAGGGGTACGTTACCTTACCGAAATCCACTGAATATCTGTGAAATTACCGGATCTGGAGTGACCAGCAATCGTAACATCTCGGCATTTTTTTCTGTTGCACAACAAATCTTAACCTTCAAATTGCGCCGACAATCTTTTTTCAAGATATTTCTTGTTTGTTAATAATTTCACGTAAGGATAAACATTCGCTCTGCGTTGACTATCGTCTGTTGATTTGTTGGTTAGCTGGATTGCTAGTTGTTTGATTGGCCAGTTGATTGGTCGGATTGTTGGCAGATTGACTGGTTGATTGGCTGGCTGGCTGGCTGGCTAAATCCATTGATTGATATTGATCGTTTAATTGTTTCCTTTGGGAAAAACTGATCGATCGTCCGATAGACTTATTTATTGAACATTCTTCGCCCCCCCCCCCCCCTTATCTATATATTGATGTTTCGACTGATTGCTTGAACAGTCCAAACCTTTGCATTTAAGGACATAGGAAATGGTCATCTGCGAGATTTCTGGGAAGAATAAAACACGCAGACTGATCAGTTATATCAATTACTGGACTTGAAAGAACAACGACCAGTGCATAATTGTCATTACATGACCAAGCTAGTCGAATAGACAAAATACAATTCCTGCTTCTTACAAACGAGAAACATTGTATTATGTTTCTACACTTTCGCTAATTTATACCGTCTTCATTTCGGTACCAAAGACTCTTGTATCTTACTTTCCGCTCTTTATCAGACCTTTCGGTCCAGTTTATGTCTTTTCGCTGATATTTATGTACTTTCAGTCCATTAGAGAACAGCATTTATTGTTCATGTCGATACTTTCGCAATGCAAATCTTAATGTACAGGAATTACTTTTGGATGTAAAGCAGCAATGAATATACGCCGGACTTAATAAAATTCAGATCACATTTCGCTTATTTGTCTACAAGATCAGAATGATATGAAATTAAAAAGTACAATGCTAAATCTGGTCATAATACGCTTCCACTTAAAATTCTGGCTGATAGCTCGTATGTTAGGTCGATACTTACAATAACTGATGATGTCATCACATTTTTTGCTTAAGATTCTAGTTTTCATTCCATTTCATTCATTCCTTTCATCTCAATCTATTTCGCGAAATGTACATGTATAACGGTAGGGATACGTTCTGATATGTTACAGTATGCCTACATGGCATTAAAGGAAGTAAATGTGCTCAGAAAGAAGGTGTCCCATAAGTCAGAGAGGGTTGACCCTTTAAATATGGGTGACACTATAATAAATAAAAACTTTTCTTCAATACTATTCGCTACTTTTCAATATTTCTGCTAAATGCTAATGGAGCAATCAGTTAAACCACACTCAAAGACCAACTCAGTAACAAAGTACAACCTCAATATTAAGACCAGCGCATTATTAAGACCAGTTTTCAAGGGTCCCAAAGGTAGTCTTATTGTTGAGGTTTTTCTGTGATCGGAAAGAACTATATGCCCATCATCTATAAACACCAAGACATATACGGGGAATGAGCCGTTTGGACTTTATTCCTAATCCGAACCTAATTTGTCAAGATAGTACAATTTGTTATCGAAATACATGGCGAAATTTTGTAATATATATGCTAAGCCTTGCAGGGAGCACATACAAACACCCGATGTATTTTCACTGAATTATCCTCCTTTTCGGTATGACGTCACCCATTCACCATTTATCATCCTTACATAGTTAAGAACAAAATTTGTCCCCGGAATACAGAGGCAAATATTTTGAATTGAAGATACCGAAAACCTGTGGACAAATCGATACATCATATTTCCCTCCATATACGTTCGGTGCCGCCGTTTATTCAGCAAATTCATGAGATTCGCTAAGAACTAGATTAACTTGGCTTTTTAGAGATTCGCGTTCAAACGAATTTCTATTTGTATGCAGATGTACGGAGATATAGAAAAGCCCCTACTTACCATTCACTGTTTAGTCAGTTACTGGGATAATAGCTTTCTGTCTTTGTACACCCGGTCAATACTCCGCAAATATGGAGAAAAGCTTCGAAAATTTTCCAAAATACGACGATTTATCGATTGAGCGGTTGACAGGCATGCAGTTTGGCGATCAATTTATAGGAACATGGAAAGTAAATATAACAACAGGACAAATTCATTTGATTGTAAATTATTAGGTTCCGATATGTAAACCGCTGCATCACGTGTTCTATGTTGAAAAAAGAATGATTATCTATGTACCAAATAAATTTCTGTCTAGAGTTGTCGTTCCTGTAACGTTCCCATACAGAGTTTCCATTCCTGATACAATGCACACAAGAGTTGTCGTTCCTGTTACGTTCCCATACAGGGTTTCCATTCCTGATACAATGCACACAAGAGTTGTCGTTCCTGTTACTCTTCACTCAGAGTTGTCTTTCTTGTTACGATGCACACCGAGTTGTTATTTTGTTACACGCCGCACAGAGATGGTATTCCTGCTAAACTGAACATAGAGTTGTCGTTCCTGCTACACTCAACTCAGAGTTGTCGTTCCTGCTACACTCAACTCAGAGTTGTCGTTCCTGTTTAGCTCCCGCTTGAAAATCTGTCAATATGTGTATCGGAGGATTCTTGTAAAATCTCTAACAATGTATCAGTAAGCTATTAACGTACGTAATTATTTAAGTTAGTTTCTGCTTAACTTTCTTGTCAATAGCACCAATTGGGATAACAGGAACGACAACTCTGGATTGAGTATAAACGGCAAAATAATGTTTCGAAACGTGGTTGTAATTCTACAAGCGCATATCACAGGATTCTGCTCAGCGAATTGCTCTCATGTTTTTTAAGTACACTCTTCTAATCATCCTCCACAACATTTGACTGGTATCAATAAAACACGCTACCGGTGTACTCCAATAACAAGATTTTTAATTAAACGAAATATTTAGTTACTAAACATTTCAATTAGAGGCTGCAAGGCGTGCTTGTGTTTGGAACACTGCCGGTGTAAAATGAAACGATAATGCATCATGGGTAGTTTAGAACAAAAATCTCTAAGTTATGTTCGAATTTGTTGTCAACATTTTTCGCAAGCTCTCCAAATTGGAGGAAATAAACTAATCTATCTATCTTTATAACAACTTCGAAGAATATAAAGGTTTAGACACATTTTGTTATTTATCATTGCATGCGTCACTTTTATGATTGCTGTAATAGAGAAGCAATGTTTCATCTTCTCGTATCAACATAATCTGAACTCGCTACTTTTTCGAAAGCAATTAGATGCCGAAATTTACTGGACGCAGTCTGAGTCTGGTACTTGAGTGTCGGGTGTGAGTAACAATGCTAGTTGAGTGCTGAAGGTTTTTGAGTGATGTGAGAGATATAAGTGCGAGTCATGGAATGAGGGAGGCGCAGTGGTCGAGGGGTTCAGCGCCTGACTCCTGATTCGTACGTCGTGACTTCGAGTGCCACGTTGAGCGGGGTTTGATCACAAACTTCACAAACCCTAAATTTGGCGCGAGTACTGGTTGGTAGCCAGGAAGTAGTCATCGAGAGTGATTAGTATAAGTTGTAAAATCTTGTTTCACAATCGATGCAAAATAACTTAGTTTAAACTTAACTAACGTGTGTAAGTTTTTGGACTAAGTGCTGAATGGTTAGTAGCCTATAATGGATATAATCCTTATTTTCCTAAAATCTCAGATTCACACTAAAATTTCAAAGAAAATTGAGAAAAAAATACTCAACACTTGATAACCAGTGACACTCAAATCTTCAAACTCAAATTTCAACAGAGTAAATTGTGACATATGAGTGAAAGTGCTGACTCTAGAGTGTAATAATTCCGGATCTGGTACGTGAATTTACAAAATGGTTCTATTGAGATTGGTCTCATATGTAAACTTTCCATAACTTTTTTTCTTATTTTGAATTTCATTTGGAGGATGCATACATTTTGTAACGAAACGAGCGGATACGTGATTTAGATGCAGTCACTATTGAACTACTATCAAAGGCCAAAATATATGCCACATGATTTTAATCATACAGAAAAAATATGAAATATTTGTCTTGCAAACAATTCTCAGTTTAAGAGTTTTGCCAGATATGTTTAAACAAATGCTGCAGATGATGTTATTTCTACCAAGTTTTAAGTGGGTTTTTTTTTTCACAAGCAATTTTTGATTGTTTCAGTGCAAACACATTTTTCAACCACGCAAAAGTATATTCATTTGCGAGTGCAGAACGTGAGAAAACAATATTTGATTATTTGTTGTTGTTTTTCTTGAAAAATCGTCGGTTTTTGCTGCTTCGGGGAAATTAAGTACAACGAGGAAGCTGGTGTATAGTTTCCGAGTTAATTTCATGTTAGGCAAAGTTGCGATCAGTCAAATTCAAAAGACATCAACTAGACACTCAATCAAGGTATGGTTAAACGAATTTCAATTCTCCATTCCGTTAATTTTGTGCAGTTCGCTTTTTTTCCTGCAGCGAAGGGGATAAATTCCGGTAATACCGTACTAATTACAAACTACTTAAAGATTGGATGACTCTTAGTACGCTTATGTAAGATTAATTATACAAGTGCGTATCAAATTAATGATTAGTGTTTTTAAAACTACAATCTATTCCGTTTTACCATAAAAGGATGTAAAGTTTGATACACCATCATTTTTGCGATGTCCGGGAAAATTGTGATTTGTATTATCGCACGATTTAACCCGACCCTGCAAATTACGTCACGTGAAGAGAACACAACCGCAATTTAAATAAAAGATAACCGACCAATAGCAACACTTAAATGTAGTCACGTGACTTATAGTTTAAACAGGAAATAGTCTCAGTGTTTTTGCGGTGTCGCTTGCTGGAACTAATTTCATAACTTGAAGTTACCACACGAGAGTGTCACGGGTTCTCTCCCTTTATCCCTTCTATAGTGAGGTAGTTCGATCAGCAACTATAGTGAGTACGGTTGGATGATAAAACTCAGTCTAGTTCATCTATGGTCTAGTTACTCTGGTCACTCTTAGAATTTGGAGGTTTGAAAATCCTATAGAGGTGTTCCGAATATCGACTATAGTTCAACCGTACTAAATCGGTTGTTGAACCATAGTTAATGTTCGGAACACGTCTATATAGTATTCAAACCTCCAAGTTCGAAGAGTGACCAGAGTAACTAGACCATAGATGAACTAGACTGAGTTTTATCATCCAATCATAGTCACCATAGTCACTATAGTTGCTGATCGAACTACCTCAGTATATGTATATATCGTATACATATAAATGTATACTAGAGAAGTGATAAAGGGAGATAACTCTAGAAGGAATAAAGGGAGATAACTTTTGAAGGAATAAAGGGAGAGAACTCTAGGAGGGATAAAGGGAGAGAACTCTAGAAGGAATAAAGGGAGAGAACTCTAGGAGATCTCCTGTGAACATAACAATGTGTTGTGTTCATATTTCGGGCGTACTGAACACCATCACGGTCGTAAAGCCTGTGTCTTCATAACCATTTTATAGATTCCATGGTTGTATATCACATTAGCATGGAGGTGATTAGGTAGAGTGCCTGACCTCTGATCCGAAGTTCGCGAATTCGTGTCCCGCAATAAGAGGGAGTAAGTTCACGAAATGTAACAATCCTTGATTTGCGCACGTTATGCCATTCCAAATGTTATCTATGTTCAGCATCATAATCACCTAGCCAACAGTGAAGAAGAAAAAAGTGTCGATATATTTTTTTTTATCTGTTGTATTCACGTTCAATATCTTTCTTCCCACAAACAAAGACATTTTACATCAAGACATGAAATACAAATTACTAGCGAACAGAAACAACACAAAGTACCAAGCACATGACTACATTTAATGGTTTTTCAGCTTTTCAACATGGTTATTGGCTACCTGACACATTGGTATCGTCTAAATGTGACAAAGGCATTATGTTAAATAACATCAATGTTGGTGAATACTGACATTGTCAGTTTTGTTTTGTTTTTTCGATTAGACTGGTGAGTACAGACACGCCTGAGAACGCTGAACATAGTTCCATATTGGTACGGCCTTAATAAGCATCTACAGTAAATACTAGTAGCATAAGTTGTAAGAAATTCGATGAGCCGTCAATGAGCCGTCAATGGGTTGCGCAGTTCTTGATCAAGCCCCGCTCAACCCGGGCTCGAACTCAGGACCTTCGGATCTGAAGTCAGGTGTTCTATCTCCGACCACTACGCCTATGTCTGCCTGTGCCTTCCTACGCCTTCATACGTCTTCCTACGCCTTCCTACGTCTTCATACGCCTTCCTATGCCTCACTACGCCTTCCTACGCCTTCCTACGCATTCCTACGCCTTCCTACGCCTTCCTACGCCATTTTTGAACAAAGGCATTTCTAACAAACCTGTTGAACATTTTCTACGATTTTGATTTAAATCTCGGTTCGCTTTAACTTAACAAAACCTTTCGCAAATAAACAGAACCATGGCGAAGTATGCAGTTCAGATTTGAAATTCGCCTTCAGCTATTTCCGTAATGAGAAGCTTGATGGATTCGTTGTGTGAAAGATTCGTCAAAATACCAATTAGATATCGAAGCCGCGTGTGTGAGGTCTTTTATGTAATGACGTCAACTTCGATAGAACATTTAGTTCAAGCTAAAATATATAGTGTGGTATGCCACCCAGTATTTTTCCGGTTTAACGACATTTTTCAACATTTTTGTGAGTTTTATTCGTTCCGTTTTTCCTTTAAACAGCTTTCAAAATGTCTTTACCTTTATAGCCATAATTCCGTATCGGTGGTCAGTTGACCTAACCAATTTTCCTGGAATTAATTAACAACCAGTACTAACTTTTCCTTCCACGAACAGCTGGCAACTTCGGCATATTCTCTGACTCAGAGGACAAATAAACGTAAACTATTAAAAATGTGATCACACTTGGGCCCCCAGAATACTGGTCTTAATATTGAGGTTGAATAAAGATAAAACAGTGACAATTGACTTGACAAATGTGTTCGATGTGGTCTTATTACTGAGGTGGTCTTTAAGTGAGATGTTACTGTACATGTATTTCTGTTTCTGTTATAAGGTATATCGAACGAAACAAAAAATGCATGTAGTTACCAATTAGAAAAAAAATCTTAATTTAATCATCTCCTTAAACAGCAATATAACTTATTTCGTTTGTTCCCTTTGTATGTATAGGAGACTAGCTTCGTGATTGGCTGAATCAAAATTAGTTTAATCATACTTCCGTTCCGACGGTCGTAGACACGTGAGGTCGCGTGAGGTTATAATTTGCCTAAGGGGTCATCCGGGGATGGTTCTATTAAAAGGGTCATATTGATTTTTTTCTTCGGCAAGACAAAGAATGTCTTGTGTGTTATAAGATATTTCAGGAAGTTGATATTAAAATATTCATAGAGAAAGTAATTGTATGACAGCTGATAAAATGGAGCTGAGAAGTTGGTTATTCTAAAATTCAGGAACACATGTGGAACTATATGTAATTAAATATTAATAAGTATTCATAATCAATTTAAAAACCTTAGCTGACTATAATATTAATTGAACAAATGGTAAAATCATTGATATAAGACTCACATTACTTCCTTTACGAGACATGTGTATATTTAATTGTATATATATTATATAGGCGATAAAGGGAGAGAACTCCTGACAATGTCATGTGTTCATATTTAGTGCTGCAATTATACAGAAATTGAAGAAACTAAATATTGCCAATAAAATAAAACTCTATTTCATACATCTCTTTGTTGCATTAGGGAGCGCCATGATTTGCATGTTCAACCGTCTGTCCGTCTGTGCGTCTGTCCATCACAAAAATCACTCTCTCTTCATAAATTCTTTTCCATGTGAATTATTAGCATTTCATGTAATAAAAGTATACAAGAAAGACATGGCGTGCAGTAAAACATCTTTCTTGATGAACATGGTGTGTCAAGACGAATGTATTTAGGTCAAAGGGGTCGTTAAAGTGAAGACATTTTGCTTTTTATTGTAAAACACCATTTAGTTTATGTCGTAGTTTATCGCAGTTTCTACATGAAATGTACATGAAACGTAATTAAGACTTCAATTCTTCCTTTCCTCATAACCTTCAGTCACATGTACGAGTTTCACCGATTTCCAATAAAATTGAACGTTGTGCCGTATCTAATTAAGACCGGTATTTGATACGGGTTTTAAACTATCCTCACTAAATTATTTATAATCGGATCATAATTACCTTACACGTAAAGACATTAACTGTCTTTTTCTAGTGAGATAACGAGCTAATCACGATATTAAGGCTGCCGATTTATTTAATCTATATGTACAGCAATATGGCTCCTTAATTAAAGATTCGCGTGCCGACATTGAAAAGCGCTTCGTTAATGATTTTCATATGTCGCGAAAACATATGCCATCACTGTCTTATAACAAGTTTAACATGGTGTAATAACGTGGCAAAATCATTTAACAAACTTGTTCAATGGAATTCTCTGAAGTGTCATGTTCCAACATAATCGATTGTTGAGTTCAATGAGAAAAAGTGTCCCTTCAGATATATTCAACTGCAATGCACATTCTCTTCCGATAGTCATCATGTCTCTGGCTTATCAGTAGATTGTGGCTTACGCTAGGCATTTTGCAGCGGTTATATACATTGCAGATATAAAGTGTAACTAGACATCGCATACTCACTCAATCTACTTGAAAAAAAATATCTTAAACTTGATAATGATGTAAGCCTTGTTACAACCGTATCTGTCAACTTCGAATTTTTTATTACAAAACGAGTTGTTTAAAACCATGTCCTTATATTGCACACAACTTTCCCTTTTAGTCGTGCGAAATAAGACTCATTTAACATCTGTATACATGTACTGGTTTTCAGTTGTTTCATAATGAAATAAGACGTTTCTGTCAACTTCGAAATGTTTAGTACAAAACGGGTTTTTATTACCAAACGGGTTGTAACAAAGTCTCCAATAGCCTCTAATCATAATAATCCCTACCGAAACATTCATCGAATTAAATAGAAGTTGCAGAACTGATTTGTAAAGTGCCTCTGTAATTCCATTACATGACGTTTGTGTACAACAATCTTATGTAATGTTCTGTCAAACATTCTCATTGTAAATGTACAGCAAATCCTCAAATACTAAGACCACATTTGGGACCCTTGAACACTGGTCTTCTTATTGAGGTGGTCTTCATATTGAGGTTGAATAAATAGCAAAACAGTCAAAATAAAATCGAAAGTTGTGTTCTTATTTTTGGTGGATCTTATTATTGAGGTGGTCGTTATGTGAGGTTTTAAGCTTAACATATACACGTATCACCCGTTTCATCATTGGTATAACGTTTAATCTCTCTCTAAAGCAACCATCCCTCCTCAAACAACATGACCAACTTTCCCGTAGTAAACATTTACTACCAATTTAACCACACGGAAATCCTCGGCCAACTACGTCAAGTAACGAAGTGGTACGGAAATACCCGAGAGCTGTTGAGAATGCCAATTTAACCTCTCTTTAGTAAAAACTGTTGATGGGAATATTCGATTATTTTCTAACCGGTTAACCGTAAACTATATAGAATCGGTTAATCGAACAAGAACATAAACATTTATCGTAAAATGAAATTTGATTAAAAAAATGACGCATTATTCACTATTATTTTTTTTCATTTTATTTGTTGTAATGAATTGTGCAATACCAGTAAGCATGCACTAGCTTAATTGAAATAGTTAATCAACTGTATGTGACACTATAAAAAGGTTTTTTCTTTCGTGACTTTTCCGAAAAGAGACACCCCAGACTACAAGTATAACCAAGTTCTGTCAATGATAAATTTCATCTGAAATGTGATACATAATATCAATGCCAGGAATATTTACTTCAATTTTATATACTAATATATACAATGTACTTGACTTGAGTTTATTATGATTAACCGGTTTAAGATTTAACTAACCGATAATCGGACGTTCAAACGGTTAACCGGTTAATCGGTTTTAAAACCGCTGACATCCCAAGTAAACCCCCCACACAACAACAACAACTCAAACTTGCATCCCCATAAGGGTGTGTTGCTATGAAGAGGTTGGCTGAATATAGAATACCACGTGACGCAGCAGCCGTAATCTCACTGTCTGTTTGATGAAATCATCTCATTATCTATAACCAATAACTGTTTGTCGCTAATGACTATCTAATTGCAAAGCTAAAGTGCACTGTGTTATATTTCGTCCGGGGGCGATTTACATACGATTTTAGATTCATAACTTCTGATTTCCCATCAGGCATTGTGGCGCTCGTATTTATCGTTTTGGTGTCAATACGCTGTCTCGGAAATATGATTTGTATCATGCAAGCATTTAATAGCGTTACACAGCGAAATAACGGGTTCATACTGGTATAATGTCCTCTGTATTTGAACAGACGGTTCCATGAGTGTTGTCTTCGTACACTTCCTACTGAAAGCGTTTAATGGATTGAAAACAGTGTGGCCTAACAGGTACAGCTACGAACGTTGTCGAATGTTGCCGAACGTTACCGAGCATTGTCGAACGTTTCTGAACATTGCCGCATATTGTCGAACGTTGCCGAACGTTAACGAACATTGTCGAACGTTTCTGAACATTGCCGACTATTGTCGAACGTTGCCGAACGTTAACGAACATTGTCGAACGATGCCGAACGTTACCGATTATTGTAGAACGTTGCCGAACGTTGTCGAATATTTTCGAATGTTACCGAATATTACCGAACGTGTACGAATCGTTGCAAGCAGTTTCCGTTACTAAACAGGCGGTGAATGAACGATCTGTTTACTTGTTACCCGCCTCCAGATTTAGAACCTATACTGCTGTAATTATTGTAACATGTTGTCTGCTACTCTTGACAACAATCAAGTTTGTATTCGTGTTTTGTTAGTCAGCAACCCGTTGCTAATATCCGTTCGTGCTAATTTTCAAGACATTGCGCCACCTAGAGATGTTGCCCGTATAATCAAGAAAGTATTTTTGAAAGGCATATACGCATATGCAGGTTACTAGTTTACGAACACAATGGCAATGAATAGTCATCAAAGGATGGAACTTTCAATTATTCGTAGTAAGATCCTATGATAGTACAATGTATCAATAAATATTGATGAATTTTTCATAATTGTTTGTCAAGTTATCAATTCAAAGCAATATAACGACATGTGTATTTCTATACTGGTCAGAAGTGCAACCCCGCCATTTTGTATTATGAGAGTTTTCGCTAGATTATGAAAAAGTATTTTACTTTGGTCGATAGTTCATTTGCATCATTACTGCCGTTGTTTACTGCAATATGAATAAACGGTAGATACATTCTCAGTGGCATTTTTGAAACTACAGTCGGACCTCGTTTATTCGACAGCCTGCTATCCGAATATTTGGTATCATCCGAAATTAATATCAGGTCCCGATGTATCTTCTTGGGCACGTCGACCAATTGATTTTGAAAGATCGAGGTCCGACTGTGTGTTAACTAGGATTGGCGGCTTAGCACAGTTGACCAATATATCAATGTCTTGATGTATGGTTAAATCATTGTTGTAACAAATACTCATATTTGTTGATGTTGCGTTTACAATGGTGAGCATTTTACATTGCATGGAAGGCTGGTTTCCAGTAACACTTATCATTAATTAGAACGTATAGGAAAATGGTTCCCGGCATCGGTTACCATCAATTGAATGTCACGTATCGATGGACGCATAAAATGACGGAATGCATATTTTGTTCCGACAATTTCGTTGTAATTGTGTGATTGTTTCTCAAGTTTTAAATGTAGGAATTTCTTTAGTACCCGGATGTGTTATGATAAAAGAAGGATATTCCGATTGCAATTAATAGTATGAGTGCCTTATTATACGGAGATTAACGGAAATAAAATACACGGACATACACGACTGTCAAGGGTTATCATAATTGCGCATGCGCGTTGTAAAATATTGCATTTTGAAAAAAATTGAAGTGGTGTGTGCGTCATTATTTATAGTAAAAATGTCAATTTTATAAGTGGTTTGTGAAGTTTATCTATGAATCATATAAATGAATTATATCTCCTAAAATCTGTATAAAACTTAGTTTCGTGCATACTTGTTTGCTGCATTTCACATAATCGAAATGTTTTATCTGTTTTGAAACACACTAGTTTGTCTGTCAGCGAAATAGTACTCTGTAAATGCTATAAAATATATTTGTACTCAGCTAGACGCTACCTGCATGTTGAAAATCCGTACATTGTTTCAGTGAAAGGAAAATTTTGTTTAGTTTTCTAATTATTTGCAGATATCTTCCTGCAGAGTTTAGTCTGTCTTACAGCATAACACCTGTGGATCTCCCATGGTTAAAATTAAATTACTGTCTTCCGGCAATACCCGTCTTCTTAGAGTTTACGGCACGCGTCGCCATTGGCAACGCCGTTAGCACGAGAAATTTAAAAGTTCGTTTAATTAACGCGTTAATTATTAAACCATTATAAAGTAGATCACTCGCCTTCTCTTGTCTTGATCAAAGATTAGACAGGCACTGTACTTTGTTAATTCTTCATTAAAATGCAATTAAGAACGAAATTGTCGCAAAATCGAAGTCTTTAATCTTTTAATGTACAAAATTCATGTCACTCGGTTTCAGCACATACATCCATCATTCTTCAGTCAGATCCGAGTCTTGTTAACAAGTGGTACGTTAATTGGATACATATTTTTTTATAAAATAGGGAAAACATTAGTTGAACTTTCTGGAGATCCAATTTTTGTCGTTTTGAAGGAATTTTTTATCTTACACGATTTTAGTGATTTTTGCATTGTTTATTTTTCACACAAAAATTGTGCCTTGTTCTGATTTCTATGCGTTGACTTACGTATAAGCTGGAAATACTTGTATAAGTTCGATACTTTGCTAAAAAAGAAGGGTTAGAAATATAATTTAATTCCGCCTGTAAGAAATAGATATTAATTTGTTTTGTCTCAAGGTCGGAGTTTGTTTTATTGACTCACTGTTGTAAAAATAACTGGACAACTTTACTGAAGAAGATATTTGAACATATACTTGAATGGACGATATGATACTTTCACGGCCTTGTTACATGCAGACCGGTCTGAACTACGCACTCAGTACGGTACGTATACTATCTCTTAGCATCAACTTCCGTTATATTTCGCCAATTTCCGTATCTATTCGGAAAAGTGGATTTTCTGCCAAATATTGATCTTTTTAATACTATGCAGTACGAGATTCAGTGTTTATTTAACATATCGCATACTTAAGTTATACCTGTAAGAAAAAAGCAGCTACTTTGTACAGAGAAATCGAATATTTATGTCGGGTGTAAACATCCACTCAAGTTCAATATTACGGCCACATTAGGCCGACTATTAAAGATTCAAGCGAACGAATACATTGCGTAGAATTTGATTCTGGATAGCAAACGATCGAGTGGTTGATGAAAAAACGCTAAATTTATGCAGAAATACGATCTCTTATAAAATGTAAAACTTTCAGTTGCTTTAAAATATATTTTTCACTGAAAGAGTATATGCTATATATCGGTGCATGTATATCTGAGTACTTGTTTGATGTGTATGTTGCACCGAATATATTATATAGTAATTTATTGCACTTAAAATAATTGGAATTGTTCGCGTATATATAATGAGAAAAACTGGCAACACGGATGTTCATCATAACAACTTTATGTGTTTTCAGATATTCAAATATTTTCATGCCTCGCGAAAATGTCGAATACGCGATTTAGCTACGTTTCTATAATTTTGAGTACATATGCACTAATGCATCACACTTGATATGAACACATATTTATTAACTAACTAGTATATAAACCACATGCCGAATAATATTCCATGTGTGAGGCCCAGTGTCTGTTGATAATGTTGTGGTTTATTCAATTTGATGAACAAATCACAAACATTATATTCGTATTTTATTTATATTAATTACGTTTTTTCAGTAATATGTCGAGCCTCATATTACATTTATTTGAACTAAGGATGTCAACGAGTGGCAATTTTGGTATCCGAATATTCGGTCAACCTTCCGAACGAATATTTGACCTTCAAAAATAATAATACATTTGAAATTCGAAGATTAACTTTTAGTTTATGCTTAATATCGACTTTGTGCTAACACTGGTCAATCTCCGCGATCTCCGTAGCAACAACCTTTCGTCAACAACAGTTTTGTGATCCTGTAATACCGGTGTAACAGTCCAGAACTGCCCCGGTCCAGTTCTTCCCCGGGGAGGTTTTGGACTAGTCCAGTTCTTCCCCGGGGAAATTCTGGACCGGTCCAGTTCTTCCCCGGGGAAGATCTGGACTAGTCCAGTTCTTCCCCACCCAGTCCATTTCTTCCCCCCCTAGAAAATAATTTTATTTTCAACTTTTTAACCCTGGACAATTATCTTATTTTTCATCTTAGGGCGGGGAAGTTCTGGACTAGTCCAGTTCTTCTCCCCTTGGAAATTATTTTATTTTTTTCGTCTTAGGGCGGGGAAGTTCTGGACTAGTCCAGTTCTTCTCCCCTGGACAATTATCTTATTTTTCATCTTAGGGCGGGGAAGTTCTGGACTAGTCCAGTTCTTCTCCCCTTGGAAATTATTTTATTTTTCATCCTAGGGTGGGGAAGTTCTGAACTAGTCCAGTTCTTCTCCCCTAGACAATTATCTTATTTTTTCGTCTTAGGGTGGGGAAGTTCTGGACTAGTCCAGTTCCTCTCCCCTTGGAAATTATTTTATTTTTTTCGTCTTAGGGTGGGGAAGTTCTGGGCTAGTCCAGTTCTTCTCCCCTAGTACAATATTTTTATTTTTGTCTTATGGCGGGGAAGTTCTGGACTAGTCCAGTTCTTCTCCCCTAGTAAAATATTCTATTTTGTTCGTCTTAGGGTGGGGAAGTTCTGGACTAGTCCAGTTCTTCTCCCCTAGACAATGATCTTATTTTTCATCTTAGGGCGGGGAAGTTCTGGACTAGTCCAGTTCTTCTCCCCTTCGAAATTATTTTATTTTTTTTTCGTCTTAGGGTGGGGAAGTTCTGGACTAGTCCAGTTCTTCTCCCCTAGACAATACTGGACTAGTCCAGAACTTCCCCACCCAAAGAAGAAAAAATAAAATAATTTCCTAGGGGCGAAGAACTGGACCGGTCCAGAACTTCCCCACCCTAACATGAAAAATGAGAACATTTTCAAGGTTAAAAAGTTGAAAAAATAAAATAATTTCCTAGGGGGGGAAGAACTGGGCCGGTCCAGAACTTCCCCAACCTAACATGAAAAATGAGAACATTTTCAAGGTTAAAAAGTTGAAAAAATAAAATAATTTCCTAGGGGGGGAAGAACTGGGCCGGTCCAGAACTTCCCCAACCTAACATGAAAAATAAGAACATTTTCAAGGTTAAAAAGTTGAAAAAATAAAATAATTTCCTAGGGGGGAAGAACTGGGCCGGTCCAGAACTTCCCCACCCTAACACGAAAAATTAGATGATTTCCAGGGCGTGAAAGTTGAAAATAAAATAATTTCCTAGGGTAGAAGAACTGGACCGGTCCAGAACTTCCCCGGGGAAGAAACAGACTGGGTGGGGAAGAACTGGACTAGTCCAAAACCTCCCCGGGGAAGAACTGGACCGGTCCAGTTCTTCCCCGGGGAAGAACTGGACTGGGGGGAAGAACTGGCCTGTTACACCACTTTACTATCTAATTAATCTTTCTAGAGCAACAACCTTTATCAAACAACCGAAATATGCGGCTCATAAAGAGAGTTGCGCAAGAGAAGTTACACTGTACTTGTACGACTAACTACTTGATATTCCTACACTAAACGGGACCGAATACTTAGTTCTCAGAAAGACTAATGCCTGTAAGTTCGCTGTACCTGGTTCCATTAGATAATCATCGGAAACGAGACGACCATTTACTGAAACTAACGACAAACGGTTTAACCGCTGATCATAGAGCAATCGGATCACCTCGGCTATTTCAAAAATAAATAGACTCCGAACTATTACGGAAATTGCCGAGATGTTTTAGAGCAATCGGATCACCTCGGCTATTTAAGAAATAAATAGATTCCGAACTGTTACGGAAATTACCGAGGTGTTTCGCTGAACCACGGAGGTTACCGTCATCGGTCTGCGTCTTATATGCGGTATTGTGGTGTATGATTAGAACATTTAAACATAAAAATGCAAAACAAATCTCAACTATAATATCACCAGACTCCAATAAGTGAGTTTGGATATAAAGCATGGTTAAAACATCCTGTTTAAGCTTCCGTGTAATTTCCCTTTATAATATACTACTCTATGCGCTGATATTTTCAAAACCTAATCCAGACTTTGAATTAATCTGGTAAAAGTTTTCTCAATTAGCTTCGAGCTGGGTTGTAAATTCTATTAGCAGCTGAGTGAAATAGCTAAATTTTATTTTCGGGAATATCTTTTACACATTGTAAGTTTGTGTCAACAGCATTCCATCAGTTTTAATGTCGTCTGAAGCATTCACTAAGTGTCGAAAACAGATTTTGCTTTTAGCTTGCGTCAATACAAATCTAAAGAATCTTTTCTCTAATTATTCCGCCTTTGATTTCGTTTATTCTTTTCCAACAAGCTAAAATTCGGCTTTTAATAGACCGTATTAAGAAAGTAGTGCGTCGTCAGTACGGCGCCTTTATACTGAATTCACAAAGTGGGTAGTATCTAGTTTGCGGCTCCGCGACACAAAGTAGTTCATACCGCGAGCTGAGATTGCCTATCAAGCATCTCCAAATTGTGTCAGGCTTTGTATAAATATTTATCATAACTTGACTATGAAATTCAAAATGCTGAATATCTATACGGCTCTATTTACCTAAAGTTCACCTATCTTACTAAATATGTAGGAATGGAGCAGTCGCCCGGATTTCATGAGGAAAGTGGTCTCATGCTACACATGTATATGTTCGTCCGTCCGTCCGTCCGTCCGTCCGTCCGTCCGTCCGTCCGTCCGTCCGTCCGTCCGTCCGTTCGTTCGTTCGTTCGTTCGTTCGTTCGTTCGTTCGTTCGTTCGTTCGTTCGTTCGTTCGTTCGTTCGTTCGTTCGTTCGTTCGTTCGTTCGTTCGTTCGTTCGTTCGTTCGTTCGTTCGTTCGTTCGTTCGTTCGTTCGTTCGTTCGTTCGTTCGTTCGTTCGTTCGTTCGTTCGTTCGTTCGTTCGTTCGTTCGTTCGTTCGTTCGTTCGTTCGTTCGTTCGTTCGTTCGTTCGTTCGTTCGTTCGTTCGTTCGTTCGTTCGTGAAATTCAGTAAAACTTCACATAAAGACCACCTCAATATCAAGAACACATTTTTCAAGTCCATTTTCACTGTTTTGCTTTTCATCGACCTCATTGTTAGAACCATCTCAATAAGAAGACCAGGTTTTAAGGGTCCCAAGGGTGGTCTTATTATTGAGGTTTTACTGTATAAGCGCCTTCTTTTTTTATTGAGAACCAATTTGATTTTCTAGAGAAAGGTGAGATCTCGGCTAAGAAATCTTGATGATTGTTTTGACAGTTAAATTGTAAACCATTATGTAAAGATACAGATTACGCAACCTGTCAATCAAAATTATAGTGTACGTCAGTAATTACCTGGCATTCTAGTCCATCATTTACAACATGCTGGAATGCAAACCGTCTCCATTCCACGTGCTTAGGAAAACGCAAGTTGCACGTGCCACTGCCGTGGAAAAATGTAAACTACTCTAGAATTGTTTACAGTTCGGTCTAGAATTGCCAATCTGGTAATTCCGAGAAATGTCTTCCTAGTTCCTACAGATTATCAGGATTTTCAATGGATGTAATTTATTTGAATTTTTAAGAATTAAAATATAATTCCAATTTCATGCCTATTTGGAATTTTGGCACGTGCTCAGATCTCGTTAAGAAGTAATGAATGTCGCGAGATGTTTACAATGAAATATTTCAGTGTTAAATATGCATTTTTGGAAAAAAATGTTATTTTAATATAAACATGTTATCAACTAAAAATTAGGTAGGAGCATTCCGACATACGATAACATCCGGGGACAAGTCCGTATAAAATATGGTTTGTTTGTTAGGCTGTGCTACTCACAGGAATGTTTTAGTAAAGATACAAACTGAGCGAAATCCTGGAATTCCTGTAGCAGTTTTATCTAACGCGTACATGTATATACTCCACGCCATTAAAATCGCAACTAAATAATGTCCGCGTCAACACGGTGATATTTAAATGAAATAATTATATTTGAATTTTGTAATTTCATAAAATTAATTAATTATGAAGTATGAATACTAGGGCAATAGTTTGAATTATTTTTGATGAATGATTTACACATTTGTAACAATAAAACGCGTTTAACACTGTGCACAAAATGAAGTCCACGTGAAATAGTTACGTTTTTTATGGCGTTAAGTATATTAAAGCGGCATGATATGTATTGCGTTTGTAAAAAAATAGTATTTTGGTTAAAGCAGTAAGATTACTATTTGATAAGATATTACCTTTTTGACGAGTTTTATTGCTCTAGATTTGACATAATTTACATTATATAGACTTTTAACTTCTAACTTTCTTCGGAGAAACTTTGCTGTCACTGAAAAACTGTTGAATGTAATGATATCTGACATGAGTAGACGTATCAAACTTCCTGTCATTCCATATTCCAAATTAAAGCAATATAATTATTATAAAATGAGCGCTGCTGTGGGATTTACAACCTCTTCTGTAAGTGACGTCATTTCAAGAAAATGCAATAAGTGATGTCACTATTTGCATGCAGGAAACAATATTTACTCCATATGGTGACTTCGTTTTCGTATTGCCATATGGGGGCAAATATTGCTTACTGTCAGTACATGGTGATGTCACATGTGACGTTTTCTGGAAATGACGTCACTTAAAGAAAAGGTTGGAAATTGTACAGCGGCGCTCAAATCATCTCCGATTTCTAAAACGTTTTGATCATGTTGATATCGAACTAATTTGTTGCATTAATTTTGAACACTGAGATACAAATGTAATTTTCTTTAATATGTGTCTACTTCTAACAGAACTATTGCATGAAAATGTTTAGGAAACAGAAATTAATATGAGAAAATGGTAGTTTTTGTTTTTCGATTCGTTTACGCTTAAGAATAGATCAGGTAGATAAAACGAGACTTCGCGAAAATATGTGACATAATGACGTTATACGCACTTTTATTTCGACACAATAATACGCCTTATCTCGACAAGCAGCTGTCTTGAATGTCTGTTTAATAGACGAAAATGAGTTTGTGTGTGAAGTTTATCTCACACGGTGCAGACATAGGAATATTGAAAGATCAGTGCCTCACGCGATAATACAGTTTAGTTTCTACACTACGAAATATTAACTCTTTTAAACCATTACAGTACCTTGATTTAGTTCTGTTAGTAAATACATGTATGTTATTTTACGAGTGCCTGAATTGTCGAGTTCTGATTGGTTGAGAATATTGTGTTCTGTATGTCTATTGGTCACTATTTTATAAAACATGTTTTCATTGGCTGACCCCACCCTGTTGTTTACAACTACAGGACAATCTCACTTAAATACCACCTCAATATTAAGACCATCTCAAAATAAAGAACCCAATGTTCGAGTCCATTTTCACAGTTTTGCTCTTTATTCAACCATAAAGACCACCTCAATAATAAAACCGCCTCAAAATTAAGAACACTTGTTCGAGTCCATTTTCATTTCCATTTTCCATTGAGTCCACCTCAATAAGAAGATCAGTTTATAAGGGTCTCAATGGTGGTCTTATTATTGAGGTATGTCTGTATATAGTTCACATATTACTGCTGATCATTTTATCGAAATTAAACTTAACACTGTGAATGATAAAATGTCCCTATGCATGTTATAAAATTGAGATTGAAGACCAGTCTCAGAATGACGCCTTCTCATTGGTCAATGTTTTGAAACCAACCAATTAGATACTGACGATGTGTGACTGTTCTAAAACACATTGGTTACATCAAAACCTAACCATTGATAAACGCACAAACACTAATATCATCCCATACACGAACACCGAACTAACGTATCTCAGTTCTGTCCATTAACTCAATAACCAATACAAGGTGTAACGTTGACGCAGTATCGGCCCTTGGCTGTCAGATGTTATAGTATTCTAAGAAATCCATACATTAACAAATGTAAATAAACTACCTACAGTGGAACCACGTTACAGCGGCCAGTAACCGGAACATTGTATCATACTGATGATGACGGTGTTGGTGCTAGTGGTGGCATATGTTATTTAAAAATCAAATTGGTGATATTGGTGTTTTTTTAGTGCTTATGGCCTTTGATATAGACTATTATTAGTATTATGATTATTATCATTGTTGTTGTTGTTGTTATTATTATAATCAGAGCATCATCGTCGTCTCTTCGTCATTATTATCATCATCATCATCATCATCAGTATATTATGTTATTATTAATTTTCGTCATTAGTATTATGATGCTGGTGATACCGCTGTTGTTACTGCAGACGATGATGATGATGATTCGTATAGAGTTTAGTACAATTTTCATATTTTTTAAAGCATATATTCACAAGAATGGATATTTACTCTCATTGCCAACAGTGAGTAATGTCGTAAAGTACTTGACCATATTATTAACGCTCGTTCTTATATCTTTTCAGATGAATCGCCCAATTCAGGTGAAACCTGCCGACAGCGAAAGTAGAGCGGGTGAGTAAAAGTTTGGTCAAGTTTTCCTTTAGTTCTATATCTGTTAAGGCTTTCTTGTATATTCTTAGATACTCACATTTAACATCAACGAAAAACAACTAAAAATCTTTACTTAATCAAGGCATATAACTCTGTTCTTTCTTACTAAATAAATAAAAAAATCGAAAACCGCCAGGTTGCAATATTATGTGATGACTTATATTCCTTATGAAGTTTCGGTACTCTATCTCAAATACTTTTTTAAGATATGAGTGACACAAACTTAAGTAGGACAGACGGACGGACTGACAGACGGGTAAATCTACCCTCCCCCCAGATGGGAGCACAAAAATGATATTTTTCATCGATATATTGTGACAACCTTAACTTGTAGCGTATTGCATTTGGCCGCGTTGGGATTTTTCAGGGAAATAACTTTACTGCATCTCTGAGTCACCGACGTCATTATTAACTATGCGTAATTAGATATCATCCTGAACCCTTTTAAATCTTGGCATTGTCCCAGGCGAATTATTTACTGTTGAAATTCAATGAGAGAATGAATTTCCCAACTTCAGTTAAATGTCAATTAACATGATTGAGTAAAGTGCAAAACGCAGGGCGATTGTAAAAACTGTATTTTATGTGATCTGTGAGAGTCTGGGGTAGGCTAGAACATTATCTCTTGATGCCAGTCTTACTATATGTTCATCACAATCTGGTTTGATAAGTTGTATCTATAAGTGCATTCTACCAGGCAATAAATGCTAACGAAATGTGTCAAGTGTTTATTCTATGAAAGCATATTACTATTTTGCACTAATAAAAACGCATTTTCAAATTATAAGATAATTAAAGCCTCTGATGCTGATTCGACGATGATCGATTTTTTTCAATATCGATTTGACGATTATCAATACATTCCATATTATCTGAAATCGTCGACATCGATGTTTTTTCGTAGTTTTAATTGGCATCAGTGTATATGCCCAAGGACTTTCAAATGTTGGTAGCGAATCTCAATGTTGATAATATGTCATCGAAATGCGATTTGACAAATTTACGATTATCAACACGAGTTCTAATTCCGATAGATCAATCATCGAGAAGTTTAATGTTTTGGCGATTGGCGATTATCGATATGTTTTCTTATTGAGATTACATGTTTATTATTATGACAATAAGACTATCGTCGATATAGTATTGCATTGTTGATATCACGATTATCGATATATATTCTTACGATAATTGGACGATTATCGATATATTATTAATCATATTGACGATTGAATGTTGCAAAGTATAAATCGGATACTTTAGATCAACCCAGCTAAGTTCCCAAAATACTTCATATTATATTATTTTTCATGTATGAACGAATCATTGATCCTATAAATCGACCGAATTGCTTGATTGTTCATAACTCAAAAATCTCAAAGTTCTCGGTCCGAGATTTCTAAACGTGAGATCAGTGTCCAATCTCAAAGCTATGTTTATTTCTCAACTCATTTTGATGGAATTTTTTACATTTTGTTGTATGTTTGGTAAATATTCAGACTAAATATGTCATATACAGTAAAACCTCACTTAAAGACCACCTCAATAATAAGACCACCTCAATAATAAGATCACCTCAAAATGAAGAACACAGTTTTCAAGTCTATTTTAACTGTTTCGTATTCAACCTCAATATCAAGACCACCTCAATAACAAAACCAGTTTTCAAGGGTCCCGAGGGTGGCCTTAATAAAGAGGTTCTACTGTACATAATACTATATTATCAGATTAATATTATTACCATTTTTAACTTAAGAGGATTAAACGCAAAATGAGGGTTGAGTATGAATACCAATCTCAAGTTTTATGGCGAATTTGGCCATCACCACTCTTACAGCATGTTTCCTTTTTTAAGCTTCTGACCCAGGAGTGAAACTATTTAAAACTGCAGTAACTATTTAGACTCTGGCCTAGCTTAAAGACAAAACAAATCCGAATATATTCTGAAAAATCCGAGCATACGTTATGGCAAATGTCTGTCAACCGGTGCATTATTTTAATGCAGTTTGCATGAATATTTTATCAAACGAAATACAGATGCCGTTATCACGGCTATTGTTTATCCATCATGCAGCATTTCCGTATGTTTAATTTCGTCAAAATTAATCAATGTTTACAGAAGCTTTTTTTTTTTTCCGGAGAGCGCAGCATTATGGGTACATCCTCCGCGCATGCGCAATGCGATATTAATAGAAAAAAGATGAGTTAAATGCGTGCGAATGGCATTTTAAGCACTTGTTTTATATTTTTCGCGTGTTAATTAAGTTGTAAGTGAAACCGCATGTTTTGAGTGATTATCCTTCTGTCTGAAAACTAAAAAGTACAGTGAATTGATAAAGTTACGCTTTTTAATTGTTGAACCCCGAGGTGCAAATTGCCTACCTTAACCCATAAGCCATTGAAGTTTTGCCGGTCTGGTATTTTCAGAACTGATAGTTAATTAAATTCGATATTAAACATAGACAGGGGATACATTCTCTGTATGGTTCAATTTCCTAGTCATGTTAAAGCTTTCCTGTGTTCCAGTATTTATTTATACAGGTCGCCTTTGGAGTTTTCCTATTAGAAAGTACAGTAAAACCTCAATAGTACGTTCCCAACCTTGGGACACTGGAAAACTGGTTTTCGTATTCCAAAGTCGACCTGTTGAGGTTGAATAAAGAGTGAAACAGTGATAATGGTCTTGGAAATTGTGTTCTTAATATTTGAGGTGGTCTTATTATTGAGGTGGTATTTAAGTGAGGTTGTGCTGTAGTTAAAAAGCATTCAGTAAAATAAAAAGATACAGGTTGGCTTTGGAATTTGCATATCAGAAAGTACTCTCATACAAAATGTACAATGTATACAGGTGTGCACTTATATCCAGTCTAGAGACATGGCCTAGTATTCGCAGAAAAATACAGTAAAACCACACGTGACGACCACCTTATTAATAAGACGACCTCAAAATTAAGAACAAAATGTTCAAGTGTTTTGCTCTTTATTCGATCTCAATATCAAAACCACTTTAATAAGAAGACCAGTTTCCATGGGTCCCAAGGGTGGTCTTATTATTAAAACTTAAATCAGTTGAGTTTTCACTCTATTGAGTATACACTTGAACCTGTATTGACGAAGCCTTCTCGTGTAGATTTATTAAGCGTGCCAAATGTTGGCCTCAAGTATTCCTGTGCCAAACTTAGTGTTCGTTGTGTCCGTTGAGTCAGGGGCCCAAAATGACGCTGGCGGTAAACATTTGTAGATTGGTATTTAAACATCGCCATTGTTCCCCGCTTTTGCTTTATTTTTTGTCGACATGTGTTCTTATTTCAATAACCGCTTCATCGAGAAAACGGCTAGTGCAAGAGAATGAAGACGAGATTACATCAGGTGTTCTTGAAAGGAATCCATACAATATGTATTTATTTCAGTATGTTGTTTTACTATTAATTACTTTTTTGTTCACCGAATGACAAGTGTCGGGTATTATTGTGTGTGTTTTTCATATCGAGATTATATACAGTTCAACCTCTCTATAGCACCCCCCCCCCTCATGACCAACCATCCCTTTATAACACAGAACACCCGTTTTCCCCAAACTATTAGGAAATTATATTTGATAATTAAATTATAATTATTTCTTTATAATGTCACCGTGTTGACACGCACACTTGTTATTTGCGTGTTTATTGGCGTGGAGCATATTTATTTTTGCAAATTCTGCTTGTTGCTGTGAAGAGGAGAAATTATGAGTTAGTCCATTCGACCGAAAATTTATAATGTAACTATTGTTGTTGACGAGAGGTTGCTGCTCAAGATAGAATTGTTTTGGTAAGCTTGCAATGTGTATATTTGCGTGCGTATATCAAGTAAAATAGTTATTTACTTAACAACTAAAATGGATAACCACCATTGCGCATGCGTGCTCTGGTATGTTGTATTTCTAAGACATTTGACTAATTTGGTTAAGATACAGATACAGATATGTTATTTAGACTCATCTATACAGAACGTTTCATATATCTGCATATTTACACAAAGTGTTCACGTGACTGCATACAAAATAGAAAATACATTACAGTTAACACTTATTCATTAACAGTCGAGGATGAACAACTGAATATAAATACTAGTACATCAGTTTATATTATTCAATTCATTATTTCTTATAATTTGAGCTTTCTTGTAATATATTGCCAATCTGCATATCATATTTTTTATTTCTCAATTGTAATAATTCCAAGAATTTAAACATATTTTGTCTAATGTATAATATTATTATTTAATATACACTTTTCTCAAATCATTAAAACATGGACAGATTATAAAAAAATGACACTCGTCTTCAATATCTCCTGTATTACAACACTGGCATACTCTTTCATTTCTATTTATTCTAGTTCTTGTATATCTACCAGTGTGGATTCTTAATGAATGCGCGGCTATTCTAAATTTAGCAATGAAAAAGTTAAGAAAATTAGGTAATTCACTAACATAAATCAAGTCAATACAGCAGTTATTTCCATTTTTGGGGGGAAATATTCAATTTGCGCTCGTAAACAACAGCTGTGACTTGTTGGAAAATATTTTCTTAGGCGGTGTTCGTGATTGCGGTGAAATATCGAAGGAACATAAATCAAACACCGAATTAATAAAATCTACGATGAGTTGATTTTTTCGTGACCATAAATTCTGTTTTATTAAAACATTCTTAAAGATTTTTTGATTTTCTTCAGAGAAATGTTTAATATTTCAATGCAAGACAAGAGCGGTGTGTCTTGTATTAAAATTCACGGTCATTATCCGAGTCGTAGTACATATTGCGATACATTGTTAAATCATTTCAATATATTGTGGTACATATTGCGATACGTTGTTTAAGCATTGCAATATATCGTAGTATGCTCAGTAGCGCGACTGATCGCGAGTTCGATTCCAAGGCCGAGTCATATCAAATGAGTAAACATAGTTCAATAAATGTGTGGTACCACTTTGCCATGTCTGGAAGTGTGTACGTTGTAAATGTCATTTAACAAGTCTATTACAATAAGAGACACTCGGACTACGTTGAAGAAGGAAATATGTACTCAGTAATCTGACGTACTCTAGAACCTCGACAGAACAGCATGACGCTTTTATAAATCTGTGTTCTGTGATATTTCTGGAATCTAACAATCTGAAAAAAAGACACTGCTTGCTTAACCAACAATAATCAATCTATACGCTCCTTCCTGGAAATGTATTGAAGTTATTGTGTATACGTATATATGATCTGTATTTGGAATACTGAGCTGCGGCAACATTTGAACAAATCAATGATTTAATGTTTCTATTTCTATATTAACCGCAATAGGAAGATTTGTTATATTCAATAGATACTGTTCCAAAATGCTGACTCGCCTATACGATTTCACATACAGTAAAACCTCAATAATAAGACCACCTTTGTGACCCTTGAAAACTAGTCTTCTTATTGAGGCGGTCTTAATATTGAGGTTGAATAACGAGCAAATCAGTGAAAATGGATTTGAACATTGTGTTCTTAATTTTGAGGTGGTTTTATTATTGAGGTGGTCTTTAGGTGGGGTTTTACTGTATTTCCTAAGAGGGTCTGGATACAACTTCTGTTGATTTTGATTGCTATAACATTGAAGCTTCCGAAAGTGAGCTATCAAAAAAAGGTGGTGTAAACGGTGCGCAAAATACGTTCATCGACAGACCACTTTATGATAATATGGTAAATACTCTCAAATATACAAAAATGGGGGGCTAGCTATTTCGACCAGTATATTTGGAGTTTTATGTTGCGCAACGAGACACAATGTTAAATAATCAATGAATGCCGCTATCATACCACTACAGATATTTGATTTTGGTCATCCAGAAATAAAGTCGTTAAAGAACACTCGCGACGAAGTCAATTTTTTCGACTAGGAGACTCATATTGGAAACGCATGTTAAATGTGTGCTGTTATCTTTCGTTGTCATGGAAACTGATAGGCTGCCGTTGACAACGTATTTAAAATTCTGAAAGCAACATTAGACTTACATGATTTAACGATCCAACAGAAATGCAACAGATAAATGTACCATATAACTAATGCAGTTTCCCTGAATATTGAATTTATGTATAAATTTGATTTCAAATCAATCTAGTCATTGGTCTGTTTACTTTGAATCCAATGATCGATATGTATATAAAGGCAATACACAAAACGTATAAGTGTGCAGGTATGGCACGTATCTTGGTCAATATTAGTCTGATCTTGCTGAAATTTTCAATTTATGTCAGTTGCAACACCCAAGTTGTCTAAATTAGGGATGTCAACGAATATTCGGATATTCGAATATTCGTTCGTACGTCCAAATATTCGAATACTGATTCGGCATTTGAATATTCGATAAAAGACATTTTTTCATTATAAAAGCTGAATGCAAGTGTATTAAATTTCAACGATGGACATTGTCGCATTCAATGACATTTTACGCGTGAAAATAATATCTATATGTGTTAATTGACATGTCATGTTGTATATTTGGGGTATAAAGCATAAAGTTCAACTTTGTTGACTCATCACTAGTTTAAATACATCTCAATCCGCAAGTATACTTTTGCACTTACCATTCTAAAACCATTGGCTCACTTGTGACCAACCCTTTGCTTGGGAAGTGAGATTATGTTTGAAATAATCTTACACATTTTAAAATCGTTTGATATCTGATGAGCGACCCTCCTTTTGGAAAGTCAGAGTTTTATATATTTCATTAATTTTAAAAACATTGGATCATTTTTGACCGAGCCTCATTTCAGAAAGTGAGGGCTCTATATAAATAACATTTTTATCCAATCTCTATAATTAAAAAAAAACATTGACTCTCTTTTGATCGACCCTCATTTCAGAAAATGGGCGTGTTTTTTTAATTAATTATCAACCGCGTTTCTGCACCAGATACAGATCGATTATCAATCATATTCAATTATCTTCAACTGTCTTTGACAACACAGATATGCAGCAAGAAAAACATTATGATCTCAGACAGAATTCCATTCTAGTTCAGCGGTAATTGGCTGTAATGACTCCTGGAGAAAATTATCGTAAAGTCAGCTTATAAAACTTCCAAGACACTGCATGTTTGTGTAATTATTCATGCCGTGTAAACATGAAGACGAATTCCATTGTTGTGTTAAAATATTAAAGTGTTTTTTGGGTAGTTAGCGTTCTAAAACAGTTGCTTAAATGTTAACATAATAATGCAAACGAACCGCGCGAAAGACGCTTGGCTTGTGCCTTCTACATTCACCATTTCATATCCAAAAACCGTGAAATTGCGATCGGTGAATCGTGAAAAGATTTCACGTTTTTAGCACATGAAATGACGCGTGTGGAAGTCGCTGCTTCCCTTCCGTAGAACCTTAAATGTATTCATATTTGTAAAGTCATTTATATGTTTTATGAATATTCATTCAAAACCAGTCTTGTGAGAAACGACAATGAAATCTCTATGACGGATGCCTTCTTGAAATATACATCAAAGCAAATTTTCCTGAAAATCCCCTCACATAGATTGAGATATATGCCTTTTCTACTTCAGTCTCCGACGTTCAGTAAATTGCTAGTCAATGTCTTTTCTATGCAGTATTTTATTGCTTTTGACTTATGTATGTGTGCAGGATTACATATAAGTAAAACATATCGTTTAATTATACAGCAGATTCAGTTAAGTCATCAGGGCCCGATTTGACTAAATATCTCAATTGACATACGTCTAAATTCTCAAACCAAATTAACAAGAACTTATATTTTGATAAATTATTAAAATTGAGAATACAAAGCGATTCTAAGTGGCCTTCATGTAAACTATATTGAGATTTACATACACAAATTGTTACGTGCACATGAACATGATTTTCATTATATTGCAACATATAATTCCGACCGCGTTTTAGGGGGCCTCTGAGGTCACGTGGTCATGGTTTTTGACTTAAACCTCTGCGGGTTCGAATCCCACCCAGAATATATAATTTTTAACAACAAAGCAACATATATACATTTACCATAGAGGGTAGGACTACAGTATATAGTTATGTATTGTCCCTTTTGCTCTTCTTGTTTACTTGTACCAGTAAAACCCCAATAATAAGACCACCATTGGGACCCTTGAAAATGTGTCCTCTTGTTGAGATGGTCTTAATATTGAAGTTCAATAAAGAGCAAAACATTGAAAATGAACTTGAAATGTGTGGTCTTAATTTTAAGGTGGTCTTATTATTGAGGTGGTATTTAAGTGAGGTTTTACTGTATGTATATATTTCTGCTTGAGCTTCCATGATGGCTGTGTATCTTGTAGGTGGTATTTCCGGCTCGACTTTTTTCATTTTATGTCGGGTCCGGGCCTCGAACCCACGATCGTCCGCGCCCTATACGCACGCTCTTCCACTTAGCGACAGACAGGGTCGGCTATTGTCACAGCAATAAGAAGGCAACGTGACTGGCGGTTACCAGTAAGAACCTCACTAACCAATCATTATTTCCATGGCCTGTACCTAGGAGATATTATTACCAACCTTTTGGACATAAAGCCAATAAAATCGATGAACTGTTTGTCTCTTTTTACTCTACCGGGTCGACCACGCAACGTAATATGCAATTAAATGTCACTTTAAATAGAGAATAACAGACATTTGGAGACGTAGACGTAAAACCGAAGTCTTTCTTCCTAATCCTTGGAAAATCTCCTATTAACATTTTATTGATCGTCATTGGTATTGATCGCAAGAAGAAGCAGTCATTAAATATTCCGTCTTGCCGGCTTTGATTCATTAGTGAAAGAATTTCCTGTGACTCACTGCACGCAGAATAATTTATTACAATTCCTCACGCGTCGTACACGGGGCTACGGGCTCTCTGAAGTCTTGCAAGGGGTTAACGCCCACGGCGGATTATAGGTCGCCCGGAAATTGTCAGGCTATGCGTATAATTGCTCATGAAAACGAGTCGCGTAATAAATTGCCTCATCCTTCCAACATGTGTATACATGTAAACAGATATATGTAATTATTTTTATCGGAATTATTTTGCTGCTATATATTGTACTTTACATGATGATAATGATGATGATGATGATGAAATGCTGAAGATGCTGATGATGATGATGGTGATGATGATGATGCTGGTGATGATGATGATGTTGGTGATGGTGATGATGTTGGTGATGGTGATGATGATGATGATGGTGATGATGATGATGATGATGATGATGTTGGTGATGGTGATGGTGATGATGATGATGATGATGTTGGTGATGGTGATGGTGATGATGATGATGATGGTGATGATGATGATGATGATGATGATGATGTTGGTGATGGTGATGGTGATGATGATGATGATGGCGATGACGATGATGCTGGTGATGATGCTGGTGATGATGATGTTGATGATGTTGGTGATGGTGATGATGAGGATGATCACGACGACGACAGATCGGAGGGGATCTATCGTTTTGATAATGAACATGAATAGACGTAAAGTTGCATACACCGAAAAGGCTTTTTCATACGTGTTTTCGTGCCAGAAATCGTCTCATTTAACATAATGTCGATATTTGTTCAGTGACTTTTAGTTTTCTTAGAAGTTATTTATCGCAAACTGAGTCAAATTCGGTGAAATAAAATATATTCTGGTCGGCAAGAATGTCAAATATGTAAAAATTAATTGACATTTACATACATTAAATGCATAAAAAGGAATGCCGCTTTAAGATGGTGACTGACAATTTTATTGTACTAAGCTTGTTGTCATGGTTACATTTGTTACGTTGTTTCTATAAGCTTATTTTACTGTATCAATTTTAAGAACCATGGATAGTTAGCATAAAATGGCAGACAGAAGTTTAAAGCTGTGTATATTTTATGTAATAAACATGTGTAAAAAAACTTCTAAGATATTTGATGAGCTAGAATATTCATGCCGCCGAAAACAAATTTTAGCCTCGCTGAATATGACATAATTTGCAGTAAAAAGACATTTGACTTCTGGCATTCCTCGACGAAACTTCGCTGTAACAGAATAACTATTGAATTTCTGCCATGAAAATACGTTTGATGCAATGAAATCTAATGGCATCGCGTGTTCGTTATCAAAACGACAAATTAGATTCTCTGTCCTGTCAAAATTCCTACTTTCGTTTTGATGACTAAATTCCACTTCTTTCGGTTTTAACTGAACGTAGTTTTTTTGGTAAACTAAAAAGCAATTTGTATGTTTTGAAACTACAAAATAGCCATTTTAGAAAAATGAAAAATATGCAGTGCATCTTAAACGTACGGGTTATGAAAATGAAAAAAAAATCCCACAACAGAATTGACCGGGGCCCAGTTTTAATGTACAAAAAATGACATAACGGCAGTTTTCGTCCATTTTGAATTTACATAAATCAGAAATATTGCCTCTTCAATGAAGGTGGTATAACACATCAATTAGCTAAATAAATATTACAGCATATATTGTTCATATATATTCTACATTTCCTATAAATAGTCGATGCATAAGAGTAGAGTTTGTAATATCAATTATTTGCGTAGCAATATGGACATCAGGTATCGTCTATTATCGCCATTATTTTCTTTATTTGATCAACAATTTTGGCCATACTACAAACGGCATTGTTCTCAGATCAGTAAATAAACGTTTTGATAATTCGCTGATAAAAGTCGAGAATTGTTACGTTGTTAAATTATGACCAAATATAAAGCAGACGACAAATCAAAGTAGACAGATGCTTGAAATTGTCAACAGATACAATTAAAACACACAACGAGAAATCAGGACAAAGATTAATAGCTGCGAATAATTTTCACCTGCACTTTGTGACAGGCACCTGTTTATGACGACAGGTAAGAAATCGACTCGCCCATATCGTCCATTATCTCAATTTCGTCGAGTCACACTTCATAGATCAATGAGCGCTTAAGGTGAATCAGATTTAAATATCCATTAAACGCTCTCGTGTGTATCTGAGTCGCGTGCTCGGCACGCGCGCGCTATCGTTTGGCAATAATAGATCAAATGGCGACCTTTATAAAAGTAACCTTTATCTTACGAAGGTGATCTGAGTACATGCAGTTTTAAGTCGAGATAGATTAATCACAAAAATCTATTGCAGTTTTTAATGGCGGATGTATGCGTGAGCGCGTCTCATTTTGACTCATTATTACGTATAGTCATTCAATTTCGCGACGATGGCAACTCATTAAACGTTATTGTTGCCAACGAACTGATCGATATTTTGCCATGAACTCTCGAAGCTTACACCACTATATGTGATGATTAATTTCACAGGAAAATCGCAATAAATGACTTACAAGTAATGCGTAATGCGTAATGTCGTCTGCACGCACATAGAAACAAAGAACCACTCGTGATCAACTTGTCTAGAGGCAAATGTTATAATTATTTTTCAGAAAGAGTTCCATTAATTTCATCACATTTTAGTGATGTTTTTGTCAGTGAATTGATACAGGAATGTGTTGCTATATAGGTTAACGTACCTTTACTAATACAGTGAAACCTCAATAATAAGACCACTATTGGGACCCTTGAAAACTGGTCTGAATATTGAAGCGGGCTTTATATTGAGGTTGAATAAAGAGCTTAACAGTGAAATTGGATTTGCAAAGAGTGTTCTTAATTTTGAGATGGTCTTATTATTGAGGTGGTCTTATTATTGATGTGGTCTTATTATTGAGGTTGTCTTAATTTTGAGGTGGTATTATTATCGAGGTGGTCTTATTATTGAGGTGGTATTTAAGTGAGGTTTTACTGTCTACTCACACCATGTAATGCAAAGTCATTTCTATCAACAACAGAAATCATATCAAACATTATTTGATAATGTACATTTAAAATGTTTTACACACTAGCTTCATACATAAAATTGCCTTAATTATTTTTACTGTAAATCCATTAATAGAAACTAGTCAACCAGGGCACGAGATTATGAAATGAATGTTCCGCCTCCAAAAGCAGCGTCAATGTTACTACTGTGCTCAGCACGATCCAATCATATGCTTGAGTTTTGAGACTATCCTTCATTCTCAGATGTTTTAACCTAGACTCAAGTTCGGGTTTTATACAAAATTGCACACTTTAGGCCGGTCCTTATCTGTTTGAAATCCCCCGAACTAATCACTTCGGTAAAGGAATTATCTGTGTCTAAAAAATCTTCAAGCGGCATTTTAGGTTTTCCAATTCTCAGATGGCTACATGGCAGTTTCAAATCATACAAATTGCATTTCTTGTTACAAGACTGGAGGAGATTTTCTAGTGTGTCGTTTCGAAAACGGACAAATAATTAAATTTTGTTTGAAAACAACATAAAAACGTTTTACATAATTATATGTTTTCATGTTTAAAAAACTGGCACATGCAATAGTTGCTGTCACAGTTCTTCAGTTACGGGGAAATTTCTTAGAAGTAAGTCAGGAATTAGAGACTTCACTTATTGCAAATTATAACAAATTCAGTGAAATAAAGAATCTTTTCATTGGCTAAAATGATATTCCTAACCAAATATACAAAAAATGCATAATAAATATTATGCCGCCTTAAGAAAATAAAAATATGTGTATTGCCGCCTTAAAAAATGCAATTGACCGAATGACCCATCAAAAATGGGTTGGGCATCGCAAACGAACTATTTTGTAGGATGTCCTGATATCCACTTCTATAGAGCGGAGGAATATTGTGCTAATCAACCGAACTTTTTTTAATCTATATTATCTGAGGGATTTTTTTTATTAAAACACATTTACCAGAATTGTTATCTTAAAATGTAGAATGAGAATGTCATTATTACTTTTGGTTGATTAATCATTAACTTAATCAATAATTACTTTATCATCTTCTTCCCGTGTTCTCGAACTCTCGTTTGATTCGAGATCCGCCGTGATCTTTAAAATTTCGCATTTCATTTCATTACGGGTCGATAAAACACATTTGTTCTTAACAAATTATCCATTAAATGAGGGAATCTTGGTTTGATCTGCACAGTTACAACCAGTATTTATTTAGACCTTGTGTTAAGACTCATTAGGGCCGCATATTATATGTAGCGATCCGTACAATACTGAGAAAATACAAAATAGACATTATAAAACGTAAAACCCTTTGACATTTCTAATTCTGTCGTCAGTAGAATGAATGTAATAACATATAAGCGATTAGAAGGTAGAATTATATAAGTTAGTATAGCAGTTAATTCAGTGCAGTGGGTAGAATTTGCATTTATAAAGAAATTATATCGTTATGTAATAATTGCTCATACAGCTTAAGATCTGTCACGAAAAATGACATTGCCTATGTAGTTTTTAAAACTAATTTAGTTAAATTAAATTATTTTTCATATTTTGGCATGACTGTTTGGAATGACATCACCGAAGATATTCGTTCAATGCAATCTTTGACACAATTTAAAAAAAGATATTATACATACCTTTTAAAATTTCAATAACAAAAAGCAATTGGATTGTTTCTTCAATTTTTATCAATTTTGTGTGGCTGTCGTATATTATTTTTAATTTTGTTTCTTCAAGTGAAGATATTTTAACACATTTTGTCACAATCGTAAATATTATTTCTACATGTAAATAATATTTATAAGTTTTTATGGAAGGCCACATGAAAATAAGACGTGCTTTGTATTGGTAATTATTATGTTTTTATATGTACCAATGTAAAGTTTACTGTCTTTTGTGTTTTTACCTACTGAAAATAAAGCTGCTATTATTATTATTTCTTCATGACGTCACCATCGCGACGTATATTTCGTAATATACGGTTCCACATAGGAAATAGTACAAATGAAAAAAATGCCATTATTTTAGTAAAGGTCGATGTTAATATTACGGTGAATGCTCCAAATGTTAAAACTATGGACATTTTTTTCGAATGTTTGCGATAAATCAGACACGCTTGTTACGCCCATTACATTCGGAATGAATAATTAAGTAATCACATTAATGAATTGTTTTTCATTTCATTTTATATAGTACTAAAAAAGTGTTTGATGATTGCATCGCCGGTCATTAATTATTTATTACCCAGATCTGATAACTGTTATAACACCGTATCCCGGGGGATATATGGTGATTTTAACTATTATTATAGTCAACAAGAAAAGAAACCTTCCACCTAGTTATCCATTAATGCTTTCTATTCTAGAGCAGGAATCGATCTCTCAAAGCATCGCAATAAGAAATATCAGCTCAATGCGAGATTTTGCTCAAAATAGAGACTGAGATTGAGACAAATCTCATTTGAACTCTCGAATTGTTTTGGAGAAAAAAGTTCATCTCGTCTTTTTTTCGTTTTGTACTACCGATTTTGAGTCCAGTCTCAGATGAGGAAAATCTCAACGATTTGAGACAATATTTGAGCTGAGATTTAGCTCAAATTAAGATGTTTCGGGATTTCACGAAAATACCTTCAATTGTTTCAGCATGTGCAATCGAGAGGTTCGCACGTTTTGACTTCCGCGCGAGAAAAATAGGTAGGCCCCTATTTGTTCTGTTAATATAAAATAATCACCAGTATCTATAGGCAAGAGAGCCGTAAAGAAAAAAATAACTAGACTAAAGTCATAAGTATCTTTCATCCGTCCTAAAGGATAGTTATAAATAAATGATTTAAAAAAGAGAAATAGTGTCAAATTGTGCTCTTCCAATAAATCTATATTATTAATTTCTTATTTCGAATTTAAAAAAGTAAAACTCAGGTCCAGGTACCTATTAAATACCAAACGCAGAAGGAAGTGATAGCGTATAGATTAAATCTGACAGTAGCAAGATGAATACTTAGATGTTACCTAAGGGTATTCTTCTTGGGGACATAACAAAACTACAAAATCTAAAATGTGTAATATAGCGCAAATTAAAATGGTGGAGTGTTTTTGTTGTTGCGTATATTTTCAAATGCGTTGGAAAGTTTGGAAAAGATTAACTAAATCACGGATATCAATATTGCAACGTGAGCTGAACACGACTCCATCTGCATTTAATTATCAAAAAAACACTGACATGAATAAATTATAGGCCCGATATTATGATTAATGTTTGCCCGCGTGCCTCTGGGCTGATACAATCACGTTTTTCCCAATTTTTTAGCCAGCTTTATAGTGATTTAATCAGTAAATAATGTAATTCAATGATTTTCTCGACGTATCAATTATTATATCCAAATTCCAAATCACTACTTAAATATTTAGCACTGTATTAGATGGAGAGTATTATAGAAGCGTTATTATAGATGCATTCCTAGAAACAAATCAGAAAAACTGCGGGAATAATATGTGCTATCAATGTTAATATATATATAGTGGCTAGTGTGTCTATTTAATTTGCATTTTTCCAACGCTGTCAGGTTAATTAGTTTAATGCGATTATGTTGTACGAAGGGATTTGTGCAGAAGTTATCACCGAAGTCCTCCACCAGAACATTTACAAAATCATGGCACCTGAAAGAAAATATGACAGATACAAAATGTGTCATGATTAAACAGAAATAAAAGCAGTATTAAATCATAAGAAAAAATAAATGATACGATTATTCGCATTGGATGTGGATAATATTAACATCACACATGTATCATATAACCAAAAAATACTTGTTAATGTTGGTATTTAATTGACAATGACGCAGCCTTTTTCTTTTACAACTATAGCAATAATTCATATTCTGCACAATAATACAACTTCATTATACCTCTTCACTTGTAATTAAGTAAGAAGAGTTTCATTAGAAAGTTGCAATTTTTACAATTAAGGTACATGTACTTCGTATCATTTGCGTACGAGAACAAGGGCTAGTATTGAAATGAATAATTCAGAGACATGGTGTAATTTCATTCGGTAATGTTCGGTATTTACCGGTTATTACGAATTCCACTCGGTATAGTTCGACAGTGTCCGGTTATTACGAATTCCGATCGATAATGTTCGGCATTTTCCGGATATCTCCTTACATAGAAGTTTTCTTCAGAATTGCAAATTTGAGAGTGTTTACATGATGAGTTGTACGTTTTTAGTCAAATTAGACTGCAATAATGTCTCTTGTCCGCGTGGTTATTTAAGGCATCCGACTTGGGAACAGGAGGTTGAAGATTCGAATCCCGGAAGGTGTCCGTTCTGATATGGTCAGCTGGTGAAGTGGTTTTAATATCGAGGTTGAATAAAGAGCGAAATAGGGAAAATTGACTTGGAACTTGTGTTTTTTATATTGAGGTGGTCTTATTGTTGAGATTTTACTGTATATTCTGAACAACGTTAATTCTTGGCGTACGTACCACAGCTGTAAGATGTTCAACTAATAGCAAATAGTAAAATTTGATAGCTGGCGAATGTACTTCTCTTATTCATCTTAGACACAAGTGTTCCTCCCATATATTAAGTCGAAGATTCTCTTACAAATGATAATTTCTTTATTCATACCCTATTTTTGGTATTAAAACCGAACTTTTCAACATAAATTGATCGCTTTTTTCACCTGATGCGACCATATGGTACTCTTTGTTCCGATTGCGATTCTTTCCGTTCATTAATTATCTTGGGAATCAATTAAACTCTATACAGGTAATATCCTTGCGTGTAATTCTACCGTCTTTGTGTCCAATTTGAACTCTTTTTGTTTCATTATCTTTCAACTATCTTGGCTCGTGTCAACCGTAATAATTGTTTATGCGTTGCTTAAAATAGATTTTCATTTTTCGAGTTGCCAGAAATTATTTTAACCTTAGACGATCAAACGTTTGTAGCGACAAATTAGATTTCTGCCATTTTGCCTCGAATTATGTGTTATTCTTGATATTAATTGGAAATTAGTGAAATACATCGTACCAAATTACTGCCGGAAGACACGTACGAGACGCGAATTTTCTGGTCAATAATTATCTCGATTATTTCATGTAAACAATGACTAATTATTTGGCAAACTATGGTGGGTTCAAAACTAGTTGCTAATACCATTATTGTCTACACCATGTTAATATTGGTCGTTTTTTTCAAAACATATTTTCATGGGACCACCTCACAATTTGCACAAAATAATGGGCACTAAATTCTCTGCCCAAAGCGTACGAGTTGTAAGTGTGCACTTTTAATTCAAACGTATTTACTTAACATAATGTGCAATGTGGCAAATTTACTAAAACACATTCTCGGCGGCCATGTTAAAGGACATAAAGGGTTGTAAAACGCATATTGTAGATCTAGATCCAAATCTAGTCGATGTCTCTGAGTTTCTATGAGTATTCAACTTTCACAACTTTTGTACTTTGTATAACCCCATTTTTTGTAACCCATATTTAGCGTTTTGCTTTATCATCATATCTCAGGGTAATATCGATCGGTAGCTAACTGTCACACACCAATATTACCCGCGTATTTATATTCCATCACGATCACTGTTCAAAGACAGGAATTCAGGATTCCATCGCTTAATTAACAAGACAAATGCATTCACGACTGCGATCTGAATATTCCTATTTTTGGAGAAAATCGAATGCTATTAACCAGATCTGTTACCATGGCAACCGTTGTCGTAAATTAGCATTAATAACTACAAAAGTCCAAGATTGATCTTCTTAACGTCAGAGGCTCAGATGCGATTTCTGTTCTTTATGCCTTGTTTATTAAACAGACTAATTAGATCACGTGTCAGTCACGTGACAGTCCTAAATGTCCATGGAATTACCCTTTGTCTTGTGTCCGTGAATTATACACACATCAGAAATAATCATGACCAATAGATCAGATCATTTGTGTCAATGCTTTATGATAAATACTTTTTTTGTATAATCTGATATAAAACAGAACAATTTTACACGTTTCCAAGGTAACATAAGACACAAATCACGACTTTTGCTGAGACCTGTCTGTGATATAGCTTAAATGGTAAACGTTTACTTCGGGGAAAAGAATACTTTTTTAAAACAGGTTGTTGGTCAAGAGAGGACAGTTCTTAGGTGAGCGCAGTGCACTTCGGCAAATAATACAGAATTGTTGTAAAAAAACTAACATAACCCCGTTTACACTTTACATCGACTGTAAAACAAGTTATTACAACTTATACTAATCACTCTCAATGACTGACTTCTGAGTTACTAACTAGTTTTTTCGTCTAATTCCGGGATTGTGATGTCCATGGTTCAACCTTGGCCAAGGATTCGGACTCATGACCTCTGGCGACAGGCGACAGGCGTTCAACCCCCGACCGCTATGCTTCCATTTCTTCATCGATTGCTGCACCGTTTGTCTTGATTCTGTTTCAAACACACGTCCTAGTTCGGTATACAGTTACTTAGATCAATCATATAAAGACATACAACTCTTCTAGAGATCCATGCACCATATAATTATTATGTAGTGCTGAATATTCCATCGTGATGCCATATTCAAGAATAAAACTTATAGGACCATAACTCCCATAACTGCTTCGTCATAACACCATTAGTTTCTTTTATGTATACTTTTTCATATTTTGTTTCAATCATTATAGTGCACATGCAGCAAGTTTTACAATTACAGCAAAACCTCGCTTAAAGACCACCTCAATAATAAGACCAGCTCAAAATTAAGAACACCATTTTCAAGTTCATTTTCACTGTTTTGCTCTTTATTCAACCTCAATAATAAGACCAGCTCAAAATTAAGAACACAATTTTCAAGTTCATTTTCACTGTTTTGCTCTTTATTCAACCTCAATAATAAGACCAGCTCAAAATTAAGAACACAATTTTCAAGTCCATTTTCACTGTTTTGCTCTTTATTCGACCTCAATAATCAGACCACCTCAATAAGAAGACCAGATTTCAATGGTGCACAGAATGGTCTTATTATCGAGGTTTTACTGTACGCTTTAAACAAAGTAGCACACACGGTATATTAAAGATATAATCATATAGGCAAATCCAATAGTATGTAAAATGCTCATTATTTTTATGTAAATGTTTTTGTTATGTCGTCTGAAGTGGAAATCATACCCAGTAATTCTGATTACTTTTACAATTCTCTTGTTTAGAATTGATTTATAAAGTTAATATCCTGTACTTTTATCACCAGATAAGACTGGTATTTCACCGCATGTACCAATATCGTCATCGCATTATACTAATATCAGATGGTGGAGGTTTTAGAATATTTAAAAGTCCACAGATGTGTTCACAAAGCATTGTTTGTTTTCTGAATTGACTGGGTACATAGCAGTAATCATGTGCAGCAGTACTTTACAAAAGATCGTCTCGGAGCGCAGTAAAACCTCAGTAATAAGACCACTTTGGGAACCCTTGATCACTGGTCTTCTTTTTGAGGTGGTCTTAATATTGAGTTTAAATTAGTTTAATCTTATTTTCTTGTATTTATACATATATTATCTATTATAACTATCGTATTTGCACAAACATATGAATACTAACTAGTACATACATACAAAAGGGTTGGGCCAAAAGTTTTAACAATATTATTTGGGGCCGTCCCCTAAATATGGCTGGTTATAAAAGGGTTGAATGAAGAGCAAAACAGTGAAAATGGACTTAAAAATTGTATTCTTAATCTCATTGGGGTGGTCTTTAAGTGAGGTTTTACTGTATTTTCACATGAACTTTGTAATGTCAAGGTCAAACTCCTCCGTTAACAAAGTCCCTTTTCGTTCACACCGTGACCCTATAAGTCGTAGCCCCGCCAGTATGCCCTTAAAGGAACTTCTGAAAAGATCCGTTATAACGACATCTGGTCCCTTAGACTAAAAGCGGAAGGATCAAAAGATGTGTGTAAAATTAAGGGCCAGGTGTGTAGCGGTATTTTGTGTCCCATAACACCCGATATGCAGAGGAATCAAAGCCCCAGCGCCATCTGTCGACTTATTTCAAGCTTCAACTCTTTCACGACACAGGAAAATGTGTTAATCATACATAATTATATTAAATTCCGACAATCATCACTAATTATATGCAATTCAATAATTGTAAGGATAATAATTGACCATACGTGCGATGGAGGAAGTATTTTGTAATAAACGAAATAAAGACGTAAGACAAAGGATGTGTATGTCGTGTTGTTGTTGTTGTTAGACTCGCCACAGGGGCCAGTGCACTTCAACTCTTTGTCTATTTCAATTCCCACATGGTTTTGTAACGTATTATCAGTGATCAACAAAGAACGGTCAATATTTTAGCAATTCATCATTTTTTGTACTTTCCGTTTCCAATCATTGGGTGGTTTTTGTTTGCCAACCAGCATGGTTCAGTGTCTTGTATTGCAATATTGTTAAATGTCATTGTTTAATAAATGTAACCAACCATTCTTTGTACATTGTAATGGGAAATAGTTCAGGGCTCTAAAGGATTGTTCAAAGACACTTAAGTTTCCCAGTCTAATGGAAATGTAACATTTGATTTGTCCAACATAGGAGGAAGCTAGTTGTCCGAGAACATCGGTCAATTTAGTAACAAATAAACATGCACAATGACAGCTCCACAATCTAAAATTAGTTTCCACATGTATGTGTGTGGGGGATTCTAAGGGACAGAACAAGATACTTCAGATTCAAAGGTAGTGAGTTCGAATCCAACCTTGGGCGAGATCCGTCCGTGGTTTTTCCAATCCTTGAGTTTGTTTCAAAATCGATGTAAGCAAAATTATTTTAACACGACACAGTGACTGTCTGGTAACTTTGCTCTGCAACCATACTGATTTTATTTCTTTTAATTAGTTAATCAGATACGTCTCTAAGATTGTATTAATCTTTTTTTGGTAATTATTATGAATTTATTAAAGCTTAATGTCATGTTCACAGAAAATGTTGCTAAGCAACCGATATTCTATAAGAATCGCATCTATGAATTCTAGATTTTTTTCTGGAAAAACAGTTGTTTACGCTCTCAATAAGGGAGAAATTTTATTTAAGTGGGAATATTGTCCGCTAAAATATATGTTGCTTTAATGAGACGCGGGAATAATGTACGCCGACATTGTATGTGTGATATGTTCTGTAGTTCTGGAAAAAACATATGAATTAAGGAGAAAAAATAACATCATACTTTTTGATTAGGGATATCGTTAGCTTTTATTGTGTTACATGTACATGAATCCGCGCCTATTACATTATTCAAGCAGGCAAATTTCGTCTGCAACAGCAGATTTCCTCGTCGCTTGGAAATCGTTTAGAAATATTTGATTTTTGCGTATTTATATATTTTATGTAGAATGACTGCCTTTTTGTGTTTTAAAACATCGATAATCACAGAAGAACAACATGGTGATATTGGCAATAAACAAACAGTGTAAGCCTTTGTGCATTGACATAGCGGACAGTCGGCAAACATTTATGTTTAATCAAACTATTTATTTTGAATTGCTCAATGTTATGTATTCGAATCTGTCAGTATGATTATTACCTTGACAGGTGGCCATTGTCACATGATCATCACAGTGTGATCAATATCACTCGCGCGCTGTGTAGACAATATGTCAACGATTTGTAAATAGACAACAAGCGCCTGGCGAACGACCAAGGTGGTGACACCGTAGTCGGAGAGATCGATATTTCGGATAATAAGTCTCGGTTCAATCATAATGTTCTGTTCGCATTGATTTTATTTGTCCAATCTCCTATGGCGTATAGTCTTGTATTGACAGTTACAGATAAATCCCCATACAGGCACCATCGCCTTTGTCTGACCTGTATTGAGAAAATCTTTGTAGTCGTTTGATTGAGTAAACTTGACTTTGATGAAATCTTTTGTTACCGCAATCATTCGGGCGAAGTCTCCATTTCCTGAAGTGGATTAAGTCGCCATGGCTTCGGTCTTCTGATGCCATCAATTTGGCCTCTCTATGTTCCTACATGACAGATTTGTGATTGCTTCTGAATAAAAGAGAAATCTTAACCATTCGATCGATTTTTCTTCTTCTCAAGGCCATGTTTCGCTGTTTCTCTAACATGCCCCTTCCTTCATGCCCCTCTTTCATTTCTGTCAATCTATCGTGATTTGTTGGTGAAGACAGAATATTACAGGGTGTTAAAAAAGTTTGCTTTTGGCGTAAAATGAGAAATAACGATGTGTACACTGACTTTATTTCGCATAATGAAAGATACAGATGTTTTCATGAATATCTGTTTTATTTAGATCTCTCACACAGAAGTAAACTATTGGTCCATATTGACATACATGGAAAGAGCCTTTAAAGAATACTAAAATTCTAATTTTGTGAACGAACTTTGTTAACACCCTGTATATACCAACTTCTAGGATACAAATGAACCCATATCACCGAGTACGGAACAGGGAAATTCATCTTGAACAAATTCAATACGGTGTAACCTCCCTATAGCAATATCCTTCAACAAATGTTGGCTGT
This sequence comes from Mactromeris polynyma, assembly GCA_032209605.1. Classification (NCBI taxonomy): domain Eukaryota; kingdom Metazoa; phylum Mollusca; class Bivalvia; order Venerida; family Mactridae; genus Mactromeris; species Mactromeris polynyma. The sequence goes on from JASFXZ010000048.1 coordinate 1,983,776, forward strand.
TGTTAAGAGGTTTTCGTTCTAGAGAGGTTAAATGGATGTTTAATTCCAACAGAAAATGTTGATACTGTTGTTGAAGAGAGATTGTTGCTCAAGAGAGTTAACTTGTCTTACTGTATTTCAACGGTCCCCCTATACAAGAGACAAACAACGTTGCTACATTGATGTGAACTTATCAGAGAAAGTTATATGTGTTAATTACATTTAACGTGAATTTCGACTAGCATACATGTCAGGAATATGCGATAGATCCAACAGCATGGGTTTGTAATTGTGTACGCATGCGCAGTGACACTTTTAAAACTTATCTCAAAGATTTGTTTTTCGGAATGGCATTTCGCTTCAAGCACGACCACACAAATCAATACAATGTCCTATTAATGTCTTGCCTTTATGTTTTCGTTTGCCATCAAGCATCAGTCTTATTCCGATCGAACATGAGTCTGCTCTTTCCAGCAAAATCTCATCAAATGTTGGCGCGTGTTTTTCTTCTCTCGTGATGGTTAAATAAACACATTAGTCAAAATAATTATTAATATGTTGGCATTAGTTTTGTAAAAATTAAGCAGACGATCAGAAGAATAGTTTCAGAATTAACATAAAGAGAAATCTGTAACGGTAAATGACATACCTACAATGGTTTTAGCATTTACGTCAGATTATTTACTTTCGAAATGATTCACTGTGTTTTTTCACGAAGTTTCACCGGAAAAAGCCGAAGAGTTCCGAAGCGATAGTCAAACTGTACGTCTTATCTTGGAACTTAGCAATGTAACCAAGGATGCAGCTTGGTGTCACTATATCACTAAACCATTTAATAGGTGAATGACTTGATAAAATAAGTATAAAATATAATTATTTCTTGTGTAATACACAAATGTATACCCTCCCCGTGGCTGCGTGGTTATGAGTGGGAATTCAAAGGATCGAGTCTCGGTAGTGCTCCGTTGATGAGCCGCCAGCTAGTTACATAATTGTGGTCGTAATGTTGCCTGTCTGCCAGTTGTATGGGAGGTAGGTAGGTAGGGAATCGGGAGGTAGATATGCTCAAAAAGTACATAATATTATATGTTCACATGTTATTGCAAAATATATTGTTTTGCGATCTGTGATCGAAAAATAGAAATGTTATATTCAAAAGAAGGTGTCTCCTTAGTCAGAAATGGTTGACCCTTTAACATAGGGGTGAAACTATGATAAATAAACACATTTGACACGATAAACATACGTTTGACTTCATAAATTTTAATGTAATAGCGATGGTGTTTGGTTGACACATTGTGTCATTTTTTGTTTGAAAAGTCAAGTTGTTCACAGCTTCTAACGCTGATTTATTACGGAGCGCAATTTTGGCATTTCGTTTAATTCGAGTAATAACTGACATCACTTAAAATTTTAACAGAAACAGAAAAAACATTAGTTGATTTATTAAAGTCTCATTAATATACATTGTACATAATACTAGCTACAACAATTATATCGTAAAAAAAGTATATCGCTACTCAAGTTGAGTTACATGAGACTATACGTTAAAAAATACACACATTATTTAACCATTGAAATAATGTCATAACTCGTAGTATGTAGATCATTCTCTAATATTGTATTACCCCTTTCCAATATCACGTGATGTGTTTTTAGTAGTAATAATAATATTTTATATACTTTCTAGAGAGGGACCCGGCAAAACACGGTAAGAGAAACACAACGTCGTGGTTACCGTTACTTTTATGAACACATTTTTTTTTATTTTACAAGTCACATATTTTTGTTATAGTCAGATCTATCCTACAATGAAGTCTACTTGTTTGTCATGCATTTTTCAGTTCAGTTCGGTTATGTTTCGTTTATTGTTCATATATTTCGGATTTGTTTTTGGATAAGCACTATGTATGTACATCATTTCGCTTTGTAGCCATGTGTCGTTTTGTTTAGTTATTTATTTCGCAAACGAAAACACCGCTTATTTACTATGTTTTAATGGAGGTATTTGGGTGAAATACATTTAAACCTCACTTAAAGACCACCTTTAATATTAAGACCACGTCATTTATAAGACCGGCTTTCATCAGAGCCGAAGGTGGTCTTATTATCGAGGTTTCACTGTATTACTATTTTTATCTACAAAAAATCCTCAATCGATAATTGTGTCAATTTCTCTTGGGATTTGAGTCTTTTCAATATTTCCCGTTCACCCAGTTACCTCCCCTGATAATTATTTATAAATGTTATTAATTGTTTTTGTTCGTTTATGAATATTTTACGACGAATACATCGTAGCGTAACTTGTACGCATTTATGCATAAAATAACTATGTCAGATTTTCCTGTAATTTGTGTTAAAAATTAGCAATTTTACTTCAAAGATAAAAATGTCGCTTTGATACACAAATATTATTGTGTAACAGCTGATCTGAAATCTATGCAAAACGGGTAGCAAGTTAGAATAAATATAAGGGGAATTTTAACCCTTAAACAAACACGCGACTGATAAAATTCGAATTTGTTATAGTTAATCGACTGACTACTTTTGTGTACCTTGGGCTTTGTTAATACACCGAGCCCCTTCTTTCTTTGTGTCCCCGATTTCAGTTTTATTCGACACAGACGAAAACACATACTTTCATCAAAGTTTAAACACGACCTTAAAATATCTCAACAAAAGAGGCAGATATTTCATTCGATTTTATACATTTAAATTTCTTTATTTCAATTTTGTCGACTGCGGAATAGTCCATTCTGTAACCACAGGGGTGTGGTAGACAGACGCTCGCTTTTGTTAGACTGTTATTGACAGATTCATCCAAGCGCATCAGGCGCTCATTAACGTTCATAATGGATCTGCGTTCGCACTCTCTCTAGTTCGACTTCTGTTTAAACGTGAGATTTACTCTGTCGTGAGAAGAACGATAGCATCGTAGCATAGTATAAATATTGGCTGTTCGGAGATCACTTGGCACTAGCGGATTTTTAGGTGTCGTGTTAACTTAATGTTGTGCTCTGTGACTTTGTTGTGCATCTTTTGATAACAAAAAATAACATTTTTTATCACTGAAAAATATACAAAAGATTTAATATTTAAATTAACATTTATTTAATTTATTTGTGTGTATGTGTGCATTTTATTGCTGAACAATTATATACGTGTTTTGTCGTGTATATAATTACGTATACATATATATATTTGGTATAATATATTATATAAATATTGTTATCACTAGTGATATAATATTAATCAAGTGGTTCACTTCGAATTCTCTCCAAAATGGTCGCAGGTGATGGTACGTAACTATTCATTTTTATTATTTTATTTAAATTTTATTTTATTATTTCCTCTTCACTGTATTGTGTTAGTTGTAATTTTGTGGTATTTTACAATTTGTTTAATATTAACATAGAATTGTTTTAGCTAATATTTTAAACAATATATCATGTGTATATTTTTACGTATCACTAACACTTTTACTACGAGGGTAATAATTTATCATATTAACCGTTTATATTGACCTACCTAAATTCTATGCATATTTATCATCCCTTAGTTACGTGATATTCACTATGCATGATTTATTCAGGACTTAACGTGAGCTATTTTTTTTCATTTATTTTTGTGCTATATGTACATGTAAGAATTTTTGCTTGAATGAAATACTTTCGCTACAGATTTGTGTAAATGATATAACGTTACATAGAAACCAGCAAAATGGCACATAGATAATTATATACTCATTATCATTGTGGATTTAATTATCATAATCTATTTATGCTTGGTACAGTGGTAGTTATTGGCGTTGTAAACTTACACACAAGTGGGAGGCCAATACTTTTTGTTCATGGCATTTTTTCACGTCGAGAGTTATGGGCTATAAGTCTTCGAGATCATGGCTTCTCTCTGAAAATATTACACACTGTAAAAGAATGGCTTTCGAATCACTATGGTACTCGACTTGACTAATTAACACAATCCGATGGGTTCTTTCTAGCAATGTATTTGTTTGTATAATGAAGCATTCCATTCACTTATATACAACTTCTGCTTGTTATCAGTTCTTTGTATTCAGACATAGCACATACATTAGCATTAGATAAGATTATCTTCCTGTAGCATATTTTCGCCACCTGATTTCTAGCCAACAAAACAAAAACATGGGGTTAAGAAGACTGCCTTAATGAGATCTCGAACCGATCAAACGTATCTCCCCATCAGCACCAAAGCCAATCCGTACCGGCTATTGTTTTCATTTAGACAATTTGTTTAAATTATTTATGCTTTCCAATCAAATATTCATAGTTTTACCATTCCAATTGAATGGCGGGCATAAACATAATCAATACGGTTTGCGAATCGTAATATAAACACAAAAGCATGATACGTCTTACATATCCGTCCGATGTTAGAACTGAAAAAATCATCTTTAAAGATTTGTCGCTATATACCGGTGGTTACATTTGTTCATGTTATTCATAGAATGTTATGATACATAAGGTCGTTTGGTACTGTATTAATTATTGCTACAATCTAGACAGGAAACGGTTCCCACAAAGACTACACCCAAAGTTCAACACAGCAACCACTTTTCTGTGTAACAAGATTCCGTTTACATAGATTCGGAGATTTATGGCCCGACCCTGAAAAGTTTAACTGCTGCTGCAGTAGCATAGAAGCTCACTCAAACTACACATACTGTTTCAACATGATAGCACCACGTGATCTAGGCTACTGATAAGCCTTGTTGGCTTGTCGTCATGTATTACACACCGTAGTTTACAACTTAACACGCATCGCGAATTTATTTTACACACTTCTTCGTAGCAAAATTTTATCTTAACATTCAGACACAATGAACTATTTTCCCGCCTTTTTTTCGACATTTTTCCGTCTATCCATTTAAACCGAGATAGTAACAAAATGAAAGTACATATTTTTGTGAGATAAGATCTTGATACACGAAGTTTGTAATCGGTGTGTGATAAAATTTGGTGTAAAATACCCGAAAACATGATGTTTACGTGCAACCCTGTATATTGATAAATGTTTTATACACGTTTATGATAGAAAATCTAAGTTTAAGGGCGATGAAAAAGGGGTTAGGATTTATCTCGTTTTACAACGCAAACAAAGTAACGTAAAATCACTCGCGCTTTTAAATTATTTAATGGTTCAATAATTCTGACGAATGTTTAGTTGATGTTATAAATAGGTCCCTTTAATGATAGTAGATTTAGCATAATATTATACTAGACGCGCGAAGAAGTGCACAAAGCACATGTTAGAGGTTTTTGTGAAATGACGTCATGGTGTTTTGACCGGAAACTACAATCTGTCTGTTTTGGCCCCTTTCCTGTATCCCTAAATTCCACACTGACCACATGTTTGATTCAAGACCACCCTTCGGGTATTTTATACCGTTTTATAATCCCTGTCTACATCATATTTTTGATTGACGTGTCTATAACCCGTACCTGTAACGTTATCAGCCCGTATCTAGACGTATCATTATATAATCTACGAGTGTTAAAGTCATTTTAAGCTAGCTTATACATCGATATAAATACTTTTTATCAATGATCTGATAATGATTATCCTTACACTGATGTATCATAATAAAATCCCCATCATAACATGATCACGACTGATAAGCCCTGTTGGCTTGCTGTTTGATGCAAACACGATTATTTGAGGTTACTAATAAATATCAATGCTTATTAACCGTAGGTAGTGAATAGTTCACGTCAATCATGTAAAAATATAGCAGTGAAAAGCATCGTGTCTGGGAATGATCGGAATGAGGAATTTCTCTTCGACATTTTGTCGGTAATATTGACTGAGTATACCTTTAACTGGCTGCAAGCATTGTCTTAATCAGTCCACGATTCGAATTTAAGACTTACTGTTATTAGTTTTGCATGTTTTCTCGGACAAACTTGAAGCCAACTCGATCATTAGTCGCTCCAAGGAACTAACGTTTCCCTACTGTGTGTGCCCGAAGTCATATTGTGTCTACCAGCAAGAAATAATGAAAGACAAGATATATATTATTCTACAACAAAGCGAATCTAACAATGCTAACTTAATGATGCCACCAAGCGCATGCATAATTCTGATTTATGCAGATCCTAATAACAGTTGACACACAGTGCATTTGGTAGACTGGTTGATCCAAATAGAACCTGGCATGCAGTATGTTTTAATGGATCTGTAACGATTTCTCTCTACGTTACGATTATACGTATTACTGTTTGTTTGATCATACGTTTCTTTATATCTTCTAATGAAGACAGTTTAAGAGCGCGCCATTCTCCGCGTGATTTGTTATTGACAATAAAGTAGAATATTATGTCAAATATGTGATTATTACAACGTGTCATTTTTACGATGTCACCGATTATTTGTAAGTGTGAATTATTGAATGTGTCCTAAAAACTGAATAAGGTATTAGGGGACCTGTCATCATCATCATATTTTAACAGACTCTGGGAGATTTCTTAGAACGCACGCATGACAAACCCTTAATGCACATGTTGTTCAAACAGGGAATTAAGGACCGTCAGGGGTCGGAAATAGGAAATATAATCCCAGGGTATTAATTTTCCATATTTCTGTCAAAGATAAAACGGGAATATCAGTTTGTATAAAATGATGGATGCCTTATTCTCTTAAGCAGACTAAACAAACACTAACGACTGTATGGTTCTAATGGAGGCTCTCCTGTTTGTGAATGTAAATCATACAACATAATCTACATCCAAAACCAGGAAAACTTGACGGCAAATCGATAGGAAACTCGGAGACATAATCAATAACCAGACATCAGTATTTGTAGACATGCACGGATACGAAACTACCACAGAATCCTGATGTGTACCGATTAGTTCTAAATATAGATATATAGAAGCAAAAAAATGACCTTAGTTTCGAATATAATTGTTAAATGGCTATCTAATGTATTTTTTTATCGGTTTTATGGTAAAAAACATCGATAAAAGCATTCAAAACGGTATCAGGCTCAAATGAAAATATTTCTTGTGAATCTATTTGAACAGTGCAGGAAATGGTACGCGTCAGATTGGTACTGCATAATAGAATGTTAGAATTCATGTATAATACGTCATTAATTATTCAAAACCTATAACAGTCTGCATATAGAGATATAACCGTGTCGTTGATTTGTAAACACCGAGTATCAGCGTTTTATTGATTCCGATCAGAGTTACAGAAAATGGCGCCATTGTTACACAGATAAAACCCATTTGGTGATGTTTATTTTACGCGTCGAGTGATTTGACGGTAGTCATTCTGCCTGAAATCAATGGACGCTTGTAAAAATATTGGTGTTTCTTTGCGTATGAAATTGCTGTCGCCCTTAAACACTTGCAGACGATATTTTCCTCCGGTTTCAAGAGTTGCTGTTAAAACCCTGACCTCGTATTTCGATTGTAACAATATATCACTCAGGAACCACCAGGCAAATCTTCATTGAAATTCATAACAATTCCACTACCATTGTTTTATATAAACACTAACTTTACAAGTTTAGAATAGTTCAATAATCGTTTTATCACTTGGGGACTATATGATATCTTGAACTCGAGTGTGGTATCTTCACACGCCTTGATCCATATTTAGATGATAATTTGGAGTGATGTACCACTTATCATTACGGTTAGACACAAACATTATCATTGAGTACTTATCAGGGAAAAAAATGATAATAAGTGTATTTTTTCTGGGTTCTCAATACTATTTCAAAATTGGAATCCTGAAAAAGTTTTCAGCTAAAAGTTTGAATTCTTTAATGAGCTTTTAAAACAGACTTTTTAAAAAACAGATCTCCCAAGAACAAAAGTAAGGGCAAAGGACTCAAAATTAAGAGTTCCCGTGCCCCTTTTTTACCAATTAAGGGCTATCGTTTATAATTAGAGCTACATTATGGTAATCACTAACATTAACATTATAAGAAGTCACGTGTAATATGAAATGGGTCTAGTCTAATACACGTCTGTGTCTGGTTAGTACACGACTGAGTATTTGTATTCTCAGGTAAATTAAGAAATGTTGAAAAGCTTGACTCGTGTCGACATTAAATTGAAATGACTTTTAAGGTTAATGTGTAAAGCTCCCTGTTTATTTGGGTCACATTCCCCCATCAGTTAAGGGATTTATTTGTAAAGCTTTTGTATCTGAATACGTCGGATGTTGGTGGGTTTTGAATTTAACTTTAAAACACAATTTACAACAATAGAAATTGATGACATTCGATTGAAATACGAGGTATGGGCGTTAACATTAACCTAAAAAAATGAAAGAATGTCGTCTGCGCCGTGTTGAATTATCCATGCATGGTTAAATAAAGGTTTCCTGGGGCCCCTAAACTGACCCCTTTGTACACAAGACTACCGAAAATAAATTTGGGGAAATGTGTAAATCGAATTTTACGCGCGTATATGGGTGACAGATGGGAAGCTTGTACAGACTATAACGTGAACAGCTGGTTGGAGTTTTGTCGTCTGTTAACAAGTTTAAATCATCGTCTGGTCGCCCCGAAATACTACACAAAGACATTGAAAATTAGGACGATACCCTTAAACTATTTTTGTATAATATAAATTAACACGCTTTGTTTGATGATTCATAATTTGCATGTTATAATGCCTTCTCAATTTATTATCAAACCCCATTGTGTAATCAATTATTAAAATACTGACATATGATACGAAATGCGAAACGTTAATGCGTTGTATTCTTAAATCATTTAGAGCATCAATTTTACATTACTATTTCGAATATTTATTTAAAAATTAACTACTTTATTGTTGCATATTAGTAAAATATTATTACGATGTTAATTATAAATATGTTAAACATGTACTATGTGGTAAGTTGGCAAGTACAGTCTTTGTGTTGAGATATTAATGAAATCCTTTGTGAGCAAAAAACTATTAAGTGCAATATAAAACAGAGTCGAACGACAGCTGTCGTAACTTACTCGCTGTTTGTGTAAATACTTTTTTATAACCAAAACTTTGATAACTCGCAGCATTGTATACGTAGGATTGGCGCTAACACAGTTTCTTCATAATCACCTAATACTCTCACAACATAATTTACACATATAAATCTATTAATTGTATAAATATGATATTATAACTAGACTGCCGTTAGATTTCTCAAGATTCGCCAGATTTGATTAAAACGTAATTAGTTTAATGAACTTATATTTTTTTTAAATTATAGAATGAACCATTTTTATGACATTTTTTGGCGAATATTAACAGCCTGATTGGAGTGTACATATGTAAAGGCTATTCGGATACCTTCTAGCACTCTAGTGTTGTTATTACGTCACACATATTGAAGTCACGTGTGTAGTTTCTTCATCTCTATTGTTTGTAATTGTATTTTTATCAACTAATTGATTTCTGGATGTTTTATTACTTTTATAAACTTCATTCTGTATGTAGTCTTAACTCGGTAGTTTCCGTCGTAAATCGGAAGTAGGTAACAGACGTAGACACCACCCGTTGTAATATTTAACAAGTTAGTATTGTATTGATACACTTTCTCTTATCTCGAATTAAGCTGGTGATATGTTTGCTTCCGTTCTTTAGTAAATAATTATTGAATTGACAAATGTGTTGACATTTTTTAAACCTGTCGCAAACTGTGACCCGAAAGTAGCACTTCAATTTCCGCTTGAATAATCAACGATTTAAACGCTGTGAAATGTATCAAAGTACTGGAAGTTTTTAACAAACTCAGTTAAATTTAAGCAGAAAATCTCGTTTAGTCTCAGACAGTCCGAGATCTCGCCGGATCTGTAACAAAAATGTAATCTATGATGTTGCTTTGTGATATTTCAAGCACATAGAATGTAGGCCCAGTTCTTACTGAAAACTGCCTTGATTAATGCTTAGCAGTATGTCTACTACATCTTATATTAACCGTCTACATAAAGTGTGAGTCCTTAAATTATTAAGTAATATAATATAATTTTATAAGTATATGTATACGCTGACATATTGTTCAAACAAATATGTAACATCATTGTGGTTTGTGACAAAAACCTTGTTTGCAAGATCGTGTCCGAGATTGGGTCGCCATAAACCATACGACTACTGGTTAATTTGTGATTCTTTTTATGGTTCCGTTTTTTTATTGGACCGGATTGTTATCAGCTTTTAGCCTCACCAGTCTCAAACGAAACAATATGGCGGGTTTAAATAATATATGAGCTGACATCACCACTGATGGGGAACGCCTCAATAGTTTTAAATATTTCATTTGTCTACACAACGGCATTGTCAATAATTTTCTGCAGTCCCATGAGCTGATTTGACATAATGGCTTATACCACGGTTCCATTGATCTCAAAATGCGGTCCGCGGTCATTTCCAAGTATTGCAATATACTAATAGTTCTGGCATTCTCTCTGAGAACTTTTATCGATGAATGTCCAATTATTATTCCTTAGGGAAACAAGAAATATCCATATCTCGATTATATTTGTCCGAGGCATCAATTTACATGGTCGAATAGCTAGGGTTAGCTTTTCATTTCTATCTATGAGGTATTGTCCAGTTAGCAAATTTATCAAGATAGTGCAAACGCTTGATTTATTTTATACAATTACCATAGAAACGTTGAAAGAAGCGTTAGGTCATAAATCGTAGCAATAAAACGATCGTACATGAGTGAGTGATGTTTTCTATGCTACACATGAGGCTACGTTAAGAGCTCTCAAAGCTTTGAATGATGCAAAGAATGCTGAACTAGTTCTTCTAGAAAATACAAAGGACTCTAAGCACGATTTTAATCTATTCTCCCTGGATTGATAAACGGTGCTTTCTAGACAGAAATAAAACGAGAACATCAGTTTGAGAATGGTCTCAAATGAAAATAGTTTCACTCGTTTCTATCAAAACATGAAACCAGCACCAAGCTATTGTTTTGAAAAGTTTCAGATTTTTCATTCTTCTTGTTTCTAAAATCAATACGGATAAATCCCATCAACTCGCCCTGGCTTCAAGTTATACCAATTTGTACACACATTCATTGTTGTATTGAATTTCCTTTCATTTCTCTTTTCTGTGATTCAGACTTTCTTGGAAAGTTGGAATGAAAGCAAATCGAGTAGAATAAAAACGTTCATCATTGATTTCCAATCCACCGTTCTGTTATTCTGACAATCTGAATAATAGTGTTCAATGATATATGCTTCCATTTGCGTTATGCGTCTGTGTATTTCTGTCAATAGCATTTATTTGTTTTGATTTTATGTTCATGTGATTGACACATCGTCATCATCACAATATAAGTCACTTTGAACGACGTCACTATCTTCTACATCTACATCATCACCATCATCACAACCACCATCGTCTCCAGCATCATCTTCGTCATCATCACTATCATCATAGACATCATTATCAGCAGCAATATCATCATCATCATCAATACCACCATCATCACTATCACCACCACCATATACATCATTATCAGCAGCAATAGCATCATCAACAACAGCAGCTACATCACAATCAGTGCCAGTATCTACATACTTACAACTTTTAGTATGATCTTCCAAACATCCGGCAAATCTCTAGGTTTCGTTATATATAATTATCTTCCAAGAAAACACCAATAAATCAGGTATGAAATTGGAAATTTTTACTTCTCTAAAACTCATTAACTGTTGAATAAGATTTTTTACATTAAACTCAAACGGTATGAGACCCTTGTACTTTCCTGTGAGTATTCCGTACTTAACCTTGGCACATATGGTTTCTGTTTAGCCTTCCAGCAACGTATAATGATTTGAGTTTTTCTCTCTATAAAATAATTCATTTTCGCTCTTTTCATAGCAATTATATCCTTCCGCGATCAATTTACTGTAGCGGATAGCAGTAAATTTCCGCTAAACATGCTAAGGGTCTGAAGAAATCTCTGTTTCTTTACGTGAACCATTAAATTTGCCTGCCGTTTTTTTTGTCTAATGCGGCACGCTTCTGCTCTTGTCCATCAAAATCTGACGGTTTTCAAATAATAAGAACTACTTAGCGCGGCCCATATACGCGGAAGAAGTTCCACACAGGTGCTATCACTCATTCATTTCAATTCTTAATGACGCAGTCATTGCGCAGCGTTTGGTATGAAATCGAGTACCAACAATTTCGACGTTAAAAACATACTTGAAATAATTCCAGTTTCCCTTAAAATCCGGCAGGTGCCAGGATTTGAAATAGATGGTTATTTCCGCATTACTCTTCAACATGAACATAATTATACATTATGCATTAGTCTCTCGAACTTGTCTTAAAATAATTATTCCCGAAGTGGGTATTTATATCGAGTATAAAGCGTAAGGAAATGTCATTTAAGTTCTCTTTTATAGATCTTGTCAGTTTCCGACAGTAAAGAACATGCAAGAATCCCTGTAGAGTTCCACTGTGCATTTGCCCATTTAATAATCTTCATGTCTCGATACATGTAAGTATTCCAATCTGCTCACAAAGTGAGGAATTTAGAGACGTCCTGTGTTATTTTCGTACACAGTACATTCGTCCCCCGTATTAATTAACTCGCGTGCTTTCAATTTCTTTAACTATGTTCTCCTACAACGTATTCAGTTCTTTCACCGTTCGTCTTTGATCTTTTTCCAGTTACTGTTTAATTCATTAGATGCAGCACTTGAACGTAAGTGGGCGGAGTCCAGGTACACACTAATCTAACGAACGTTTTAGGCTTCTGACAATTTTTCACCTTGTCAATTTGTATTTACCGTACTCATTCATCAGAAGCGAATTGCACGTCAAAAACATCTACCGTTCCCAAGACGTGTTTTTTGTGTTTCTAATTGAAGTCCCAAAAATGCTATTCCTCCTCTATTTCCTCAATAGCGCATAACGAACATAGCATTCCATGCGTGAATCTTGGCTTGAAAATATGATAAATGTTATTCTTTGTCTTTGCTGTAGAGACTTAATAATTATGATCGCTTAGTACTTTCTATGAATTGTCATATCACGGCATTCCCCGGACATTGTAGATGTCAGTCATGCCAAAATATTCTAAACGACATAATGGACGTTTAGAATAGTTCTAGCTAAGATCCGCGCTCGGATGCTATCGTATTAAAATCAATTCGTGATGTGACCCTATAATGTTCATCACTATCACATGACCATGAAATACATCAGTATTGGCTGATCCATCAACTATTTCGTCACCATTTCTACCATTGTCATGTTCATTTACTTTCTTTTCATCATCATTTGTTTCATCTTTTAATGTTTCCAACACCACCTTCACCATCTCAGCACCACTTATAATATATGCCTTAGTAGTAACATGTTTTCTCTTACCATTCCAAAAAGTCGTGATTGTATTCAGTAAGTACAAAGGTTTGATCAGTTGTTTTACTATCTTGTATTATATCTTATATGTCATCATTAATGTCGCTATCATCAAGGCTATCACAATCAGTTTTCTATCACCAGCAATAACAGCATGTCTATATCCACGCCATAAGTCACCGTTTAAACTCCATAACCCTCCACCATATTGAATTTATTTAGACTTTTGATTAATGCCGCATTAATTAGCCATTTATTCCCTCTCTTTATTTATCAGTGTTATTGTCTTTGTTTATTTACAATTCATCAAGTTTTCCCCTGTTGGTACTATATAAATCTCTAATCTTACAATCATTGTTGATGGTTTTCATGTTGCTAATTGTTATCAAAGTTTCCTGATACGGCTCATATAAAGGTCATATCTACTTACCTTTAATCTCATTCCAACCTGCTACCAATTTATCTGCTTAATTAGACGGCACGTGCCTTTAAATAAAAACACAAACGAGAAGCAAATATCCGGAGAAAACTAGAGAGTTTTCGGGGGTTCTTGTTATCTTCGTTTATTGTTCTCTGTCTACATGTATACCCTGGTTTCTTTAGCATTCTCTTTAGCTGATGTTTGGTTTTTCAATCTTAAAATCACGGGAGGAGATTTTAAAGACCGCATTCGGTTTACATTGGCTTGATTTATTTCCGTATTTTAAGACTCCATCTAGCTGATCATTTACGTAACCAATGTCGGCTCGTGTACGAATAAGATTCTCTGATTTGGAAGAAAAACAATCTCTTGACTAACTAGACGACTTTGGTATAACATGTAATAAGATTAGTAATGCAATCATGGAATTTAATTTTATTCAGTTTGATCAGTAAGCAGTCTCAAATTATTAGATTTTGGAAAATGTCGATTTTCCAAAAACATAAATAATTGGGTAATCCTCTTGGAGTGCCAGCTGTGAGATCTTGTGGATTTATTTGAAGATTATGTGCATATTGCTTCTAGTGGGTTAGTAATAAAATTTACTCAAGTGGCGCTCTAAAGATTTTACTGCAACTTATGAACTGAACTGTATTACTGATACTAAATGTGTTGATGTTTTCAATATTCCCTTCATGAGTTGTTGAAACTGGTTCAAGAGCATGACGACCTTGTTCTAGTAAATGATTTGGGAGGATTTTTGGTGGTGGGGTTGGGGGTAATTTTACCTCGTTTTTGTTAATCACCTTTTGGCTATGATTCTGAAGACAACTTGAAGAATTGTTATTGCGATTACTACCAGCTTTTACGCGACAGAGCTAACGGCACTAAGGAGATATGTTAGCTTTAACGATTTTTGATTTTTTTGCAGAACTTTTGTAAATTTTTAACTGATTGGACTGTCTTTCCTAATCAACGAAACCATTAACTTCTCTTTTGCAGTTTTGTATAAACAGAGACCGCGCATTCCGACTGGTTTGAATTAAAATAACTGTAGTTTTAAATTGAAAATACAAGCTAGAGCATGTTGTAGGTAGACAGCAATCCGTTTCTATTTGCAAATTTTCTGCTTGCTGTGAAATAATTCACGAATGAAATTATGCAATTTTAGCATCATCTGGGTTCTTAGTTTTTAGATGGAAACATGGCCAGGCGATCTTGCACCAGTTTAAAGTAGTTTACACTCGATCACGTGATCCCAACATTGTGAAAGTGAAAATTGTGTTGGTAATACGTGATTATGAGCTGAGTTGGAGGGTTCACCAGCTGCTTATTTGAAAATTGTATTGTCTGCTGGCTGAACGTGGTCGTAATTTGTCTATAACTGTCATTTACCAAAGTAAGTCCCAATTGTCAAACGTTCTTATGGTGAGTCTACACATGTTTTTCTGTAATTTAACTCTTACTCCACCAGGGTTCTCACTAGAATTTGAATACCATGGTTTTGGAAAACATTGCAGTTCTTCAATGCAATTTCCTTTCAACGAAATGTTGCCAGAAACAGGAGTCCCGTGGAGTCTAAAAGGCACAATTAATGGTCCAGTGAGAACCATGTATACATGAGAATAGGTTTTTGTATCTGTCATTGAAGAGTTCGGTAAAAAATTGTCATTTTAACATAAATTAACGCACACAACTTCATTTATCATTGTGACCTTTTCTTGTGGAGCAATATTGTACTGGTGGATAACGTAGAGACTCTGATTAGGTCAACTGACCACTGTATAGAATTGAATTGCTGTTGAAACACGGCGTCAAACTTCCCACAATGTGCTGTTAAATCACTGCAAGGTGTTTAAAGGACCATGACAACTTGAACAAACGAATCTGACTGTCAGTGTGATTGCTGCAAACGATTGTAAATGTCATCTCAATACAAACTTTGACCGCCGTATACAATTGGACAAGTGTTGAGATGGCACACCTCTCAAAACACTCACACCAAAACTACCGACCTCGTCTCAGACATGATTGTGTTCAACGAATCCTAAGAGATTTGAGGACGTCGCAGTCACTTTTGATGAAAAAAGGAAACACATTTTGACTATCAAACAAAACGAATACAGACGTTTCGGTCTAATTCCATAAATTATAATGTGAACCGTGGGAATTCGTAACTGGACTTGATTTAATTCTTTATTCTTAACGTGTGATGGCAATTCTATTGGGAATGTTGAAAATTGGATTTGTTGAATTATTCAGATTTCTTTCAATCCCAAGTTGAATTGTCAAGAAATTGATAGAAAAACTAAGTGGCAGTAGCGAAAAATTGCAGCTCGATTTAAAAAAGAACAGAGATGAGTTCTCGATTTGTCGCTAAAAGTCTTAAATGTCCAAATATATTCAGCCGCCATTTTGTCCTTATTTGTAACCCGTATGTAGACTGGTTATCGGTCACGCTAGCGTCTGTGTATAGTAAATCCTAATTAGTTACTGAGAGACAGTCTATTGTTCGTCAGTTATTTCACCTGGGAACAATTGATATTAATTATTTACGGCTCAATATTAAAATCCAATAGGCAATATGAAAAACAAGCGGACGTTTGAATTCCCTGAGGTCGTTCGTTTTTCTGATTTCTGTGTCTGTTCATGTCATTATAGTGGCACTATCCAGTTTTGTGTTTGAACAATTAATTTATGAATATGAGGCATCGTGTAATATAACAGGGTATCAATTAACACTTAGTGTCATATACAAACTATTTCGAGATCACTATATTAATTAATTTCCGGGAAAATAGATGGTAATACTCTCAAATTAACGAACGAACAATTATGACATTTTCCGCTTATTGCGTTCATTTCGAGTCAAGGAACCGTTCCGCTAGTGTGCATAACCATTTCGATATACTGGTATGAATGAAAACTTAAACTGATGCGAAATACATTATGCATATTAATAGTCTCATATTCACATTTTGTACATATTTCCATGAATACAAGGCCAACCACCGATTGTGCTTTACTTACAAAAAGCCGTCCCACGTTGCTGATGAATTTACATTAATGTACATTGCAGATGGAAGCTTACTAGTATATCCAGACTAAGCCACTCAAAGCTCCATATTTACTTTGTATCGCTACGAAGCAGCGGAATTTTCTAATTCCACCAAACCATTATCGCTATTCACAATGTCGACAACAGACAAAAACCTCTCTATTATTTTCTTTAGTCAAGGCCCAATCAAACAGTGCAACACACCGGCATGCTTTAACTGACTTAGAATATGGTAAATATTTCTTAATTACAGATACTTTGTTCCCATTCATTGGTACTAGCATGTTTTCTGAGTTAACTGAGAATTTGGCTCAAGATATCCCTGTTCAAGGAGTTCCACTAGATGCTGATTCTCAAGAGTCAAATTGATAATATTTTACCAGTTTCTTTACCATTTTATAACCACATTACCTATAAGTTAGAGAAAAAATGACCATTCAGTCAAAATGTGACTTGTTGGAATTTCCCGGGGTCCCAGGGTCAACGCCAGGGTCAATTGGAATCCCTGATTATAAAACAGTCTAGATTGATGGTACTCTAGAAACTAGTTAGCACAATCATATGTTCTATTATTGGTACTAAAGAAAATCGATCTATAACTTCAGCTTATTTAGTTAAAATAAAGAAGAAAATTAAATTAGGTTGGTCCATGATTATGCTTGATAATGAGGGGATCTTAACTTTGAGTGGGTTTGAAGTTAGGTATACTTTTCTATAAGACTGTAAAAGCGGATTAAACTTTTCTTGGAATTTTACGAATGTCGGATATAAATTTATACCAGAAACTCGAAAATTATACTGGACTGAATTCGAATATTTGCAATAACATTGTAATTCCTAGCTCTGCATCTCGAATGACTCAGCACTTTGATATTTATCGTTGAGAATGGAAGACAGGTTCCATGACAGACTGAAATGAGTACACCGGCATATCCTCAACAATTGGGCGAATTCTGACAAAAAAACTGAATTAAATCATTATTCACGATTCATGATCACGTGATCCGCTTCCGGCGTAGTGTCTGCTGCAAATGCAAAACAAATCCCGCACCGAATATTATTACCGAAATGACGGAATGTAGCGGAACGGATGCAATTGTTTACTCCTGCAAAATCTACCTAATTGCAGTAAAGAGCAGTGAGCCAGATCTCATAAAATATTCAAACAATGACGATTTCATCAGATTCAGCAGATATATTCTAAGCATACTCTGTCTTCAAATACAGATGGCTATTACCCTATTTTACCAATTGCATTTTGTTACCCTAGAGCATATCTTCTTAGATGATCTACTGTATAATTGTTGCATAATGGCACAATTGCTACTTTTCCTACTTTTCGAGTACACATTTTCTGGGACAAATAATTACATTCACGTTAGAACCAATCGCGCATTATATGCTCTGTCTTTTGTATGTTACACAGGGGTGCAATCATTGTTTGTATGTACAACCTAATTTTTCATTTTCGTAATTTCTAATTAAGTACATGTACTTACACAACGTCAGCTTTGTTTCTGTGTATCTTAGCAGCAGGCATGGGTTGTATTTACGTCTTTTGTGTACACGATTTATCACAAATTGTTGTTGAGTGAAAATCTTTTCTACTCCGGTACTTAAGTTCCAGGCGTACGTTATGAATTGTAAATGAATGGTTGATTTGTGGAGCTTTATTCGAGCCACTTCATCCTGAATGTATAAAACAGATGCCAGTCATCTAGACAGACACTCGTGTCAATTTCCGCAACCTTTAGTCCGCACGTACAAGCAGAGCCTGGTTTAAACGTTTGGTTCTGTTATTTATGTTGTACGGCTTGTATTTGCATTTATACCCAACCTTGAACCGTTTTATTGTATACACTTTATACCCAACCATGGTTCTTTTGTTCCGAGATGTTGGATTTATACTCAACTAGTTGCTGGTACACTGGGATTTATACACGACCTTATTACCGAGAAGTAGGAAACGATAGTAGTCTCTTTCTGCATATAAAAAGCGAAGAAGGCACGCTTACTTTTCATCTCTACATAATGTTCATTTGAATGATCTAAGGTAATGTTTTACAGGCGCCTTTGAACAAATATTTTTATTTATAAGCACTTGCTAAAGCAATGTGGTTCGACAACGGTACGTCTGATATAGCTATTATGTCGGATCGTACATGTCGGATAATGCAATGCATTACATAGCTAATGTTTCTGTTAATATAACCGACTGTAACAACATATATTGTATTTTGTGTAGACCTAAGTCCGCCCCGTTTAGCGCCGTGGTTACAACACTTGGCTGTGACCCAGAAGGTCTGGGTCCTGTTCCCAGGGTGGGACAGGTCATGTCCCGCCGTGACGTTTCAATACGGTCATTTGTTCTCTACCTCGGTTTCATGTGGAGAGGTTGTTGATTGATTCCAGGAAAACTGGTTAGGTCAACTGACCGCTCTATATAACTGAAAGAAAATGTTGCAAATGACGTAAAACCCGATTCAACTGTGTAGACCAGTCTTATGTATCCCTTGTACTAAAGCGTTTGTCCTAGTGTTTGGTCCGGATATAGATGGGCTGCATATTGAAACGTGGGCGTTATGTTATGGAAACAGTAATATTTCAATATGTGTTCTAACCGAACAAGACAAATAAATAGATTGAAGCCAAACAAAAAATCGTTTGATTTTAAAATGATTTTAATTATAAAATCAAGAATGTGTCTGACAATATTAGAACCTGCAGATATTTCCGACAATACCACTCTGGGTTGGAATGCGAGCTCATTTCCGGTTTACAGAAATCATTTCCCATTCGGATTTTAATAACGAAAGCTATTGATTGACTGGTATGACTGCCATTGGTAAAATGTCGATTTTTTGCTTCAACAAATAATGTTGTTTACTAGTATAGGCTTTTGGCCATGTTCTCCACAAACTCATATCCGGAACAATGATGCATCCGATTACATATCCACTTCTGAGAGTTTATGACGACGTTCAATGTATTGAAAACTATTGTAGACCTTTTGTTCAATGTAAATGTTTTACATGCAGCATGTGTAGTGTTGTGAGAGTTTCAGGGAACCTCTGTATCCATCACTTCTGTCGCATGTTGGACATTATTCGCATCTGAGGAAATTTCGATTTATTTCAATCATCGACAATTTGTTCACTTCCAACCAGCGCTAATCCGATTTACATTTCTTTGCTATGACACACCTGATGCGCGCAGAGGATCTACGTCATTTCCGCACCTTTTTAATCACGTGACTCATTCCATCCAATCACTGTCGTTTTAATTTGCTCACGTGACATCGTCCGACCAATCAGATTTGTAAATTTAATGGCGTGACCCCATTTTCAGACGAATTAAGCTGATTGCGTGCTTGAATGCCAGCATCTTCCATAACTTTCTTGTAAATCGATTTCTGTCCAATCAATACTGCCTGCAGTAGTCTCGGTATGTGTCAGAGAAGAAAAATTGCTCGGGAACACGCACTCAAAATTCACAGACCGTTTCGTGCTAGGAAAGCTAAAGATATCGTCCTTTCTAGAAATACATATAGATAACCTTAATTGTTTTGCTTACTTTTATTGGGTCATAATTATATCCTATTACCAATGCTGTATTATATCGAATATTCTGTCTCTTGTCACGTGATATTGTCTGGTTTCTTAATTCATGTATTTAATATCTTATAAGGTATAATAAATTGACACGAAGCAGCACTTTAATGGAATATTTGTAAAATAAGACATCACTGATGTGGACCTTAACGCAAACTAAATTCATTTCGTAGTGTACCACTGGCACTAGCGTCTTCCGAGATAAGGAACTAAACCGTTATGATTTGTGCTGCTAGCAAATTATAATAATTAGAACACTGCATTTTCAAAAGACTTAGTTATGGCTTTTTGGCATGTAACAACGTAAACATGTATTTCAAACAGGTGATGTATTGACTTGCCAAACTTGTGTAGAATGTTCTAAAATTGAATTGCTTTCCTCTGCCAAAACAGGTACATGTTTGTTATTACAAAAATGTTATTCATCTTCCTGTACAATGGCTCAACAAAGCTTACGTTCCATACTTTCTTAAAACGTTTTATTGCGGTTAACTACGTTTTCTTATTAATAAAACTACCTCTGATGATTTTCTTGTGCTGGCATTCTGCCAAGAATATTTTCAATTTTCCTTTTAATTTAATTAGTCGGGAGATAATAAGGTATGCTTTTACCTGGAATAAACAACCGAGCGTTCTTATGTTTTCAGTGTGTGCATTTAACGCTTCTATGAGTCTCGTTTATTTTCTCTTACCATAAATACATTCGGAAAACCTCGGCCAACTACGTCAATTTATTAGACTAACGAAGTAGTACGGAAATATCCGAGAGCTGACGAGAATGACCATAAATAATGTACGCGCATAGTCCCTAGCAACAGTCTGAAATGTTGGGCCCCAGCTAAGCCAGTCATATATGCTGCCGGTTCGATGTACTTGATACGTCTATATTAGATTTACGAGTTCGTAAATACCAACACCATATTAGGTAGACTGTCTAATGTGCGTTATGGATTTATGAGTCTAGGGAACTTATTGAAAATACGTACAAAACTTACTTTTGTTCTTATAAATGCGACCTACCATCATATAAACACCCTACCACAGCTTAGACTAATCTACTTGTCAGCTTTCCGGCGAGAAACGTGCAATAAACGAGCACCCAGTAGGTTTCCTAATTCTTGTTTATTGCGATGTTGCGGTGGTTCCGCGAGTTTTAAAATAGTATTGCCGACAGTTAAGTCGAGTTGTGTAGACTTTAATCAAGCATTGTGAAGCTAGGAGTGTTTATCCGGATCTTAATGTTTATTTAGATGACTTTCACATATATATCTCACTGCGTACTAACATGAAGTATTAACTTTTCCGAACTGGTCGTATTTAGTGCCGAGACTTTAAGAGACATTTGACTTTTCACATACTAAGGGGTAATATTTTGTGATATGCTAGCACCGGATTTCCAGACGGGGCGTCATCATGATTTAGCGCACCGCTCGTGTGTGTGTGCAGCTTGTCGATGGATTCTATCTAGATAGATCTGTTAGCGCCATTGACCGATTTTTCATGTTCCTCAAAACATGACATTATTTGACATGTTCATGCAGATACCGAGACGTTCACCCATCTGTACAGATTATTTCACCCTTTCTACAGATTCCATTGGGTAATACTATATTTGCAAAATATCTGCATTCGAATGTTTTGACAACAGTTAATTAGTTTAGAGAAAAAAATATGGAAAGGCCTAAATCTGTGGTTTGGAAGTCATACGTTCAAGTATAACCCAGGGCCGATACCCGCGTACCGGACACCGATTCTTGTTCCACGTGCTTAGACTCATCGGAATGTCATGTTTGTCTTATTCTTACGGAGAAACCGTTTTTGTTTTCAAGTTTTAATCACGGCGTGTTATTCTTACAGATGTTACCAATGAGGAAATAATCACACTCAATTATTGGAAGATAAACTTTCTCGTCTGCTGCAGTCATAATTGTTGATATCGTGTAATTACTGGCCGTGATGTTTTCCATTTTTACCACCAGGGGGCGTGGCGACGTGTACTTAGGAATCGTACTGATTCTATCTGTTTAGGTCAAATGTTAATTATCTTCGTCTGACTGCTGTTGGTGTTGTTGTTGTGGGTGGTGGTGCTGCTGATTCCGCACGTACTGCTGCTGACGTTTCAAAAAAGGGTAATTTGGAATAACAACACAATGATTTATGAATTGTACCTATCTTAGCATAATAGACATGAAAAGTCGTCGTAACCTTTTAGTTAAACAATAAACGCCAGTAAGCGAATAACTAAAGCTGTTTTAATATTATACAGTAAAACCTCAATAATAAGACCACCCTGAGAACCCTAGAAAACCTGTCTTAATATTGAGGTTGAATAAAGAACAAAAGTTGTGAATGTGGACTTAAAAATCGAGTTCTTAATATATGATGGTCTTTAAGTGAGGTTTTAGTGTAAATATTATCTGAGCATTAACGCAATATCAAATAATTGTAGTTTATCGCATTTTAGCTGAGAATATTTGAGCTAATTCTCATATATCACTGTAAAGATAAAACTTAAATACATTTTAATTATGATAAGATTTATGACTTGAATAGCAGTTACGCTGTAAATGATCGATATTCACTCAAAATCTCGTAAAATACCGTACGCGCGAGAGTTCCCTGGAGTGTTGGAAATTACGTTAGAAATACGAAATTTCTGTGAATTTGTCATTCTTGAAACATGAACCAGATTTGATATCCCAGAATGCAATACGTGTTTGGAATTGTTCTTAAATGCCATTGAATTCATGGATAATGACGAACAAAGTGTTTAAGGACATACATTTTGTAGTTCAAAGAAAAGCAATACAGTATAGACACCAAACTGTCAGTAATTGTCCCAACGATGAAAACAAAGATAGTCCAAATATTATGATGGCTGACATTGTTGCGTGTTCAAAGACAAATACTGATGTAATTAAGTTGTAAAGTCACTATAAAGGAACCGGAGAGTTCAGAAGAAATTATTTATCTTCCGGTGTCGTGTGGAAAATACCATATTTCTCATTTTTTTAATACTCGGGTGTGTCTGTTGAATTATTTTATCATTATAAAACATTGCCAAACACATTCCGTCACGAACAGAGATTTTGCAGTATTGATTTGTTTTGAAATCAAAAATGTCTCAATTATTTGACTTAATAAGATATTGCCCTGTCGTGACCCTTTTTAAGTGCAGCCCCTTTAGATAGCCACACATTATGTCTCATTTTAGTGAGCAGAAAATGATGACGTCATCACACAAATTGATCAGGTGACCGTCAATATTGCTGAGTCATTGTTTAAGCTTCTGCGCTGCACGTCGCATCCTTTTAGCTAACATCACATAGGCGTTTATTGATCGCCTGAGACGCTGGGGAATTGAATTACGCATACACAGCGTATATCACAGACGATAGAAACAAGATACCATCACAAATCACTTCTGTATTCCTATACAATGCGTAAATGCGTTCTTTTCTGAGTGGGGTTTCTAAGGTGACGCTTGTGCAAACAGTTTTAGAACCTTCTGCAATTTTATAACAAAATTAGTTTTTTTCGAAACAAGTTCTGCAAATTGTAATACATTGTACTAGTAGCCAGTGTGGAGATTTTAAAGCCAATGACTATTTGTCTACCTACTAACACTGCTCTAGACAATGTCGTCTGCCGTTTTAGTTTAAAACTAATTGTTTCATATCGATTTGTGAAACGCAATATTTCAACTTATATGAATCACTCCCGGTTGCTACTTCCTGAGTTACTCATGCCTTAAGTAGGGACTGCAATATGTATGGATCAAACACCCGACCTTGGAATCAGGAGTCATGTGACCTTACCCTTCGGTCACTCGGCCTTCTAACGTATCATTGAGTGAACTCGTTTGAAACTAAGCATTTATAGTGTTCTACTACAAAGTGTATGAACATTTTTAAGTCGAAATATTTGACAACACTCGGACACGTTTGTAACGTTTTGCGAATGGATTCGCTGCATCAAGGCCGGTTGCATGTCAAGTCCGTAACATCAAGTCCGTAACATCAAGTCCATAACATCAATGATGAAGGTCGATTGCATATCAAGGGCGATTGCATATCAAGTCGGTAACATCGATGCCGATTGAATGTCAAGTCCGTAATATCAAGGCCGATTGCATACCAAATCCGTAACAACAAGGCCGATTGAATGTCAAGTCCATAACACCAAGGCCGATTGCACATCGAGTCGACACATCCAAATTTACTCATCAAAAACTAGTAGAAACGCATGACTAACGCAGACATCTGCTACCTTGCGTTGGCTTGCCTAATGCAACTGTCTTTTGGCACATAAACATTCATCTATCAGGTGAAAGTGAATGAAGTCTGTAAGAACGTAATGTGTATTTACAAACGCTGTTACTTCACACTCCAAAGAAACTCTTCACACATCTCCGCCTGTTTACAAGTATTTATTTTTCAGTCAACCGATAAATTTCATCTCCATGGCAACTGTTTCGTCTTTTATTAAGTTTTACGTTAGTGGTTCAGTATCAATCAAACCGTAATTAAAAAACAACACTTCTTTTTACTCTAAACATTATTTTCTCTTAAAAGAATTTTCAGGAATCGGGTTAGGACACACACATTAAAACAATCGCTCAACGGAAGCCCCATAATGCAATTTCCTTTCAATGTTTTGTTGTACCACGTGACTTGCTATTTAGTTCTGTATTCTAAATTATTTATCGTTCGTGTTCTGTTATTTCGTTGTCTTTTCAAGTTCGTGTGCAGATGTGGATTTTCTCTCAAATTTGAATAAAAACAAGTTTAACCTCGAATACAAGCTGATGTGTTCAAATTTATAACTTTTTTGTATACCACACAGTGTATTTATGTATTTGCATTTTCAGTTACCAATAGATTATTTACTTTTTTTAACCGGCTAATAAAAAAAATCATTATATTTAGACGAAATCTTTGCCAAACCAAATATCGATATGCAAATTGAATACTTTTTTTTCCGCAATGTCGGTGCTATTGGAATGTGAATTAGTGATATATATGTCATACAGATCTAAATGTAGTTTCGATTATATATACCTCATTTGTTTCAAATCAGTTTCATTGAGGATATTTCATTCTTAATCTTTAATCGATGTTAACAAACGCTTGCAAATCTATTTTTAGTTGTCAGAGATGAATTCCACGTGCCTCTAAGCGCTTAAATTGTGTATTTTTCATGTATAATGAACAGGACTGGTTTACCAATTCCATGCTGGAATCAAAGGTCGATAGACTGGGTACTCACATCTGGTTCTCTTTGACTTCCGTAAAACAAGCGTCTGCTGGAGTCTGTTTCAGACCAGATGTGACCCGTTTTCGCGATTTGTTTATATTTTTATTTACACATATGGCTTTTCAGAAATCTTGCATGGTTTTCGACACAAAACTCTTTTTCAAAGAATGTGTTGGCACTTTGTATTTGATGAAAAATAAATAGTTCACCCACATGGGCAATGGACAACTTTGACATTTTCAACCATACTTGTACCTAAACGAAATATAACATAATAAAATTTGAGTGACCGGTAGCTCTGCAGAGTTGTAATAAATAATAGGCATAAATAATTAATTATTTTAATTTCTGAAACGTATTTTGGTGGTGGGGGGGGATAATAACTTATTTTAACTTCACATCCGGTGATACAATTTTTAATATAATTTGTTAGAAAACGTCGTTTAAAAGAAAACAAAATGTGAATTATCTCCCTTTATGACATTGATATTTTTTCTATTCGCAGAAGACAGAAAGTTGTTCGTTGGTATGCTCAACAAGCAACAGACTGAAGATGACATAAGACATTTGTTCACGCCTTTCGGACAAGTTGAGGAGCTGACCATTCTACGGGACCAAAATGGAAACAGCAAAGGTAAGCCGAGAGTGGCGTTTGTTTTTAATTACGCAATATCTCGGACATTTTTTGACAAATTGCAACGAAAGTTGCTGAGACCATCCGCATGCTGCGTTTATTTCAAATAGACCAACTTAATCCTAGAATGTTTTGTCTGCTTGCTATTTAAACACCCATTACGTTATTTGCTGTACAGATTAACAGCCTGCTTGAAAGGATCCAATGTCTATTGGTACAATATTGATATTAGTTTTCTCTCTCACACATTTTGATTAAAAGTAGACAAAATTGCTGCTCAAACTAATTGGATACTATTTGATCTCTTACTCGAATCCCTCTGACATTTCCGTCATATTGATTCCAAAGCTGGGTATTCTAATTGTGAGAATTGTATTTCCCGCAAAAATAATCGTTTTCCCTATTTGATCACTTGCAAACAGTACGCATCATAAATTGTCGGCCGTCGAACCAAAGTCTTTGTTGTTGCTAAATATTGCCTGAAACCAACTTTTTGAAAAATGTGATTTCGGATTACCTCGAAGTTGTACGGCAAAAGTATACATACAGGCCTTTATGAGCGTAAATTACATTTCTCAATAGTTCAAGCAACTCGATGTTCTAGAAAGGACACGCACCAATTTTCACAGCACCTTGATGTATACCTATTAGAATGATGGATGCCACTAATGAACACCCTCTTTGATCATCGTGATTTATCTTCATTACAAACTTACTAATGAAAGCAACACGATTGCTTTAATTGGTAAAGGAAGTTTTCTTGTTCAGAATAGTACAACATGGCCGCCTTAATGAAGAACAAGCGTCTTTAAAGTGTGCTTGATTAACTTGAGTGGAAAAGCCAAATTCCTCTGATTGACACTCTATTTACATTCATTTTTAAACTCAAAGGAAATTTTGCTACAATGTAGTATATATTTTAAACAACTGCCACGTTTATTATGCATTTATATATACATGTATATTGATAAGCTCTTATATGTTATGTATGTATGTTTAAAAAAAATATATAAAAAGTATACAAAAAAAAAGAAAAGGAAATGTCATTTTGCAGACAAAGCAGAGCATACTAACGATTACGTACTATGCTATGACGTCATCATGCGCACAGTTGTATGTCTTGAAGGCACATACCTCAAATGTGTTGTTTTCGTCTGAATCATTCGTCTCTACCCAAACATAACATCGATTGAGAAATTTAATGGACGTATGTCTCAGTCCCGTTTCTGTAAAAGACAACATTAGGCCATAAAGTATGGTTATGGCATGGCGTTAACACTGGTATTTGTAAAAGTAATTGGTTAAAATAGATTGTGATCGACTAATTTCTGAAAAAATAAGGGGTTTTCTATCGCACTCTCCATCTGTAAAGCGAATGGGATTGTACTAAGTTGTCATTTTAGAAGCGTGATTCATCGATTTTCTTGGGTTTTATTGATCTCAGAAAACTAGAAAATTCCATTAGTTGCCTATTTAGCGGCGCAATACGCCTCACCGAACAAGAATAAGGTTCATTAATTCGGTTAAATATAGAACTGTTCTATGAATGCATCTGAGAATGAATCGAACTCGGTTTCATCTGAAAATCGTTTGCATGACGCCATGTTGTATATGGCGCTGAATTCTCACAAATGTTAGATCAATACGAGTATAAGCGAATGACGCAAATGGATGACATGTGAAATCTGAATCCACAACGGTTCAACAAGTATTTTGATTGATTTCTCGTACGCTGGCAGCAATGTAGTCATCTTTAGGAGATATATGGGTTGCGAAATTGCATTGAAACAGCGCCAAAGATGGTCAAATTAGCTGAACTCACGCAAAGCAGCCATATAACTGCAAATAACATGTAGTTTCTCTACAAGCAGCAACCGTATGACCTCCACTTCACTGAATCCCAGTAGCCTTGTGTTAATTTAAATAGCCAACGTGAACTAATGCTTGACCTTGGTTATACATAAGTTACAAATTCTCATAATCGTAGTATGCACAGTGTTTATTGTCTACAATTTCGGGACTACAATAATCCTAGTATGCGAGTCTAGCCGCACAACCATTGGCTATTCAACCTCCAGTCTGGCCACACTAATTCGCCAAAAAATAGCCAATTTATAATGAAATGAAAGTTTATCAAATTAATTACTTTTTTTATCAAATCGAGCTACGAGGTTTAGAAACTAGCACCAACCCAGATTGCGTATGCATCATCATTCTGTGATTGCAATGATGTTCAAATTTCAAATATTCAAGTTTTAAATTATCTGCACTCAAGATGCTGAAAATCACTTGATGAAAAAAAGTTTAAAGTGTTTCGCGAAATCCATCGAATTTGGTGAATTACGTGCACATTTATCCCGTCCGTTCCGTGATGTAATAGATTCGTACTCAGAAATCAATTGTGAGTTTTTCTGTCATCAACATCATAATTGTTATAGATTTTGGAGAAACTCGCATGTTCACTATAATTACCGCAATCACTTACCATGTAAATATGCTTACTTTTCTCTCGTGAAATTAAACATCGCTGTATTTGGAATCTTCAATTCTAAAAGATAATAACAACGCATTATCTATGAGATAATGATCCGTAGATTAACTCTTCGCAGTCACGGTAACTTACGGGACTGAAACTAAAGATATATATTTCCATTACCGGAGAGAAGATAGGTTACTTGTTCTGACAGTAATTCGGTATTATTGAAAACAAATCATCAAGTTACGCGTATTTGTGATTCTATATTTGGCTTTGAAATATAGAAACATACCCCAGTTTCCATGTTGGCATGCCGTAAATTGAACGAATTGTTAATTAACATACGTAATTATTTACAAAGTCGCTAATTACTTCTTCACGGAGATTTTGAATATACTAATTATAAAGTCAGACGTATTTTAACGCGGCTAATTGCTTAACTTCGTGAGAAATTGTAAAGACTTGGCATTAATCTAAAATACAACACGGAACCGGATGTTATTCTAAATATTTGTAGTCTTTGAGTTAGGACATTTCCGAAATATGACGGAATTTACCGAATACTCACGATGACATTACGAATACATTGTATAGAAATATATTCAAAATTTTTATTAAAATTTACTAAAATGTCCAAATTCAAATTTACATTGACCACAACATAGAAACCGGAATTTGGTTATAGACCACAAGATAGAAACCGGAACTTGGTTTCGTCTGAAAATCTAATTTCTATGGAATTACTTCGTCAGTTGAATGAAACTTCTAGAAAATGAACCTGAAGTCCGATTAAACCACGTGACTAAATTCTAGAATAGCCCTTGGTCTTGGAAACACTTCAGACAAAACCAATGGCGAATCAAAGTATTTAACATAAGCAGCAGTTTTTGTATGTTTCACATTAAATCTGCCAAGGAGACTAATGCGGTTCATATGTGTTTATTTTACTACTAATCTTACGTACAACTCTCTAGTGTTTGAAGTTGATCAAATCCTGGCATTAATTCGTGGTTAGATTATACGCTAATCAACTCTAAAAAGGTTCAGTGTGGATACCTGACAACATACTGCTTTGTAAATTAAACACATTATTTATCTTACTGTCAATAAAACGTCGAGTATGATGCTGCCATTCTGTAAAGGCAAACCACAAATAGTGAATGTATGCATTAATGTGAAATACATTTAATATGCATATGTTGTTAACGTTTGTGAAAGCAAGCATGTCTTTATTGTTAGATACGATTTGTTTTCGATGTTATAAGTTACATATTTTCGCGATATGAATAGGCACTACAATGAGCGGATTGGAAGTGTATGTCTTTATTGCATTATTTCACGAAGGTTTTGTGCACAGAAAAAATAAGCCAATGGCGCTATGCTTGATTACAAACTCTTTGTTCATTGCCCGTGTCACATGGGTCGTCTGCGTTTGTTTCTTCCGAGAGAGAAAAAAACACCTAAAGTAAACTTGATTCTTGTATGGAATCATGGCATTCAATCTTTTCTTATTTGGCAGATTAATCAATATCAGCTCGTGGAATCTGGCGTATTGTGTGTTTTCCCCCCAGTATCTTCGTCTGCTGCGATCCATGAATATTGCAGCGGACTTATTTCTCAAGCGCACGCGCGGAATGTATAAATATTCTTGAGAATTTCCAATAATAAAATTTCTATTTTGTTCGGTATTAAGAACCGGATTTATGGGGGATGCAAATAGTTCCTATGCTTTTATGTATGAAAGTAACTATTCAAGCAAAAAACTCTTTAACCAATTTACAGCGGAGTGATTTATAGCGTCCGTCCGGATTTAATCAAATTCAACCAATCAATAACGAGGATTTATTTACTCCAGACTGATCCGTTTAATCACGTGACTGGACTGTACGGAAATCGGAACGATAAATCATATTAAACAATTTCTAATAAGAAATACACTTTGAACTCGTCAGGATTACTTTACGGTGCGGAAGTTTTTTTTTATATTTCTGTTAAGACACAATCATAAGAAATAATATTTGATTGTAAACAAACCCAGGTTTCCTAGACAAATGAAACAATGAAATCGTAACAACGCATACTTAACAAATAACAACTGATTCGGCTGTTAGTTGGGAATGCGATAAAATAACCTAGTTATGAGTTATTCGTATTGTAAAACATGTCATCTTAATAGGAGAATACATTTAGTAGAGAAATACATTCTCGTCAGCTCTCGAGTATTTCCGTACCACTTCGTTACTCTAATAACACCCCTTCTCGTCAGCTCTCGGGTATTTCCGTACCACTTCGTTACTCTAATAACACTTGACGTAGTTGACCGAGGTTTTCCGAATGAGCTTCCAAATTACTAACCGGGACACCTTGTCACTTTTCGTTGGGAAGTATGTGTACATTATCTAAGGCATTCCGAGTATAGTGCATGCTCTCCTAAGCCCCCAATCTTGAGCAACGACCTTTCTTCAATAAGAGTATCAAATGTTCATAGTAAAAATATCATTTGAACGTCTCTATTACAACAGCCTCCTAACAACAACCCCCCAAAGGGCGCGGCTATAGAGAGGTGGAAATTTGCCCTTTGAATAAAAAAAATGATTTATTCATGAAGTGAACATTTTATTTTTTACTTTATTTTATTGCAGGTTGTGCATTCGTGAAATATTCCAATCATTCTGAGGCTCAAGCTGCCATCAGCAATCTTCATGGCAGTCAGACGATGCCGGTAAGTACACAAAAGGTATCTTTCACTATAGTTTAAACGAAATTTTATAACAACATACCATAGAAACTTATGTCTAGTTCCTTAACGTGAATCAATATGCACAACATACTGACCTAGTCGTTTAATTGACATCATCAGCTAACATGTGGAGAAACTACATTTAGTCGATATAGCACAATTCTGAGCAAAACGGTTTTTATTCAGAGATATTGTAAATTGTGGTCCCAGAAAAAACCTCAACATTAGGAGAAAATTCTTCATTATAAAGACAATTAATTTCTTGTTTTGCATCCAGAAATGAGAAACAAATATTAATTAAGTTGTGCTTTATTCCACTGTATTCCCAAGGGTTGTTGGTGCTGAATAATTATTAACCGTTTCTATTTCATGTAAAATACAGCCGAACCTTGTTAATTCGATAACTTTTTATCCGAATACACGATATCATCCGAAATATCAGGTCCTGATGCATCTTCTTAGGCACGTTCAATTGAAATGGGTTTTTCGAAATCATGTATTATTCGAAGTAAAATTGTGATTCTATAAGTTATCTATCAAATTTTGGGATAATTCGTTTTAAAGCATTTTAATTACAACTATGTTATTGTTTTCGTCCCACAGGGTGCTTCATCTAGTCTAGTGGTAAAATTTGCCGATACAGAGAAAGAAAGACAACTTCGAAGAATGCAGCAAATGGCACAGTCCGTGGGGCTACTTAACCCCTTAGCTTTATCACAAATAGGGGCCTATGGGGTTTATACGGCGCCACAAAGAGATTTACAAGTTTATCCCGACACAGTGAGTCCAGTAAGTTATATGTACAATTTTATACAGCCTTCACTTTGGTGAAGTTGTTTAAGAATGATGAAAATATGTCTTTTTATGCAGAAAATGTATTCATTCGTTATATATTATATGTAGCTGTTTTAAGTGTCCTCGGCTAAATATTGTTTTTGAGATGTTGTTGAAACTTTTCATAAAGCCATAAAACTTTTGCGATCTTTCTTTTATCAATTATTGAGTTAAAACACGTGACAGATCTGCGCATGCGTAAATGAGGTCATATTATTTGTGTTCTTTCCATTTCAGATCATGCAGCAACAAGCGCTAGTAGCTGCAGGTCAAGGTCATTATTTGACCCCTGTGACATTGGCTCAGATTCCACAGGCTGTTTCAGCCCTTGCAGCCCCTAATTGTATTTCCACAGCTTCAATGACGCCGACTACAGCATCGCTAGCTAACGGTGAGAGTGAGTTTTCTTTTGCTTTCTTATCCCAATGTGGACCAATCAGAAAGCTTCTTTTAAATTCGTTTGGAAGTCGTAAAATTTAACATAGTCACATATTTTATATTTTATTCTTTTGAACGAAACCAGGAAAGTAGTATTCATTCTACGATGAACAAACTAGACTTTCGTTTTCGAATTTAAAAGTTGTTCGATTCTGGATGGTTATTCTAGCATAAACATGATTAATATAAGTAATGTGTTTTTCTTTTTCATCTAAAATCATTAAGTTAAATATTTTTGCCGTGCCGGCCTCATTATTCATACTGTAGATTTTTAATGGGGTTTTCATTTATATAATGTCGAATTCCAATTGAATAAGAATAACTTCTCAATGAAATTTTTCAACTTCTTAAAACTATTTTGAGTATTATTTTACATAGGACATGAATTCATATCGCCAGGTACCGCGACCACGCCCATTAGCGGAGCGCCGCCTAGTGTGCTGTCGCCAACGCCAGTTGCTGGTTTCCCGATTGCACAGAATGGACAGCAAGAGATCTACGCCAACGGCATTCCTGCATACGCTGGTACCCACCCTTTGTTATTTTACAAATAAATAAACATTTCTGTTTCTATTTTGATCATGATGTATGTGGGTGAAGTGAGTGGGTGGAGCGAGTGGGCGGAGCGAGTTGGCGGAGCGAGTGGGCGGAACATTTTGCGCTTCGTTTTCCAGAAATTAGCTTGATATTATTGTCGCACTGCATCGTCGTCCGTTTATTTGTCTAATGAATTACAAAGGACATCGCAATGGCATACAAATAGAGTTTTGCTAAAATATACATGTGATTCACCGTAATATACTACAAGTTGTGTGGAATCGACTATAAATTCGGCTAATCGCTGCCATTTGATTGGTGCTCTGTTTCGTCTGAGATGTTCCGAAAGTTGTATTATGTTTGACAACATTCGATGTTTGGCATGCGCATTGAGATACTTCAACTGTAGCAGAAATTATATCAAAATATTTATGACCTCTATTTGTCTGGGATTGAACAATTCGGTCACATTCTAGCATGAAATGCGGTCGTGATTCTAGTCTAATTTCGCACACATCATGTTGTTGACAGCTTGGCAGGTGTGTTTTCAAAGACACTTCCGTTATTTTTAATCTCTATTGTGACTTTTCTGATGAGCTTTTGCACGATATTCAATGCAATCACATTACGTTTCAGACACATTTTTCCAGTAATTTCTCTGTGTTTATCAAACATAACCATTAACGCACCGCAAATGGCATTTGATTCAAATCGTGTGATAAGTGCTGTATGATAAATTGTACATATCACCCAAAATAGGGCAATACTGCTTAATATTGACTTGTAAACATAGTGTTTAGTATTATATTGTATTCCCTCACATATTATTTGTTCATCAATTTACTTCCGACATGTGACAATAGCAGCATTATATACTTGTTGGATTTCATAGGATATTACATCGTTAGTTCCAGATATGTTGCCATGGCAACGATGTTCAAACTGATATTACATTCTGGTAATAGTCTAGATTATTCTAAACAGCATTTCAGTGCCGCACCATGACGTAATCGTTTCTTTCATTGACTGTTCGTGATGTTTCATTATATAACGTTCCAAAAATAAACATTGTACTTACAAAGAGGCCGCATTTGTTCATATCACGACACATCATGACGTAGCAATATTTGTTTCTATTTTTAGCACAAACAATCACAAATGGGGACCCGTCTCAGCTATACACTGCCGTCACACCATACGGTATCGGTGAGTACCTGAGTAAGTGTCGTTCCTTTTGGTTGTATATCAAAACCTATTCTTAAACCGTGTGATATTATTTTAATGGGCATTAACGGCCAGTATATCACATCTTTAATCTTAACTTAGTTTAATTATTTCAATTATCACACTCGTAAATAACTATACCTGGCATTAATTATTGACAACTTCAGGTTCGTAGTTTCTGGCAGCCATTCAAAATCATTAATCATTTATGCCTGTTAAAATTATGAGTTACTGGAACGAGGTAGCAGTCCATTCAGTACATTTAAAACAATTTTCTCTGATATGTAAATCTACACTCTATGCATACCAGACGATCTGTATTGCATTCTAACATCGTCAGTGTTCTAGACTGGTTATAGTCCACTTGACAATGGTTGTTAGCCAATGAATACATTGACCAATGGACATAGTTTGTATAATTTAACGTCATTTTCAACTAATTTTGAATCGAAAAAAAATGTGTTAAATATTATATGGGCTTAGAAGTATTGGCTGGCTTTTAAACACTAATTTCGACACATTATAAATCTGTCAACAGTTTTGTCAACATTGATTGGTATGTCCCAAATGTGACTGCTACCTGTGATTTTGTATTTTGTGATTTTATTAACTTACATAACAATCTTCGTACATGGTCATAACATCAATTTTGTCATTTTATGGAACACAAAGTTTGCAGGTTAGTCTCAAATGTTTCTGATTGGTTCTTTCTAAGCACTGTATTAGAATTGACCAATGGTAAGACAGTATTACAATTGACCAATGGTAAGACAGTATTAGAATTGACCAATGGTAAGACAGTATTCTGAAACTGGTCTAAAAACTCAGAATTGTGTCCTCACAACAAGCTTAACATTGTCAATGACATTTTACAATGTTTTTAATATAAAGAGACAGTTGTATAGAAAAAAAAGAAACATATTAATTTAACTCATGAACGTTTGATTTTTTTAAACAGAACAAAACCTTTATTTTACATTTCGTATTGTTTGAACTTTCAGCTGCCTACCCGACGGCTTTCAACCCTATCCAACAAGCGTTGCTGCAAAATGCCGCTCTTATGCCTACCGCTCAAAAAGAAGGTAACTATAGCCATATGATATGTATCTATAAATAAACTTTCTAAAAATAGAAATACTATATATAGATCTTGACAAAGTAGGCCTGCGTTTCCTTCTTGTTCCAATTTTTTCTGTAGATTATTATATTCTGTGACATATTTTACGGCATATATTTCGTTGTTTTATGTTTTTTATATTGTTTACAATTTCTGTGACGCACTACGTATTTTATGCTGGAGTGTTTACTTACTTAGTGTATATATTTCATATTTGAATTCTGTTGTGTTGCCATAAATAGACCATTGTTGCGTCGCTACCATTCTTGTTCAGATGAGGTCTGATCTGGTCATGTTGCTGGTGTGCTCTGTCAGACCTCTGACGTAGGAGAATGCGTCTGACGTTCGCGTATTTGATTGGTCAACTATACAAATGTATATGCAAATGGATGTTCTGTTAACAAAGGGACGTAACTTGTTAAATGATTAAGGCTTCTTTACGAGAAAGCTAAGAACATTACTTTGCTTTTGCAATAAATAAGTACGAAATATCTTTGTTGGTTAACTGCAAATCTCATTTCTGTCAGTATTAAGAGAAAATAGTATTGTTTAATTGCTTTTAAAATAAGTTCTATGAAAACAATTTAAAAATGATTTTTCCGAATATTTAAGCCAGGATTCTTTTCTTTACAATATGAAATGTGTGTATTCGGTCAATATCTCAGCATCTGAAATAGAAACGATTGCTATACTGTATGTGTTAAGAGATCATTATAAATGATATGAGTGATAAAGTATATATATGTACTATAGCGATGTTACTATGGCAACCATCACCGTTTCCATGAGCGTATTAACCTCTCTTGCTGATCGTATAAAACGTGACGACAAAACTTCTTCTTATATATATTGTTTCATGATGAAAGATATGCTACATTTGTTAAATGTTGGTAAATGTGTGTTAAAAGACTGTTAGATACCGGCCGATTTGTATTAAACCATGACCGTATACTGGTATAGTGGTGTTATATCGCAGTTAAATACCGGCCGATTTGTGTTAAACCATGGCTGTATACTGGTACATTTGTGTTAGTTTATAGTTAAACACTGGCAAGTTTGTGTTTATTCATAATAATATACCAGCGCATTGAACCATGGTTATAATTAGATTGGTTAATCTTCTGTACATGGTACTTACAAGAAAGAAAGAAAGGTAAATCTGACATATGTATATTGTGTCCGTGTATTATTCCTTGTACTAGTCCATACATCTAACTTTTAGCGGTGCTGACGTCCACGGGACCCGATGGTTGCAACTTATTCATTTATCATCTTCCACAAGAATTCGGCGACGCAGAATTAGCCCAAATGTTCATGCCTTTTGGAAATGTTATTAGTGCTAAGGTTTATGTGGACAGAGCTACAAACCAGAGTAAATGTTTTGGTGAGTATCTCAATGTTATCCCTGTTTGAACCATCAGAAACCGTTTATTTTTAAGACACTTTATGTCAACATGAACTCTGTCGCGTTTCGCAGCCTTTTTTATGCGGGGATGTTAAGACTTGGGGTCTCTATCAATACATGTAAAGTTGATCGGAGGTAGAAATATTAGGGTGCCACATACGAAACATTATCTTTGTGAGTTATAAAGAAAGGAATAATCTGGCTGACTATCAAAAACAACCATGAATAATTTAAGGGGACAACAAAAAGGGAAGTGGGTTGAATGGGATGGAATACACCACAGGACAAGCTAAGAAAGCCAGTGGCCGCGGGCCGAAATGGGGAAGAAGAGAACATGCATATTATAGCGAACATTGTACATTTCATGCTCGGCATTTTCATGTCTGAGTATACATTTTTACCTGGTCGTGTCTGTTTTACTGTTTGACAATCTATAAACATTCTACATACTTGTAAAATAACATACAGAAATAACATTGAGGAAATGTGTTTATGAATTTATAAAGTATTAAGGTGTGGGTGCTTACAGACATCTGAGTAGTCCTGATTGCAGCGTTTTGATCACTAAGCTAGGGCAGTAATTATTTTATAGAATTCTGATGGTTCTAACAAAATAAATGTTTTATAATTTCGCACCTTTGTTTTATATATTTAATATTGTTGCTTTTTATTAGTTTTCTGCATGTTCTGTTCACTAATTATAAATGAATTCTTTTATAAAACTGAAATACTTTATCTTACATTTGTTACGGATTTGGATCAGCAAGAGTTCAATAAATGTAGAAATTCGATCATGATTTCTATTTTTATACTGCGAATGTCATGGAAACGGTTTTATGGATTTTTGCGTACAGAAATATACATGTCACGTGATTAAAACAAGTCACATGTGAAATGAGATTACAAATACGTGAAATGTTCAGCAATGTGTTTTGTTGTTCAAGCATACGCTGTTTGGATAGCAGAAAATGTATAGTATTCATTTTAGCATGAAGATTTCAATTTTCTATCATATGACTTGTTTTAGTCATTAAATTATATTGAGTACAGACAATCATGCGTAAATGACTTAGGTGATTCAGATTCCTGACGTTTACTGCTATTATGTACATGTATATAAGATTTTGTGGTTTTTAGAGCCATAAAGCTGCATTTTTTTCTAATTGTATATTTTCGTTTCCTTGCCAGCTATATACAGGCTTTTTTATGCAAATGTATACAGATATTTCAAACTTTACAATTAGCTTCTCCGCTTACAAACCTTTGAATCATATTCGAGCACATGCTCGAATATTTCTTTTCTCATATGAAGTGGTCAAACAATTTTGACACCCTCGAGAAAGCAATCGCCTAAAGCAGCTTTAAATGTCTTCTTATCACCATTTTCTTCAGCCTATGTCTCACTGCGACAATATAGTAAACATATTTCTACATCTGTTATTATTTCATTTTTTTCCGTCGTAACGTTTAAGCAATCTTGAAAGTCTTTATTAAATGTTCTATCAATTTTTCTTACAAATTCTTTGATTTTGCTAGATCAATTTGATCAGATATTAAGTTTTCTATATCGATTTGAAGCCACAACCGATTCCAGCATCTATTTTATTTCAAGTGACAATGTAACAATTGCACTTAAGAACTGAACTCGTGAATTTCACATATCTATGTGAGAACAATCAGGACCTCTTTCAGTTGATTTATTTGAAGGCAAAAGACTGGAGATATCGTAATATAATTGCATATAGTTAATATAGAAAATTATCTGAACAGTAGATCATTTGAATATTTCTTAATTGTTTTATAATCATTTATAACCAAACACAATCCAAAAACAAGAGGGTCATTTTCTAACATATCTCTACTAATTTAAACCAAACATGTCGTGTCACTTAATTCTTCTTGAAACGTGTGTCCATTTTACGTGAAGCCTTTGTCAATACGATGTATCCATAGCTGATACAAAGCACGATTATCTGCATTCAATATAATTTGCATTGAAAGTTCATTAATAAGCGTTTATCAAAATAACTCATCGGTGTATTTATTTTAAGTGAATATTGTTTCGTTTTTGTATAGGGTTCGTAAGCTTTGACAATCCAGCATGCGCCCAGGCAGCGATACAAGCCATGAATGGGTTCCAGATTGGGATGAAACGGTTGAAAGTTCAACTGAAACGACCAAAGGATGCTTCAAAGCCATATTAGCCAGTCATATCTAAATATGGTGAGTACCAATTGCTGTCGATTGTATATAAATGTCCTAAACGGTTACTGGTCGCTCATGGGATTCTTTTGTTACTTTCCAAAGAGTCTTTGGTATTCCAAACCGCTTTCCAAAGATTCTTTGGTATTCCAAAACGCTTAGCCGAATACTCGTGGTCTACAATTACCTGTTGGTCAGCCAAAGGAATTGCATTGCCTAATTTTATTTAATCATTATTTGTCTGTATTTGATTACGTGTCATCCTCTGCGTTATGATAATTGTTGAGTTGCATTGCATGTGGAAATTTCAAACATGCAGTTCTTACGTCCTTCATTTAAACGGCTTCATTTATAATGAAATCACATAAAATATAAATGATATAAGATAACACTATAACGGAGACTATGGTATATTCGATATTTTCCAGATTTATTTAATCCAATGTGTATTTGTGTTTCTTTTGTTTTTATTTCGTTTTATCGAAACAACCATATATTTGACATTTTATTAACTTGCGACTCGTAGAAACAACTTACCAGCCAGCATAGTACTTCCAAATTATATGTGTGGGATGTTTTAGTGATCGGAATTTCTTAGCGATTTCATTTCTCTCTACTAAAATGTAATTCCTCCCAATTCTTTCAAATTGTTTGTCCTGATATTTTATTCTGACTTTGAATTCATAATCTATTTTTTGAAGTTGTTCTTAAAAGCACTTAAAACTAAGAGCTGAGAGTACCGTTTGATTTGTTATTTAAGCTAAAAGCTGCTTGAAAAGTTGACATCAGTTTTTTGAAAGCCTTCTCCTCTAAAATATAAATTGTTATCGATTAAAAACGCTAAATTGTGAGGTTTTACATTAAAGGGAGAAATTACTAAAACAGTACATAATGAAATAGCAACTGATTGATCAAAGTGATTTCAATATTATTATAGCGAAAAAGATACTCTCTTCCATAGAGAGAAGATAAAACAGTTCGTTACCTTGGTAACCAAATAACGTCTCCCGATAATGTAAGTGATTGGACGATTTGAAAGTGTTGTTATATAGTCGTCATGGCTACGATATTGTAACATTGTGTAGATTTATTTTCACGTGGAAATCGTGATCCGGTGCTGCTTTTATGGTTTTTCTAATAATGTATCACGTGATTATTGATTTTCATTTTGATTGGATGACTGGTTGAAAGTATTGTCGTCTGGTAAACTGTATATATGATTTCTAAATATGTATATGTATATATTAGCCGGATTCTCTCCCCTTAGCTGAACCAAATTTCCATTGGCTGATTCAAAGGATGGACTGATTGTCATAGATTAACATTGTTATTGACCTTTCTTAGTTTCGACTATGCAAAATAACCTTTCTGTGCATAATATCATGTCTACATTTTTTCTTAATTCGCTGACTTTCATCCGAAATGTACATATCCGAAAACGATATCCGAAATTTTATTATCCGAAAATATATTCATTTTATGGACATGCTTTGTTCATGGTTTCCTGATCACTGATAGTCAGCGAGTTATGCTTTATCATGTTATATTTGTATTATGTTTGGAAAGTGTCCTTATTCCTTGCTTACAATTCAGAATATTTCAAAATTAGTAACATCGTTAAATGTAAATAAGATCTGTAGTTGAAACATGAAAATTCTTGCATTTGGTTGATGAATGAAAACAGAGCAAAACAGTGAACATGTACTGGCAACTTGTGTTCTTAATTTTGAGGTGGTCTTATTATTGAGGTGGTCTTATTATTGAGGTGGTCTTAAAGTGAGGTTTTGCTGTAGTATTCTGAATTGTGAGCAATACAACACCTTGTCTTGTTATACTAATTGACACATGTTATCGGTCTACATGTATATTAATGTTAACTCACGATTGGTCCGTTTGTTTTCCTTGCGAAAGAATTCATTCCTGCGCAAATGATATGCAGATAGTCTAACTACCTTTGTGATAGAAGCACGGAAAATCTACGCTACTGTCATTTAAAATATTACGAAAGCAATCCCAATTTGTACATAAAATATTCAAAATTGTCCGATCTTTTGGGGAAATAATTCTTTCTTGTCATTATGTTAGATTTTGTTCAAACGTTTTATGCTACTAATTTTAATGTATGTCTCTTTATATTTCTGCATGTAAACCTAAATAACATTGACAACTTGTAGATGACTTTCTGATGTGTGCGTACATGTACATTATTTCGTATTATTGTTTAGATTGTCTTTAGATGTTCTTGTAACGACATTCAGACTCGTTCGAAGATAAAAACAACAACAATTTTGTTATGAATTAGAAATTTCAAACATGGCATTTTTTTCATTCTGTACAGACGTTTAGTCTGTGCAATTTACGTTACCTACTTTAGAAAGGTTTTTGTCATGAACGAACTTGTCTGTCAGTCGATCGGTTGCTGTACATTTTTTCTGAACACGTTTTTTTGGCTTTTGTGTCTTTGTTTGTTCATCTCTTAATATCATTTATGAATTTAATCTTCGTAATGTGACTGTAAATGTTAAAACGCTTGAGGTAAATTATGTCTACCATTTGATGAACACGTAATGATGATTATTTGTCTCGCCCTTGCGTATGCGTTTCAAAACGCACATCCATCCATTTAACATATGTATTATTGAGATATAAAAGTGAAATTCGTTCGCAAAAATTTGTTTTATGTACGTTTATCTGTTCTAGTTATTGCAATTCATTTTGTCACAATTTTACATTTTAATCAGTATTTGAGCGCCGCTGTACGATTTCCAACCTCTTCTTTAAGTGACGTCATTTCCATAAATCGTCACTTGTGACGTCACCATGTACCGACAGTAAGCAATATTTGCCCCATATTGCAATGTGAAAACGAAGTCCTGCTTGCAAATAGTGACATCACATGCTGCGTTTTTTTTAAATGACGTCACTTACAGAAGAGGTTGTAAATCGCATAGCAGTGCTCATTTAGGTTATCAACTTGGACTGTCTTATAAACAGGCGCTGACTGATTCCTGGGACCGAAGGCAGAGAGATTTAAAATAAAAGAAATGCTTTCAAGCAAGTGTATAATAAGCATGGATATTTTATTATTATTATTTTTCTATTTTGCAGGTTCTACGTGTTCGTAACAACAGTGAAATCTAGTCGAATAGAATGAATGATGACGTAGTTAATGACGTAATGGATGATGACGTACACACCCTTTCTGTTGACGTAATGGATGTTTAATTGACGTCATACAACTAAGTGCGCACGTAAATTAATTTGGTTGCAAAGAATATTCACAAAGACACAAACATTTAACATCTAACACAAGATGCTTCATACTCTACTTGTAGTTTTGTATACAACAATGAATTTCTAAATATTTTTGTTACTGGAGTTCGTGATTGACATGTAAAACATCGGTTTATGCCAGTGTGGTGTTATCTGTTTGACAAGAATTTAATGTCTTCTGGGAGATATGCTAAGCCTTTGCTATTTTGTCATTTTGGTGTCTAAATTTGCATTTCTCGGTAAGGGAAGATAGGAGATATTATACATAAGCATTCAATCTTGTCAGACAGTAAGCATCAGCACGATTGTCAATAATAATTTGTACATAGAAATCTTTTAGATTTTTTCATAACTTTCTGTTCTTTATTTTTGTAAATATTCTTCAATTTTCAATTAAATTATATTGTATTTGAATTTTAACAAGTTAATATGTTACCATTTTGGTCAATATTGTTTTTTTTTCAATGATTTTATTATGATTGAAAAACTATGAGATTTTTATTTTCGTGTATACTTCGGTAACGTATGTTACATTGCGTTTTATCGGAGGTTATCGTTAAAAATCTACCGCTGGTTTACTTGTTCTGAATTATGTTTACATTGTTGTCAGTCTAGATACATATAATGTGCTATAAGTTATGTTTTAAGACAATGATTCGGGTATTTTTGGTGATGACCAATCGGATTGCTTGTTACATTTTATTGTTGATATGTAGCCAATCGGTATCACTGTTGGATAACTTTGATGAACAAACTTCAGAACAAATTAAATTTAGCCATACATGTATATGTATTTTTTATTTGATTTTGGAGTTTTGTGCAATACGCTTGAACTTTAAGTGCTGATATTATAAACATTTGTTTAAGCAGGAACGCACTGTTTTTTGTCTTAAATGATAGTTAGCGGCACATTTTCTGCCTTGCCTCGAATATTGTAATATTGTTTGGCAAACGAAATACGTTTGTTACAATTACACAATCTACATCAGAATTGAATTATATAGACTCAGTTAACGTGTTGGTCACGTTTAAAGAAAAAAAAATTACGATCCAGTCATAGCCATGCCTATTGAGTGTAAGAAGACGATTTGATACGCAGGCCATGCCACTTAGGTGAAAAAAATAACAAATAAAACACTCATTGTGTCAAACTTAGCCGCACGAATTCATGATAATAAACGAATTGATTTGGTTATCATTTATAAAGATATTACACGTTTCAGTAACAGTTTTATTTAATTTGACACCCGAGTGCAACATCGAAAAAGGCCTAATATGTGTGACTTTAGTTCTACCTATATAACTAGGGAAATTTTGTTGTTTTTTATATTTTTTTCTTCAAACTGTCTTTTTTAGATATATGAATTTTTGAAATTGTATTACTGTGTTATTATATGTGAAATTCAGTAAGATATGGGTATCCCGTCATATGTTTGGTGGTGTTTTTGTTGAAAACTTACATTCCATTCAAGCCATTGAGTACTTGGTATTATATATGTATATCAATGTCTTAATTATTGGTGCATTTAAATATGACATGCCAAAATTTACCAACATTTAACTCAATGTGTTCAAATTGTCGACCACATTGTTATCGTCCGTGCTTTGTCGGGAATGTCCGTTTGGAGTAACGGAGATTCCCGGACACTATGGCGATTTTCCTAGCTGTTGTCTCGTAACGCGTGATGTAAATTTTCATACTGGGTGTGAATTTTTTATGATTTTTGATAAATGCGGGATTTTTATACACTTTACAAACATTCTAAATATTGTCTAATGGGTTTATATACATTTATGTCACGTGATTTTAAGTAGGATTCCAGCGTAGACCTAATTATGTAGTCTGTAACACTTTTTTCAAATGTTCTATTTTTAGAAAGTAACATCTATTTTTAGATATTTTGGTGATATATCGTGTCACAGTGTCATTGTTGTGACGTAATTCTGGATTTCATTTCCGGTGATAGTTTGTGGTAACTTTTGCTTATAAATTTTCAGTTTCTGACGGGGCACCTATGTCTTACAAAAATCGA
Source organism: Mactromeris polynyma (assembly GCA_032209605.1). Taxonomy (NCBI): domain Eukaryota; kingdom Metazoa; phylum Mollusca; class Bivalvia; order Venerida; family Mactridae; genus Mactromeris; species Mactromeris polynyma. The sequence continues at coordinate 2,028,384 of JASFXZ010000048.1, forward strand.
AATAATTCGAGAATGATTTACAAAAAACACTCTCGAAATATTTTGATTTTAACAATTCGGGTACCGAAGATAGTACCACCATTTTGCTGTCACAAAAAATAACGAGACTTGATTCATTAAAAATGAAATAAACTTGTTAAATAGAGAGTGATAGTATTGACAGTCCAGTGTAAATTCACTGAATCGGCAAAAAATGCATTTTGAAATACTTGCCTAGTTACTAACATATTTCCAAATAATCTTATAGATGTTTTACGAACATAAAAACATATATTAAACACTTTTTATTTCTCTCTAAATCAATGAATTCACATGACAGACCAACAAAATGGTGGTGCTATCTGAAAGGTACACGTTTCGAATCAAGTTGTATTTGACGTGGACCATTCCTTGCATTGTCTCATTTAATCATGTCATCGTTACCATGGTTACTGTAAATATATTATAATCATTAAATTATATACAATACTGCAATTATACATGCGTAGTTGTAGATGTTAGCTAGTTTTAACTTAGTCTGTTTACTTTCACATGAACTACTTGAGAACCATTTTTGAAATTGTAATTAGTTTTCGCGACATTGTTTGGACGTTTCTTAAGTTGCTGTTATCAGTTAAATAAAACAACTAGTTTATGTTACATATCAGTTTTTATACTTTATTACTTTGATATTGTCACTTCAGTCTGAGAAAGCGGAAATTTATTGTATACATTTAACATATATTGTATACACATGTTGTTATAAGCTGATTTACCGTGGATTATGAACAATATGCATGTACAGCCACAAAATATTGTAAATGGACACAATTTATCGTGTTAAATGCAATATCCAAAACAGAAATGAAATACTTGGATATGTACTTCTGTGCCATTGGTAACAGATGGAGCTTTCCATTACCACCGTGTTATGGAGCACACATTTCTAGAATTTCTAGGGTTAGAATGCCTAGGGTTATAATGCAAATTGTTCAACATTCATTGATGATCGATAGACCGCATTAAAATGCATAGAAGAAAATAAATGACGTTACGTTTTCCCCTCTATTTATATATCATTTTGTTAAATTTGTTAACATTATCTATCTCACGGCATATTTAGAGTTGTTGATTGCTTAAGATGTACATATTTCCTAAACGTTTAATTAAATTATTTAATTGATTCACTTATATTTATATCAATTTGTTTTTTTTTCTCTTTCTTTTAAAGGGAGCCAACTCATGACTCTAATGTGTACATAAATAATATTACATAGATATGTTCATAGGCACTTTTCCACAAATGTCACAGTTTAACAAGAAGTAAATACCGCAATTGATGCGCACTCAAAGTTTGACCAGAATTTATTCAGTGAAACAGATATAAATATACTTAAACGTGTCCTTGTCTTGATATTCCATAATTGAAAAAAATAACATTTTGTCATAGTTATTGTTTTACTTGGATGAATATTTTTTTCTTTGGCATTTGTGGAAGAATGTCTGTTTGTACCTATTGGTTGTCGCCTGGTACCACCGACATCTGTAAATATTCATACACTGTAGCTTAGCCACGCCCACCATTATTTTAGCCAATCAGATATATCGATAGCCTGTTACTATATATATATACCTTTTAGAGATTGCCTTTCCATTTGGAATCAAATGTTCGACTCTAACATAGCTTAAATCCGAAAGAATAATTTCCCCAATTTGGTTTCTTAATCTTACTTTGGGCATATTATTTAATTTCTTTTTCTTAAAATTACGCAATTTCAGCAACATAACTTAATCATTATGATTAAAATGTGTAATTAAACTTCACACTTCACTTTATTGACTGTGCGAAATGTGACGACACAATTTCAATAGTGTTGCAAGTCATAATGCATGGTATTTGTCGTACACAAATAGTTTAATATGCCTTTGTTTAAGCTATGATAAAGTCGACTTGTTGGTTTCAAAGGAACATTTAGAACTGTGTTCATTATATTTGCCAGTAATCTGCATACAAAGGGATAAAATTTTATTTTAATATTTGATTAAATTAAAATTAATTATTATGTCGTGATCTGAAAAGTACATACCAATGTAACGTCGATTAATTGTTAAATCTAGTCATGCACAATTGTCTATCTGACCTAAGTCTGATGTCTTGCAATTTCAATTTCACTATATACTGTTGGCCAATATGTCAGTGTATGACTTTGTAATAAATATGCTTTCTCTCGCATGTGTGCAGATTCTTGGCAAATTTTATTATAAAATGTAAAGTGCAATACACGTCTAGTTGTCACACACTAAAATACTGTGGAGATTTGATGGTCATTATATTTTCGAATTTGTATCAGAATGACTTAATATTCTAATAATTGTCATGTGATATACATGTAATTAGACTCCTATATAAAAGCTAACACGAATTGGAATAACTGTAAATTGTAATAATTTTTTTTTTTTTTTTTTTTTTTTTTTTAATTTGGAAGAATTTGTGTTGACAACAGTGTGGTAAGTTTGACTAGTCTTGATGCGAAGTATTCAGTTAATTGTTAACACTTTTTTGTTTTGTTTGCGTTTTAGTATTTAGAATGATTTTGTTCCGTTTCCATGGAAACGTTTAGTTTGAAACTAGTGTTTACCAACTCTAACGAGGTGTATGTGTTTCAATCATTTTTGTCATTTTTAGAGGCAAATAATCTCATGAAGTAAATTAATGGTTTAAGAAAAATCAAAATTAAAGTCTCCTTTTTGTACAATTATGTATGTTTTAGTAATTTTGCATCATTTGTTCAGTAAGATATAACTATTTTCTGTTACCCATTGTTTTCCGAAATCCTGAATTTCTTAGTTTTTAGCATTTTTATTATTGACGTTTTGTCAAACATTTTGCAATTGATTTCATAGATGACTTACATATTATGCGCAACATATTTCATAATTGTTTTAGCACACTGACGTTTTGAACATTTTAAGAATATATGTAATGGCGTTTGATGAGGAAAGGGAGGTAATTGTCTCGATATTGAATCTCACGTTTTACACATGATTGCTATTTCCTAGAAATCCTTTAGATTTGCATGCGAATTGAGAATGAAAACTTTACATGCGAAACTATTCACGGATCTTGAATTCCATTCGGAAATATTTTTCCTGTACAAATTGCTCTGTAGAGTGACGAAAATAAAATGAATATATTAGCTAACAATTGTTTTGTGTTTCTATTGTTTTTACAGCGAACCTCGTTTATTCGATTATATACTATCCGAATACTCGGTATCATCCGAAATAAATATAAGGTCTTGATGCATCTTCCTGGCCACGTCGAAATGAAATGGGCTATCCGAAAACTCGGTATCATCCGAAATAAATATCAGGTCTCGATGCATCGTCCTGGCCACGCCGAAATAAAATGGGTTTTTCGAAACCATATTCGAACTAACATTTCGGACCCGATGAATTCAAATGAAGGAGATCCTACTGTATGTAGCTCTATGCCCTGTCCTGATACTTAAGTTGCACAATGCAGAACATTTTAATAGTGTACGTAGCATCAAAAGTCAATTTGAAGCTTATACACCGACGTAAGATTTATTGATTCAACAAAACATCATGTCAACAAATACCGATTACAAATTCTCATCGTCAGAAACACTGTACGGTGTTTTAAAAAACTAATCTCCAATCATAACTCAATAATTTTAAATATGGTTGCTCCGGATTTCACAGTGGCGGACGGATATAGAGCTATACGACAGAATGTCCAATGAAAACAGAGAAACACCTGAACAATTAAAATGAGCACAGCACAAAGTTTCAGTCTGATTTGCTGCCAGTTTTTAATGTAGGCCAGCACCCAATTTCAATGAGAGAGAGAATACGTAACTACAGGGAAAGCCACATACATAAGACAATGCCTCCCCACGCAGATCTCCGGAAAAACAACAATCCACAAAACATAAGGCACTAAAGGAGGTCAAACGGTACACATATTAAGGAACTGATCACAAGGAATAACTAGGAGAATCAAAGTGGACAGTAAGGGAAGGGGAGGTGGGAATAAATGGATGGAAAAGATCACAGGATAAGTCAAGACAACTGGCCTTAATAGGCCAAAAATGGGCAGGAAACAATCTGAACACTGTATAAAGTGACAGAATTGCATAGGGGAAAGGGAAATACAAAGCACATTCATAACATAAACAGAAACAACAATCATATAGCCAAAAAGCTAATGGTCTGGAGCATCTTGAGTGAGTCTTAAATATTTTCACTTAAGTTCAGAACTTCAAATGAATGTAATTCCAAAACCACATTAAAGCTGTTAGGCTTTTTAATGGTAATGACAATAACATATTAATACTATTCATTTATCACTCTTGATTTGATCATATAGTAGCCTGTATGTTAAAAAAAACAGTTAAGGAAAATGTAATTTTAAGAATAAGGATGAGGTTTTACCTATGATGTTTCTGTAATATCGTCCCTGTACTATTGGATCTACGCAATGTGTCTTTTTTCAAGGAATGTCAAGAAGAAGTATGTGATGTCCGGATACGGAGGTTATGGGTAAAAACCCGATCCGTACCGTCCAGATAACGGAACAGTTGTGAACTTATCAAACTTCAAATCACTCCAGCCGTATCACACTAGCACTATTGTTTTCATACAACTGCCTGTACCATGCTAATTAACACAAAGAACATCCCCAACAAAGTAAAAAGAGCATCCTCTTGGCCAGCATATAAAACATTTTATTCATAACTTTACCCACAATGCAGTTTTAATCAAGCCAAGATGGATCGCCAGCTTTTTCGAAAGCTTATTTTGTTAATAAGTAATCAATACAATGCATACTCTTAGATCAATAGAACATGCGTCGAAAGCGGAAGAATGACAGACTTTATTAATACATAGGTATAACACGGTCGTGTTGTCATTCTATTCCAATCAATAAGTGTTCAGAGGCACACGTCTATTCCGTGGTTCTGGTGGCTACACAATAAAGGCGGTCGACCGCGATTTCAGTGATAAATATATAATTCTCACTTGATTAACCGTGACAAAGTTTATACACAAAACACAGATACCAACCTTCAGAAAATATTTTATAATATCAAAGCATTGGATGGCATAAGGAAGGCTGGAACTATTATACATCCAACTAAGTATATAGGAATTTACATGACCGTCGTGCTAATGAGAAGTAACGTAACTTTAATGTTTATGCATTGTAAAGTTAAAGAAAGGAACATAGGACGACACAGAACTCTTCATATATTTAACTTACCAGAATTATGACATATCGTTTTAATTAAAAAATCATCTTCATTATAAATGTTACAAAAATGACACAACAATAATTAGCAGGAAGAATTATCAACAAATTCCTGTATTTAGAATATTAACATCACTGGCTACAATATTACTACAGTGTGTACTAAATGTAGATTGACAACTAAAGTAAAATATCACATCAATAATAAGACCACGTCAAAATTAAGAACACCATTTTCAAGTCCATTTTCAGTGTTTTGGTGTTTATTGAACCTCATTATTAACACCAACTCAATATTAAGGGTCCCAATGGAGGTCTTATTATTGAGGTTGTACTGTATATGGGTAAAAATACATCAGAACATACAGTTATAACAATGTGTAAATATATGAACACACTATAAGCATGGTGGTTCTTAATCTGAAGCTGCTACCACTTGTTTGACCTCATGTTGTACCATACGCAAAATCTTCCAATAGAATATAACAAAAATGTCGGCAATTATGGATGTACTAATTGTATGTACTCAAATCACAAATATCGGAGTCATTTATGCTGATTTGTTTGATGGTCATTTTCTTTCGAAGGACTGTACATAATTTTGACATTGCAAGAACTTTGTTTTGCAACATCGCAATATGAATTTGCAAGATTAAGCACAAAAAGTCGATACTCACCAATAAATAGGAGACAAATTTGCACTAGCTGAGATCACTATGACATGAAGAGATTTTCTATCAGTTGTTTTGTAATGTTGAAATTCATGAACAATAGATAGATAGATTTATTTCAACATAAAATGTACAATTTACATGGCAATATAAAATTAAGACATATATCAGTAACAGCAATATGCATGAATCAATAAAGCCATATCAACCCCATTATATGTTAAGGATAACACAAACACGAGTACAAGTAAAAAATCTTACTTCCATTGTGGTCCTTAATATATAGTATTGTGTGACATAGGAAGAATTATAAGCTATAAATAAAGTTATCACAGTCAGTTAATCAAAGAAAGACATTTTGTTACATGTTTATAAACAAATAGATAAAACGATGAAACAATGAAACAATAAGTTATCTCTGACAGGAATAATGGATGAAATCGCCAAACAAATAAAATTTAACAAGGTATTAAGTTACAAATTATAAAGACGAGCTTAAAATGTGTGTTTTACTTTGCATTTGAAATAAGAAATACTTTTGGCATGCCTCACATCTTGTGGCAGACTGTTCCAAAGACAACAACCATTGAAACCAAAAGATGTCTTTCCAAAACCCTTGACTTTAGGAATTGCAAATCTCTTTCATGCTGACATTAAACACTCAATAATTTGAGAAGCTTTACTAATGTAATAATGAAGACACATCTACCTACATTAAGTTTTTTTTATCTCAATAGGTAGTTCCCACATCTACTATAATTACATCCCTTGTTCCTAATCATTAGCCAATTAGATAGGCAAACAGTTTTTTTCTATACTTATTTCAGGAGACCTGACATGACATGCATCGCCACAAGGAATACTCATATACAGTAAAACCTCAATAATAAGACCACCATTGAGAACCTTGAAAACTGGTCTTAACATTGAGGTGGTCTTAATATAGAGGTTGAATAAAGAGCGAAACAGGGACAATGGACTTGAAAAGTGTGTTCTTAATTTTGAGTTGGTCTTATTATTGAGGTGGTCTTTAAGTGAGGTTTTACTGTACTTACACGTCAGTATTTTCAACTATGTTGTCATAGCAATTACAAATTCCACTAGACTACTAAGTGAGTCTAACCAATGGCAACAGGCCAACAATTGTTGAGCAAATATTCTCTTATATTGTATAGTCATTGCTTATGAATAAATAAGTGTTACATAGTTGGAAACTAGAGAGCAATATAAATAAAATTAACATTTTTACTCAAATGTTAATACTTCTATTCACGGACATACGTATAAACCATAAGTCCGTGTTCTATTCTAGTAATTCCAAATCAATTTACATATCTAGAAAAAAGATAGCATAATATTTAATGGGGTATCAAATCTTTCGAATAGATCTATGTCGATAAATAACTAAAATGAACATATACTAGGCTTATAGGGCCGTGTTTTCTTTTCTTATGCTTGTTTAGGGGCGTGTAGGAGCGGGCTTTACACGTACCGATACCGTAAGATACCGGTATTTAATACCGCTTTCATTCGGAACTCCTCTGTTCGCAAATTATTGATCAGGAAATGGAAACAACGAAAATAATCTATCAATCTGCTACTTGATTGATTGTCATTTATTTATAATGATTACGAAGTAAGCTATATCTACATTATCATTCATGTAATATTACCTTTTTATCATCAGTTGATACAAGACGGTAGTAGAATTGAGGTCTAGATTTAAATAGACGAACTGGTGGACATATCCGAAATACATGTAACAAGACAATAAATAATTTGGACTTGTCATTTACTGTTGCAAAATTTTTCTCTGATAACAGGCCTTTCTGGATAGTAAACTAGCTCACCCTAATTCAGTATTAAGAGGGGTTACTCACTTGTAATGTTACAGGATACTTGCCTTCGTCACAGGTGGCGGTATCTTAAAAAAAAATCTACCACCACTAATACTATTGTTTATAGAAGGTATAAAGCCTGCTCTACGTTCCTTTCCCAAACATTGTGGAACACTCGATATCGTCGTTCTTGCAAATCTGGCCCTTTACTGCGGTAAATCTCTACATTATTCAATCAAATAATTAAAAAGGAACGTCAATCGAACGGCATACCTTACTGACATTCAACGAAGTCTTCAATTCTATCGAAATTGTTCATTTCACGGTCATTTCGACTCGGCGGACGCCATATTTCTCATCGCACATTCGGAACACCTCGAGAAAAAACAGTTGTAACGCGCGATCTGATTGGATGAATTTGGTTCCCGGAGAGTGGGACAAAATTGCAGTTACACTGTTAGCGCACAGAAACCAGTAAAAGGTAAATAAACAAATACACGCGTTTTTACAAATAATAATAAACATTTTCGCATGTTATTAAAGACTTAAGTATGTTTCTTCATGATAGTTCATGAACTATATGATGTTTCAGTGAGCCAGTGCGGCTAATTAACAGTTATTGTTTGAACATTTCTGGTGACAAATTGATCTCAAACAGGAAAGGTAATTTTGCTAATTGGAAATATTTTTTTTAGATAATTTCACCCCATGACCAAATGTCAGCACTGAAAGATGTTTTATGTGTGTTATTTAACACAACTTGGAAGTGAAAGTTTATTTATGACCAAAATGTGTCTGAATAAAGGTCTTAGAAACTTACAGAGCCTGAAAATGGCTATATTCTGGGAATATTCTGTGTCGGGCGGGGGGGGGGGGGGATTTAAATATTCCTTGTCGCTTTGTTCTATGATACATTTATTTCCAAACTTCTGTCTCATTGTGGCCAGGAAGTGCATTTTGATGAAAAGTAAGTTTCTAAGACCTTTATTCAGACACATTTTGGTCATAAATAAACTTTCACTTCCAAGTTGTGTTAAATAACACACATAAAACATCTTTCAGTGCTGACATTTGGTCATGGGGTGAAATTATCTAAAAAAAATATTTCCAATTAGCAAAATTACCTTTCCTGTTTGAGATCAATTTGTCACCAGAAATGTTCAAACAATAACTGTTAATTAGCCGCACTGGCTCACTGAAACATCATATAGTTCATGAACTATCATGAAGAAACATACTTAAGTCTTTAATAACATGCGAAAATGTTTATTATTATTTGTAAAAACGCGTGTATTTGTTTATTTACCTTTTACTGGTTTCTGTGCGCTAACAGTGTAACTGCAATTTTGTCCCACTCTCCGGGAACCAAATTCATCCAATCAGATCGCGCGTTACAACTGTTTTTTCTCGAGGTGTTCCGAATGTGCGATGAGAAATATGGCGTCCGCCGAGTCGAAATGACCGTGAAATGAACAATTTCGATAGAATTGAAGACTTCGTTGAATGTCAGTAAGGTATGCCGTTCGATTGACGTTCCTTTTTAATTATTTGATTGAATAATGTAGAGATTTACCGCAGTAAAGGGCCAGATTTGCAAGAACGACGATATCGAGTGTTCCACAATGTTTGGGAAAGGAACGTAGAGCAGGCTTTATACCTTCTATAAACAATAGTATTAGTGGTGGTAGATTTTTTTTTAAGATACCGCCACCTGTGGCCTTCGTAGTACAAAACTTGTGCAGATACTGTATTGCACACACGTCTGAACAGAATGGCGTCTTAGCGAATACTGAGTGTATTCAAAGATCTCCCTTTGCCGCCAGGGTCATTAGCCAATTGGAGCTGTTCCTTATGATGACGTGTAGGGCCGTTTAGTTCTACCGAGACTTGGGCCGCTTACGTTTCAACCCGTATGGGAATGGGTCAGATAGTCTTGACCCGTGGGAACTATAGAAAAAGGTCTGATAACTATGGCCATTATGTCCTGAAAAACATCTGGTCCATACACTGGCCAGCAGGAAGACTCGCAGTATATGCACCTGTTGTCCTTGCACATGCACGTTGACCCTCTAGGTCATAATTTAGGTTGTCCCCAAGTCAAATTAAATTACACTACATAACTATGAAAATTCTCAACTTTGGAGTTAAGAGATTTAAAGTTTTCCCAATTTGGTAGATTTTACGACGCAAACTTTCCCAATTTATGTAGGAACTTTTTCTTTTCTAGGAAGTTTTTAGTAGATTTTTTTATTTTCAGGCTGGTAAAATTGTCCGTGAATATTTGAACTGAGATGCTCTAACGTTATGGATCAGCAAACGGATGACTGTCCATGTAAAAAGTTGCGAGTATCTGATGGCAAAGTTGATGATGGTTAGTCTGCGCTAGTGACGTAGTGTTGGTCCGATTATTTGAGTTGGTCGACAATTGGTCAGTTTGACCGTCAGAGTAATTGATCGATTATAATTTAACTCTATTAAATTTTCATTCCAGAATATAAGTCTGAAGCAGATGTGTCTCTTTGATGTATTTTTCTGAATTATACACGCATACATTACACCTAATCAAGCTTTATTTTTGTTATTATTTGTCTTGAATGTGTTACCAACAGGTCATAAACATTTGCCATGTTGTTCCCACACCATTCACTAATGATTGCTTATCAGTAACCTGATACTAAGGATGTGTATTGCCCTAGTGTATTCGCACTGGCTATGGGCATTGTAAAAACGAGATATCTCGTGCTTAAGGCATGATAAGGGTTAAGTTCTAATATGGCAACTGATGGCATCTTTTTGGTAATGTCAAACTGCTGAATCCTCATACAATTGCACATATTGGTAAAAAAACACGAAAATGTATCAGATATTATATATATGCTAGTCAGAAAATCATACTTTTTCTAGTTAAAATGGTATTTGTCCAGTTTTTTTTGGAATTTGATGTGGGGAATAAAGATACTATTACGTGGGGAAATGGGGCCGATATTCAGCCCCTATATCGATCAGACATCCATTATGTTGGTTTAATGTTCTATCTTATCTTAATACTGACACCAATTGCAAGGAGTGTGAGGGGGTCGCTGAAGAAATCCCCCAAGGGTAGTAATAACCTGCAGCTGCCAAGTCAGGATTTAAGTTGTTAATCAATAAAAAAAATGTTTGTGATGGAAGATAATATATAAAACTTATTTTATCAGCATTATGTAAGCAAGGCTATAATTAAAAAAATGTTTGTTTGGCACATAACCTTACCCATGAAATTGGCCCCTACTCAAAAGAAATTTTGAGGGGTTTGAATAGGAATTTGTTTTAGCAGCATTTTAATAGTTAACATTAGAGTGATCATAAAAGTGAATAAAGCCTACCTTTATATTGCTGAGTAGCGTTATGCCAAACAAAAAATTTTTGGAGTTGGCCTAATTTTTCTTTTTTATAGGAACTGGTATGTCAGTGAAGTCGGTGCCTAGTAATCCCGTGACAAACTTTGGAGATGCTGGCCAACTAGGAGGGGCTAGTTTGGATCCAGTCTTGTTGCAAGATAGCGAAAGACGAGATGTTGTTAATTCTAGAGGTGACACAAAGAAGACTACTCCTTCTGCACACAGTGGATTTTGGGACTTTGGTTGTGAAGCTTCCTGTGAAATTTCTGATAGAATGCATGATACTGAGACAGAAAGTGTATCTACTGTTAACCTTGCACATGCTTCAGGTGATGAACCACCATCTCAGTCAATTAGGAACACTGATGTAGAATTTGTTTCAAGATCTAATGATGGTAAGGAAGTACATGGTAGGGAGCCTGGAGACATCAATGATATTGCCAAGCAGTATCTTGGAGTTGGCACTAGTAGTGAGTTATTGGAACTTGAATTGTTTACTGGACCAAAGTTTGATCTTCTACAAAAAGATGTTAATGTAACAGAAAGACCCAAAGGAACACAAAGTGCTGAAAAAGATACTAAATCAAATGAATCTGAAGTTAAGAAAAAAACAGACCTAAAAAGGAGTATTCCTCCTAACTCTGGTGTGTGCGACTATGTACACAATGTCCAAGCCGTGACTGAAAATATGCATTTAAAATCAAGGCAGGATATTTGTCTCGTTAGTTCAATTAAAGAAAGTATTAAATCAAGGAACAAGACTAGTCCAAGGAACTCCGATCATTCAGGTGAAAATAACGAGGGTGTAAATCCAGAGGTTGATAGTAGCGTAGATGACACTCAGGATGTTCATGCTGAAGAGATAGATTCACATGATTTAGATGCTTCTAGTGGTACGACAAGGAGTGGTGATCCTATTACAAACACTCGATTTCTTCATAATCTGTTAGAGGAAAGTTCTCACCAGTTGAAGAAAAAGATTCCTAGCCAATCTTCCAGTCAAAATCCACCAAGAAATGAACTATTTTCTATGCAAGAGTCCTCTGCATCGAGTGCCATGACTTCTTTTAATCCCACCGCCAGTGACTCTGGTGATAAAGTTGAGGCAAGTTCTGACATTGTTCGTCCTAGAATGGTAGATACTGGCTTTATTGAAATGTTTACTAACTCCGTAATGAGTAGTGTGTTTTCAGGGAGTAGTGCCATGGGTGGGATAGCTGGTAGTTCAACTACGTCGTGGAAATCTGGTTCGTTAAATCAGTCTTGTGGATTCAGTGGATTAGAAAATGTTCTTGAAGACATGTCAGCTGGATTGCCGAGACCTTCTACTTCCAAAATATCAAACATATCTATCGGTAACACGTCTAGTCAATTTTCTGGTACAAAGCCAATGCTTAGTTCCTTTAAAACGGATAACAGCTTTTCTTCACGTAGAGAAACTCCCAATGCAACACTGACAGACATGAGGCTGGAAACAAGTGATATCAGTCATGAACGATTTGTTGGATTTGAAGAAGGCGAAGCTAAAATTTGTGAAAAAACTGGTTTCTATACAGTGAGTGAGTCGGAAATGAGGAGGGAATCCAAACAAGGAAATACAATTAATTGCAAACATAGAAATAAACCATTTGAATTGAGCGATGAATCCGAACAGGTTGTGACTACAGAAAGTGGTATTAACTCACTACCATCGAGCATATTATTGCAAATGTTTAAACATATGAAGATATTTTGTTTGTTACGTCGTGTCGGGATGGTTTGTAAATACTGGTACAATTTGTGTCGAGATCCCGACTTGTGGAAAAACATCAACTTGGCCAATCAGAACCGCTTAGAGGATAATGACTTGTGTACGCTCTTACAGTACAGCGAGCACCGAGTTCGATACATCAATCTGACGGACTGTCGATTTTTGACCAACAATGGCATTAGATATCTTCTAGCTGCTTGTACAAGATTAGAAGTTCTCAAAATCGTCAGGTAACATTTTTCTTGCAAGCCTAGTGTGATGTAATGGAAGTAAAACTTTCTCCCTCTCTCTTCCAATTTGATAAGGCCATCTTTAAAACAATTGTTTGTTATGCATTACCCTACTCAGCAAAATTCAGGTGGGTAGGTAGGTAGTTAATTAATATTTTATGATTAATAACTAGTACTACTACTAGTCATACTAGTGTTAGCTATTGATATGGTGCTAGCAATATTTACTATAAATTTCTAATATCAAAACATAGGTTCTAAGAAAACATTATTCAATTGCCAGTTAACTTGTTTAGATTTTTTTGCTTAGTTAAGTAAAAACTTAAGAATGTTCGTGAAATCGGAACCAGTGCTAAAAGTAAGCGAAATTATTATTGGAGCGATATAGCTGAAATTTCTATTTCCAGATGTTCAGATGTTACAGATTTGGCCTTTGATACGTTGCAGTTATGTAGATATTTGGTGTCTCTTGATTTGGATGGAAATTCTCGACTCACAGACACTACGGTTAAAAAGGTGAAGATAAAGTGCATAAAACATAGATATTGTATTCAACGAAATAATCTAAAGCTCTCTCAGAAGTTATCAGATAGATGATATGTCCGTGGCGATTTTAAGCAGTTTGTCACACATTGAATGCAGTTGTAGTTTAAACAGTTTTCTTACATTTTGTCAAACATCTTTGCTTTACTGTTGTACGTTGGGGTTTTAGACCCTTCTCCAATAGTATTGCAGTTATGTACAGTAACACCTCAACTATAAGACCACCCTTGGGACCCTTGAAACTGGTATGGAGGAGGTGGTTTAAATTTTGAGTTAAGAGCAAAACAGTCAAAATGGACTTGAAAATCGTGTTCTCAATTTCAAGGTGGTCTTATTATTGAGATGGTCTTTAAGTGTGATTTTACTGTACATTGAACAGTTTACCTAATAGCGTTGCTAGGTTACCAACCAGTACTAAACTGGAAGTGTTTTGAATTTGTAGACATTAAAGACTTCTTTTCCTTGACAAATACAGAGGAATACATTATTAGTGTATTCTTTGATTATGCATACCTGTATTTATTGATAATTTGACTATATGAAATATATTTTTTTATTTTTGTTTAGGTAAAAAATGAACAAAAACGAGCATAACATCCGAGGTTGCCCTAGGCGCTGAATCTTGAGAATCATTTTGATAACCTTTGACCGCATTTTCCCTTTTATAGCCAAAATGCCTATAATTTAGAGGAAAATTGACCCTTCAGCCAGAATCCTTTGGGTCAAAATGTGGCTTTTTGGAAATTGGAAACACCTGATATCATTTTAAGACCGCACAACAAAATGATTGCTTTTGTTTACATTGATCAGCGTTGTATGTCTTCTGTCTGTAATAAACAAAAAGTGAACGCATAATATCACTTTAAATACCGCACACCAAAAGTGCGTTATTGTTTACATTGACCAATGAGTATGTCTAATTAGCTTGTATTTGTGTCTGTAGGTATCGGAATGTTGTCCACACTTGAGATGTTTGCACTTAAACCATTGTACGAAAGTAACCAATGTAGGAGTTGTTTCCCTTGCCAAGAATTGTCCTCATCTTGTAGAGTTACAACTGAACCATTGTTGTATGGTAAGAATTTCAATTATTTATTTGTTTAAGTCTTTTTTGTAATTGGGCTTTCAGTCACATAAACAGTGAACTAGTGACAATTCCAGCTATTAAGTTGGAGGAAGACCCGGGCAGACACCTGGGTAGAACTGGCAACCTTCCGTAAGCCAGCTAGATGACTTCTTCATCTGTTCATTCTATATCCTGCGTGTGATTCAAACCGAGGCCACATGTACAATGCTACAGGGCTCTCACTAGAGGGAGAAATGGGAGAAATAGTCTCCCAAAATGATCTGACTTCTCCCTAATTTGAACTGAGGGAGAAGTTTTCCTATAAAAAAAATGCCTTAAACAGGGTGAAAATGCAGTAAATTCTCCCTAAAATCACAAAAACTTCTCCCTGTTCTGAAGTTCTAGTGAGAGCCCTGTGCATGTAAAAGAACCAGGTGTGCTTCTGGAACTGGGGCATCTTCTGTATCATGCACTAGCCTGCGATAATCTAAAATGACTAACATTCTTCCGGAGGCGTCGCCTATATGGGAAACCGGTGGCGACGATAAATATATGCAATTACACAGAAAAATTAATCATTATTGTCTACATTACAGGTGTCTGATGAAGCAGTATCTAAGGTTGTGCTGGGATGTCCAGATATAACATGTCTACATCTGATGTCTTGTGGTATCAGTGACGCAGGTGTTGAATATCTTTCCAAGGTAAGTAAATGTTAGATCCATTATGTCTAGTTCTAAGTTCTGAAAAATGCGACTTTCAAAAGTATAGAAAAAAGATAAGAAATAGGAAAATCATTTTAGTTTACATATAGATCCTTGTTTGTTATGGCTTTTTGCCAATTATGCTCACTTTTATGATGTAGTTCTTAGAATTAAAAAAAGTCCTTGATAATTAAATTAAGTCCTTGAAAAATAAAAAAAGTCCTTGAATTTTTTATCCTTGAAAATTAAAAAAAAATCCTTGAATAATAAAAACAGTCCTTGAAAAGTACTTGTTTTTTGTCTGGGGTGTTCTATATGTACCATGTTTAATCATTAACAGTTTGTTTGTCTTCCAGTTGTCACAGCTGTGTATTCTGGATCTCTCCCACATTCCACGTCTAACGGCGGATTCTGTGATCTACTTGTCCAAGTTTTGTCGGAAGTTATCCAGTATAAACTTATCATTAAATAGCACCGTGGACGATAACTCGATATCTCAAGTTGTCATGAACTTACCCAATTTGAAACGCCTCTACTGTGTATCGTGTAATGTTACAGACAAAGGTAAAGTTAATTTTTACATACAGTCGGACATAGTTTATTTGACAACCTTCAATCCGAATACGCAATATCATCTTACGCATGTATAATTGAAACTCGGCTATTCGAAACCATTATTTGAAGTAGAATTTCGGACTCGGTGACGTCAAATAAACGAGGTCCGACTGTACTTTGTTTCAGATTATAATCTTTGTTTCCTATGACCATGAATAGAACGTGTTTGCGTGACGAGATTTGTTAGAGTTTGAAAAGTTCTATTCGGTCCGTAAACAGTGGCCAAAGTTAACAGAAAAATGCTTCTTTCTTGCTTTCAATATATGTAAAGTCAGTTCTTGCTTAACAGACTGGGATTTCCCGCATTTACACCAGTGCTAGAAAACTATCTTGCATACCCCCACTGCCCGCCTATAATCCCTGACAGAGCCTCATTCCCGCCAACTCAGTAACCCTCAAGCCAGATATTTCTGTCCATACTTGAGGCCAGTGAAAGATTCTTATATTATGAAATTATGAGTAAAAGCAACCATTTTTGTATTGTATTTTTTTTCAGAAGGTTTACAGTCAGAGTGGAATAACCAGCGTCCATTGGGTATTACCTGAACTTAATGTTCTAATCATCCTTATATGTTTATTTTCAGGGTTGGAGGATGTTGCAAAGTATTGTCCAAATTTGGAAGCATTGGATGCTGGGTGGTGTCAAGGTGTTACTGACGATGGTGTAAGAGTTGTCTCCCTTTCATGCAAACATTTGGAATACTTTGGACTTATTCGCTGTGATAGAGTTACCATAGAAACTGTGGAGGAATTAGAACTTTCTCATCCAAACATTAATTATTCTACATTCATACTGGAATCTCGAAGACTCTTAGAAAGAGCTAGAAAAGAAGGTTATAGATTTGAACTGACTTGATAGAGGGAGGGGGAGAGACATGGAATAGTTGAAAGGAGGGTTGTAGGGGGAGGGGCATATAGTTGGAGGGATTGAGAGGGAGAGAGACATGGAATAGGGGAAAGGAGGGTTGTAGGGGGAGGGGCATAGAGTGGGAGTGATTGAGAGGGAGAGAGACATGGAATAGTGGAAAGGAGGGTTGTAGGGGGAGGGGCATAGAGTGGGAGTGATTGAGAGGGAGAGAGACATGGAATAGTGGAAAGGAGGGTTGTAGGGGGAGGGGCATATAGTGGGAGGGATTGAGAGGGAGAGACAGTAGGAGGGATTGTGAGATAGAAGTAGACATTGAGAGGGATGGAGAGGGGAGATTGGAATGAAGTGCGAGTGGGTGTTAAGGAGCACTATACTGCGAGGGAGAGGTAGGGATAGGGTAAGAGGGAGGGAGTTTTGAACACTGAAGTTTGGTTGCATTTCTTGCCAATAAACCTTACTTAATGTTATTGCATTAAAATCATCACCTTTGTCTACAATATGAACTAAATATTGATATTATGTATATATAGAATCAGCATGTTTAATAAGGGTACTTTTGTGGCATATATTGAAGTAAAGTTAAAGTTTTATTCACAGTAAATGTACCGGGTTTGTCCTTTTCAAAATACATATTAAAACAATTCAACTTCAATCTAGAAATTAGTAGTAGTCAAAATATGTCGTAGTTACCAAAAAAACATTTTCAGGTTTTTACATTTTCTAACGACTGTATTTTTGTAGTTTCATTCATGCCAAAACTATTAAAATCGACTGTCTAATTTCATTTTTATAGAAACTCAAAATTAGGTGTAGTCAAAATATGTCATTAATTGAAATGTTGCGTTAATGATATGAACATTAAGAGTTTTGCATCTTATAAAATAGTTGTATAATCGATCTATTACAAGATTGATGTATACATGAAAATAGTAAATATTTAGTGTCTAGCTTGTTTTCCTCAAAATATCTGATACAGTAAAACCTCAATAATAAGACCGCCCTGGGGACCCTTAAACACTGGGATTCTTATTGGGGTGGTCTTAATATTGAGGTTGAATAAAGAGCAAAACAGTGAAAATGGACTTGAAAATTGTGTTCTTAATTTTGAGATGGTTTTATTAGTGAGGTGGTCTTTAGGTGAGGTTTTACTTTTTTCCCAGTTTGATTGTCTATTTCATTTGGTAAAGTTGATGTAAGGTTTTTTACTTGATATTGGTGTAGCATTTGCCTAGATTTGCATCTATTGTATTTTGTTTTAAATTTCGGAATTCAGGATTACTTGAATGAAATTTTAATAGAATCAATTTCAATAAGGGATCTCGAAACAGGCCCTTAAAGGCTATTATGTCAGGTGTACATTTATTAATTATTCATATCAATGTATTAAGACATATTCTTGCATTCCAATCCATGAATATTCATACAACGATTCAATGATGACATACAATTTATACTGTCTACAAGACTAGTCAGTTTTTTTTAAATTTTACTGTCGATTATATAGGCTGTTTTTCCCTTATCAAAAATCCCAAATAATCATCATTTTCCCAATTCCAGTCCTCTGACTTAAGTTCTTTTTATTAAGTCAGTTTTGTGTGTGTTTAATCTTTCATAAAAGAATCTTTGCTCTTACATTACCTCATATATGTAACAAACACCAGCCACAGCTGAAATGTTATTTTTATTAGCAAAACAACCATTACCTTATTTGCCCAAATTTCAGATTTATCACGCCTAGTTTCCGAAATTGAAAAGGCACAAGCAGTAAAATTATTTTCCAAAAATATCACTGAAATGTACCGACAAAATTCGCAGAATTGTATAAAAAAGGTGGCCTTCCCTTCATGAAACAATGGGAGCCACTGATGTCTTCCAACCTATCCGGATATTTTACCCTTGACCCACATTTCTTATGGCCAAATCGTTTTAGTGTAAGATACATTTGCAGTGATGTCTGTCCCTATACAAATGTATGACATATATACACAGTAAAACCTCAGTAATAAGACCACCTTTGGGACCCTTGAAAACTGGTCTTCTTATTGAGGTGGTCTTAATATTGAGTTTGAATAAAGAGCAAAATATTGAATATGGACTTGAAAATTGTGTACTTAATTTTGAGGTGGTCTTATTATTGAGGTAGTCTTAAGGTGAGGTTTTACTGTACTAACAAAAGGACAATGACACTACCTACAAAACGAAACATTACTGACAACTATATATTGGTTTGGCCTAATCACCAAAATGATGACACTGATTGACAAATTGTCTTGGGTAGCCACAGTCACTGCCTTTGCATTACTACATATATGATGGTTAATGTATAATCAGGAATAATTTTGAGAATACGTCATTATGATATATATATATTCCAAGTCAAAAATTGTCTTAGTAACCAAAAATGCCATTTTCAGGTTTTTACATTTTCTAACAGCTATATTTTTGTAGTTTCATTCAATACCAAAACTTTAAAGTCGGCTGTCTAATTTTCTTTTTTATATAGGAATTCAAATATTAGAAACAAAATGCAAAATTTAATTACAAAATGTCTTTGTTTCAGATATGCTTATAAATATTGACTATGAATTTTATCTTTCGAGTAACAACATCTCAACTACCGCTGAAATTTCCATCTCTCAAAGGATTTTTCACAGCATTTTCAGTTAAAAATAATTATGCTGATTTTATTTAGATGCAAAAATATTATCTTTAAGACATCAAGTAATACCTTAATGTTGTTGTTGTTTATGAAGTCTTCGAAGGAAACAGAGTGTTGCATGATGTTGTTATTTATATAAATCTGTATTTTTGTTTTATTGTAATATCATGTATCTATACCAAATGCATTTTTTGTGTATTACATTTATACACATTTTATAACATAATGAGGGTCGGTGCAAACTTTCTGTGATTGCTTCTACACCAAGAGTGGGTTGTTCAAACCTTGATTTGTCTGTCATTGATTATTCTTTACAAAGATACTGCAGGCTTTTGCTAAAATTTCCTAAAAAAGTGTCAAAAATCCTGAAAAGGCCCTATTTTTTATTGAAATTCCTCTAATTTTCATGTTTCTTTTCAAGGTGCATGTGGATTGAGTTAGAATTACTTTACTTATTTATACATGATTATTTAAACTGTATTTAACAATATTTTTCTAGGTCTTTTGAAACAACAGCTTTTCATACAGTTTACCAGTGGATCGTCAGCTTCAGTTTGATGCTGGCTGTGACTGGTATACCTAAATTTTATTTTTGAGTACACAGCCAAGGCCAGCTGTAGACTATTAAGCACTGGTAAACATACTATGGCACTTCCTAAATGTGTGAGTCGATATTGTCACAAATTTTCATTGGTAAGTGGTTCCTGAAACAGCCCTAATATTTTAGAATGGAGTCCTAAAACTAAGTTTAGCCCTAAAATTAGTCCAGAATAGCCCTTAAATTGGCCCTGTGTTTTGTCTGAAGCTGCTAGAAAGCCTGATACTAGTCCAAAGTGCTAACCTACTAAAAAGCTACTGGATAAATCTGCTGTTGATCGCAATCACAGTAAGCTATAACGTCAACATTTAAATGAATCAAAGCATTGACAGATATTGAAGTCAACGTGTCAAAATCGTGCTAAATGTTTCATATTTCTTTGTTATAATGTAGTGTAGGTTATTTTATCAAAATACCAAAAAGTTGGGTTAGCTCATTTGACCAGTACATTTACTTATGTTATTATATAAAACATATACATGTACATAGTTACCTCCCTTGTTCTTAATCATCAGCCATTTTGATGTGCAAAACTGATAAGCACTTTTACAGTAATTCCCGGTAGACAGACATTAGCCCCTAGGACATTAGCCCCTAAGCTAAAATTTGCATGAGCGGACAAAAGCCCCTTCATGATATTGCACATGCGCACAATAGCCCCTTCATTATTTTGCGCATGTGAACAAAAGCCCATTCAACATAGGACATTAGTCCCGTCATTGTTTTGTTAAGTAGGACATTATCCCCTTCCCCCACAAAGAGGGTTTTAATAAAATATTGTTAGGGTCTTATGTTCTGTTATCAAGGGGCTGTTATCTACAACATCATGAAGGGACTAATGTCCTATGTTGAAGGGGCTACTGTCCGCATGCGCAAAATAATGAAGGGGCCTCTGTTCGCCTCTGCAAATTTGAGCTTAGGGGCTTATGTCCTACATTCGTATTTCCCAAATATGTGATAGTTGAGAAAGTACCGAGGAATTTGCATGTGACAACCACTTTTTCTTCAACTTTCTGAGCCACCTGCCCACATGAGCTTATTGAATAAGTTATTTTTTGTATAACATACGTGGTATCTGATTAGTTTATCTTCGTTTACATTATATTTCCTATAAACGTAAATGAAATTTGCCTATCAATGTGAGTGACTATTCAGAACAAGGGAGGTAAATATTGTAAATCTAGGAACCATCTATTGAATGTTTGGCGTAATCTTGGTACATAACCAGTTACAAAGGTTTGGCACTCGACCTTCAATTATGTTTTGTTAACGGATTTATTTTTGGTTATGATTATGTTTTTGTGTTTATCATATCTTAGTACTTTGTTATGTTTGCACTTCTAGTAAAAAGTAAAATTAAGGTG
The DNA here is from genome assembly GCA_032209605.1 of Mactromeris polynyma. Lineage (NCBI taxonomy): Eukaryota > Metazoa > Mollusca > Bivalvia > Venerida > Mactridae > Mactromeris > Mactromeris polynyma. The sequence goes on from JASFXZ010000048.1 coordinate 2,049,924, forward strand.
TTTATTTATTATAGTGTTAAAAGAGAGAGAATACGTAACTGCAGGGGAAGTCACATACATAAGACAGTGCCTCCCCACGCAGATCTCCGGAAAAACAACAATCCACAAAACATAGGGCACTAAAGGAGGTCAAACGGTACACATATTAAGGAACTGAGGCACAAGGAATGGCCCAGCAGAATAAGGTTCCAGGCCTGTGTTATGAAAAGTACAATAAGGGAAATTTAAGAACAATAATTACAATTAGTCTCTCGTATTTGTCGATCATCTTCCATTATTATATTGCTAGTACTTAAAGAAAGGGGGTGTAGGATAATTGATACCACTGCACTGCGTTCAGTAAGGGTATTATGCGCCTCACGTTTCGTAACGTATTACAATTTGGTTCCCCGTGTGCACTCAATTTGATACGGTTGGCAAGGGTTACAAAACAAGCCGTAACTGAACGATTCTTGTAACCAATCAAAATTTACCCAATGCTGGTTGCAATCCTGATTGGTCACATCGAGAACGAGGCATCATGGCGATTGGCTGATTCACCTGGCAATCACGATAAGCAAAACGGGCGCATGGCCGGCTGAGGAACGGTGTAAGAAGCGCTGATAGAGATGCTTTATTTAAAGTCTCATATGATCTACACGTAACATGGGCTACACAGCTTGTGTGCGACCAACAAGGTATCCACTAACAGATACTTACCTGGGCTTATTTATCTCCTGATACTACCCTTTATATATTGAGTGCCTAGCATCATCATTCACGTCTTTGGTATGACGCGGCCATTGATTGAACCCACGACGTCCCGCATTCAACTTGTAAACTTTAACAATTGGACTATTGAGGCGGTATTTTAAGGTGACACGAATTATGCAATAAGGCGATGTGAATAAACAAGTGTAGTACATCTAGCTGGGCATAGACTGGACATTGTCCATGACAACGGACAATTTATTACACTGACATGCGGTCATCGATATGTTAATATTGACACTTCGATGGGGTAATATTGGAAATATATCATACGCGATAAATAAAAACAGGTGTGGGAATAACGTATTTATAGAAACAATTTGCATTAGATACCAATATGGTTGATATCAGCAAGTATTGACTGGTGTTATTAATATATTCCCCGCCCTGTTCACACGAAATCACATATTAACTACTCAGGTCAAACCACAAAATATACCACATATTCATAAAATTATTTCTAAAATACTGATTTTGTACGAACAAGCTTTCAATTCATACGTCAACATATCTCATCCGACTTGCCGCACTGAAAATTCACTAATACAGGTTTTGCCATGGCGGCGCATTATTGCATTATAGACCCAAAACACAACTCACCCATTAGGTAACACTACACAACGTCTATTAACAAGTCTACACAAGTTCATTTCAGAAGACACTAAGTGGGCTACCGTTAAAAATACGGAATCCTGTTAGGGCCATCAAAATCTCACCCCTCGCCTTTTTAGCTCACCTGAACTTCACAGGAATGATCCTTGAGTAGACCTCTTTCAAAGTTGCATAACTCGTTCTGGTCTGTTCACAAGTAGGTCAAGGGAGCTGAAAATAGATTTTAGAAGTGAAAACTTTGAAAACAAATCTTCTTGTGCAAAAACCATAAGGTCTAGAGCTGTGATATTTGGTGTTTAACATTGTCTAGCGGTCCTCTTAAAAGATTGCATAAATTATTAAGTTCGATAAAAACATGGCAGTGTACTCGGGTGAGCGCTATAGGGCTATCAATGCCCTCTTGTTAATTGACCAAGAAAACAACCGCGAGATTCGTTTATTACATTCTCGCATCTTTTCTGTCAAATTTGTAGTACTTAGTATACAAAAGCTATTGGTTTTTCATTTGACCACAAAATCGCGATTTTTGCCGATCAGCCTGGTTGTTTTCGGTGTAGTGAAAAAGATGCGACGAAGTAAATGTCAAATCTCACATTTTTTGTATCGAATTTCAAATGAAAACACAGTAGTTTCGCGAACTATGGCACTAACAGGATGCCGTAGTTTGATGATAAATCTATGAAACACTCCCTGTACTTAAAACACGAGAGGATTTCAAACGCCGGCATGAAGTAAATGAATTTAGTACAACAAAGTTTACAGTGTTTTTGTGATATAAACCAGGGGACGGAGAGTTTGTGGTGAAGTCTTGAGCGAACATGTCACATAAATGACAAATTTACTACAAATAAGAAACAATACATTTATTTATTAATTTTTCATTATAAGTAACCACAGAAGTGACATATTCATGATGTTTGACATAACTTACAACTGTTGTTGTCAATTTGTATCGGAATGTTGAAAAATGTCCAACTTTGAATATTTCTCGTGATTGGAATCAAACGTTTCTTTAAATGTACATCATTATACAATGGACACAATTTCAAATTGGTCTCTTCGTTTTGTCGTGGAAGTGTTCATTTATATAAAAAGTGTCAATAAACCCTATAGGTTGTTTATATGCATCCGTCTTTTGTTAAAATCTGCTTCGCGGACAGCAAATGTACTACCATTGTATCTTCAGATATACACTGCCCCCCAAAAGTTCCTGCACAATTCGACAATTCCCATCGCAGGTCATGTATTTTCATATTTGTGTCACATGCAATTAATTGAAAATGCTTTTTGACAAAGCAATACTTTTCTGTAGGAGTATTTATAATTTTTTACTGAAACAAACTACAATGTATCTTATTTTTGTGTCAGATCATTTACAGATACAAATGTTGGTTTTGGATGATGGTCGATTGAAGCTGCTGCTGAGATGTGCAAATTGTTAATTCTTAACTATCCATCACAGAAGTGGGATGAATAATTTTACTTCATGGTCATACATGTCTTTTTTGAAATTCTGCATGAAGAAGTAATGAAATTCAAACTATTCATGTGTGAAGAAACTTTTGGATGGCAATGTATATAAGACTCATTAATAACGAAACGAATCGCTTGAAGGTATACACGTGACATTTGTGCGCTGCATTTTCTTCGAAGATTTGCAACTATTTGCATAATTTTACAATTTTGAGCACCGTAACATACCTTATAACATTTGTCGTTCTACGCTCCACACAGCGCTTTGATTCCACTACCGTTACATTTAGGTGAGTATGAAGGTATCGGAATAAGCGCCCGATGCTAAAGGAGAGTATTGTCGTTCGTACTTCTAGGAATAAAAAAACCCAAATGGAATGAACTTCAATATCTGAAACTGTGATCTTGAAGTTCCCATAGATAATATTTGTATGAGGATCTAACTGTATTTAAATATAGATTAAGTACCAACACAATCCATGGTACGCGCAACCGCACTAATTCATGAAACGTCAAAAATAAAGTTTCCGCATTATTCAAATTGTTAAATGATGTGCCATCGACCCTGGTTGACACCGCATTTAGAATTTAACCCACACTTCGCATTTTGTAATGTCATAATCTCCATAAGTAGAATACACGTTAACGTAATTAGCTTTTAATAAAATAATACTTAATTGACATAAACTTCTAACAAATCGTGAGCGCATGTAGTTGCAAATAACGTCAGATTAATTACTATGCCCTCTTAGTAGGTACTTAATTTTAGCAATGGATATTAAAATTTTGCAGGTGTGTGCATAATATCCGAATCTCGCTATATACCAAGTAAAAGCTGCGAAATTTCGTCAATACGTTCTGTACGGTGCAAGCAAGATTTAGGACACTGTTTACTACAGGAAGAAATGATACTGTTGTTGAAGAGAGGTTGTTGCTCAAGAGAGGTTTTATAGAGAGTAACTATTTACTACACGAAGAAATAAAATGTTGTTGAAGGGAGGTTGTTGCTCAAGAGAGGTTTTATAGAGAGTAAGTATTTACTACACGAAGAAATGATACTGTTGTTGAAGAGAGGTTGTTGCTCAAGAGAGGTTTTATAGAGAGTAACTATTTACTACATGAAGAAATGATACTGTTGTTGAAGACAGGTTGTTGCTCAAGAGAGGTTTTATAGAGAGTAACTATTTACTACACGAAGAAATGATACTGTTGTTGAAGACAGGTTGTTGCTCAAGAGAGGTTTTATAGAGAGTAACTATTTACTACACGAAGAAATGATACTGTTGTTGAAGAGAGGTTGTTGCTCAAGAGAGGTTAAATTGATAGTTAATTCTAACTATACGAAAAACAAATACTTTTGTTTAAGGCACGTTGTTGCTCAAGATAATTTAAATTGATAGTAATTTGCTGACTGTAGGAAAAAGTGATAACGTTGTTGAAGAGAGGTTGTTGCTTAAGAAATGGCTGCTTTGAACAGGTTGAACGCCAAAACACATACTATGTTGTTTATTTTAACGTATATAAACTCACTTAGAGACCACGTTGAAATTAAAACCATGACATTAATAACACCAGTTTTGAATTCTTACATATTTAAAACGATAAACAGACCAGCTCAAAACCAAGAGTGATCTATCATTGCGTTTTCACTGTCGCCATATTATTACAACAAGAAATATCTTGAAAACAGATAGACGGCGCAATTTGAAGGTTATGTTGTGCAACATCAAAATTGCCGAGATGTTACGATTGCTGGTCACTCCAGATCCAAAACGGATTTCGGTAAATTCACCGAAATTCAGTGGATTTCGGTAAGGTAACGTTCCCTTTATCGAAAGGTTAGCCAATCCGCGTCAAGGTTACAAACGTTGTTCGTTTAAAGAGAACTTGCTTTGGTGGTTAACGTAAGATTTGATTGGTTTACACAACACAGATATGCAAAAAGCAAAACCATGTTAGTACGGCTGCGCCAGAAAAACACAATAATGGTAGCTGCAGATAATTTAATGTTTCCTTGCTTTGCTAACGGTTGTAAATAAGAAATAGCTAACAAAAACAGTTTACTAATTCATGAAGAAACGAGTTTGTATAGTAAACAATGTACATCAAGTTACTTTATTTCGCCGTCTAATAATTATACTTACATAAAGAAATACAAGAAATACATAAAAAATATTACTGGTCACGTCCTAATATGTTAAAGCTTAAATAATTATTTGAAAGCAAAAACGAGTTTTTAATAAATGGCCTGAGCGCATACATATTCAAAGCTTTTCAATTACGTAATTCACTGACCTAATTTCAGTGTGAAATGTAGTTATTATATAACTAGCAAATGTAAATATATATGTTTTGTGTTGTTATGTCAACGATGTATGTTTATTTTCTATGTTTACAAATTGCTGTTTGTCTCATTTCATTTGTTCCTACAAAATGTTATATCAAGCACTATAATTATATTGTACACCTTCTCCGCTCCCCGCCGAACGATTTCGCTTTCTACCTTTTCTCTCGTCTTCTCGTATTCTTTAATGTGACTTACAATGACTCAATATCTAAAACATGTAACTTTCGTTTCACTTATTTCTTACATTTAGATACATGTATACGTTTTCTTGATGTTGACTAGTTGCCACGTGTTACGTCTGTAATGTGAAATTGTATGTACATGTATTTATGTTCACATGGGCCTTTGGCTTACTGAATTTGCAATGAATTATCTATCATACAAGTTTGTGTAAGCACTTCACGTCATCATACCTTCATTCATAGAAATGTTTGTTTAAACATTAAAATAAAAATATGAATATGTTATCGAGTGTTGTTAGAGTGGCTGAGTTTGGTATATATGTTAACTAAAAGAGAGAGAATACACGAGATGACAACCACTCGTTTGACATGCAACTTTCACTACAACATGACAGTTACATCTCCATTACTTAAATAGTTAGGTAGAACGTTTGTCCAGTCAGTGAACATAAACTGGCTGATTCCATTTTGAATAAATTCCCTGTATTCTTTTTTTTAAAGACATTGGCGCACCGCAGTCATGGTGGTTTCTGCTTCAGCCAACACTACATTTCGCAAAGACCTATTAAACGATGTCTTAGCATCGTTCATATATATAATAATAATAATAGTTATGGAGTTTAAACATTGTGGCGATTCCTATTTTCGAGTATACATTAAAAAACTGAAACCATTCATATACCTGTGGGAGTTGTATGTCTTCTATGTCGAATATATTCATGTAATACTATATAAATATTTGACTTCCGATCTTACCCGATCTAATACATTTTCTAAAGCAGATTTCATCCGACATTCATGCACAGATGTTTCTATAATGTAAACAAAATATGTTTAAAATAAATGTATCGAGTCATAAAAAACGCCTGAAATTTGTGTCATGACAAACCAAAACATTCCATTTTGGGTCACATGTTTTTTATAAGTTCTAATTGCTGATAATTTAGCAGTAGTACGCACAAGGGCGACTGTTTACGCCTACAAGTTTTGTATCTATATGCGTGGATCAGCGCCGTATATTCTCATTATTTTCGTATACAAAATAACACAAATGAGTGTACATTACATATTTCAACACAAAAATGTGCAGACCTGTCACTGTTCACTTTTGCTTAGTTTTATGAACGTTTGTACATATATTATTTATGCAAACACGTCAGGTAGACCGACTAGTTTCGTGCGTATATACTTTATATGACAACCGCATGAATAAAATAATCATACTCACGACAATTTACAGTCTGTCTATTGTCTTTCGCTGACAAGGGTTGACAGTTCTTTTCCTACCTAAGGCTATAAAATGAAGGTCAATTGTGAAGCAGTTATGTCTTCGTTATTGTTCGTGAATTTCCGGTAATTTCCGTAACGTCTTCGTTGTGTACGGAAACTACCGAATCGTTTCGCTGTCCGTGACGCAAAGTCAAACGTCGCTCAATCTTGGGCAGTTTCGTTTCGTGTTAGGTCGATAGAACTTTTTGTTGGATTGTGACTGAAAAGAAAAGTAATTTCCGATTCATGTGTAGAAACTAACACGCAGGATTCCTTAAAAACTTTATTCAGTTTTGAATTGCAAGTGCCAAGTGTTTTTACGACATGGCGAAGTTACTATTCGTGATACTCAATGGTACGTATCTGTTCCGCTATTTTACACACGTTTTATTTTTTTTGTACATAACAAAACATATATTCAAATACCAATTAGCCAGACCAAAAATCGAAAAAGTATTTTTTAAGAACGAAGTGTCTAGCGCAAAAATATTTATACATCAGACTTTTATGAAATTATGATTATTTATTTATACGGTTGCATCAACAATTTGTTGCCCTATTTTGATCAACTTAATGCATTTATATTATACTTGTACATGTATTTCCTTCGTATAATTATATATGTATGCTTAATTCACAAACATAAATATCGAACAACGTTCGTATGTACATTAATAAATATCGCACATTTCACAAATTCTGCATATGAATTCCAGACGGCGTTCGTTCAAATATTAACAGACAACGCCCGTTTACTTTAAGCAGTATTAAATGCACGAAACAACATGATTGTAATAATAACCGTGACATAATTTATGAGAGTATTTAAATGTTTTTTGACAAAAAATCGATCGGAAAAATAGTCACATTCCTCACCGTATATGCGGTGGTGGAAACTTTCAATAAATTTACATGTATTATGAATGACAAGCAATATCTTTAAAACAAAAAATAAACGACGTAGATGGAATGATTTTTTGCCGTATGTGAAATATCATTTTTTTTAAACAAAACTGTAGAAGTTTTCCATTGTATACAATGAATTAATTATTACGGTAGGCAAATAATGTTCGTGTATTGTGTCCAGTTTTTCATATCATCGACGTTTTGCGCAATAATCTATTAATATTAAGTGAAATATTCGTAAACAAGAATCCCCTTGTTCGGTGGTCTGATTTTGCAAGGGAGGTACGCTGCGGGAAAAAAATATATTTCAACGATAAATAACAGAAAACTATTGGTAGAAAGACTAACACATATACTCTACTTAATACGTTTCTTTTTGCATTAAGTTTTATTAAAGACTTGTGAAAAAGTGAATTATCTTTTCGAGACACCCCGTTTGGTGCCTCTCCGCTTAAAATATGAACCAATCATATTGTCTAATATGTTGCATATTTAAACAACGCGCTTCATATACAACATTTGATTGGTCTAAAATGTAGGACGAAATCAATATTATACAGCTACGCCGAAAAATAGTTTATATACGATTTACAAGAACTCTCATTTAAATTAATCACAAAGAATACAATAAATCTTAAGTTTAATGTTAACTTAAACAAAACATTGAACCAACACTTTCTTTCGTTTTGTTTTAAACGTAAATACACGAGTTTTCAAGTAGATCAGGGGAGTTAACTCTGGCGATATGTCATGAAACTAAATGTTGGTCTTCATGTGTGCAATATTCGATATGTTGACATCCATATGTACATGTAATTGTACTTATATTGAAATTATCTGCAATTTGATATTTAGGGGTAGATAGTCTTGATTATCTGTCATTATATACTTAATCTGAGGAAATCGGTGGTAGATGACTTCATACAGATGTACTCTACAACACTGTATTGTCACTTTTCTTCCATGTTTCCCAAAACCACAAATACAAGAGTGTCTGATACAGGTCTTCTCTACGCTATCATAGGACATGTCTGATACAGGTCTTCTCTACGCTATCATAGGACATGTCTGATACAGGTCTTCTCTACGCTATCATAGGACATGTCTGAAATGAAATGACTTATCTACCTTTAACAATATCACTTGTATGAATGCATTACGTTATGTATTGAAGAACATATGTTCACAAATTTGAAACTTTTGTAATGAGACACGTAAACTTAAGCAGAGTTAGAAACATTTATCTTGTCACTGAAAAAAACATTTATATCTCATGACAATTATAGCCGCTTGCAGGCGTAAGTTTTCATGACGACATGTCATTATTTTTTGTCACATTATGAGACAAAACGGATATGGTTTGTGATCGTGTATTAAGGACCTTGTGAGTTGTTTGAAAATAGCAACTGTCTTACGATCTTATGTGATATGGCCGTTGCTGAAATTTATTATTTTACCAAATGATGTTCTATATAGAATGAAAATATGTACTAGTATTGTATCATACTTAATATAGTTGAAAAGTTGATATTTTGCTCCAAATTCTCTTGAAGGATAGGCTTTTTCCGTAGGTATCGAGAACAAAACTTGAATTGCAATTTTTGTATTCCAATAAATATTGGAAAAAAACTAAATTTTTCCTTTTTTAATTTCAGGGCTGTTGATGATTCAGTTGGGTAAGTAAAATACAAAATACATACATATTTATTTACTTTTCGATCAAACCTCGTATCTCACAATAAATTTACATACGAGGAAACTTGGTGAACGTATAAACCCCAATACAATAAAGCTTTCATCATCGATTTATCCATAATATTGGATATAGGGTGGGAAGGTTGTTATTGAATCTATTCGAATGTGATATCATTCTAACTCGCTGTAAACAGGTGGAATACAACACGCCTATAATCCCCTATATTTAGGTAAACATGATAATGACAGAAATGGCGAATTTGAGTTATATAAATCAGCTGTTTACAAAAAAAAAGCGTATTGACATCCCTTTGTAGACAATTGACAGTTCGATATGAGCTGACATGATGTATAGACATATGTGTCAACCACGAGTAATATACATGTATAGTGATTTGTCATGGAAAGGTATTTTGAAAGCAAAATCGCTGGTGAGACACTTTTGCCTCAAGTAAGGTGACCTGTCAGTACCATTGTCTGTCTTATGTACACACGTAGAGAGTCTAGGTTCCACGTGATCACACACAAGTCAATACTTAGTATAGTGCGATTTTATTAACCACGAACGTATGAATATATTATCTGGATCATTACATTTCCAAATAGGTGTATTGAAATGTTCGTGGTTGTCCGTAAGTTTGTCGTAGAAAAAGTCACGGTTGTGTTTTGATAGAAACGTAATCCAAACAGCAGTTATAGTTTTACGCACGAGGACATTTCCTTACCTAAATTGACATAACTCGGTCCTGAAAGTTCATACACCTGTTCACATGTAACAGCACTATACGAACCCTTAGATCTATAAATATCAAAATTCTCATATATTACGATCATGTTTTTCTCATGGTCTGCTAGGTTTGTAACTCACCATACATGGGTTCGTCAGAGCTTGTAGAATGTGTACCTAAGTAATCTAGGTGGTCTGGGGGCATGATACCCCGGAACAACTCCTGTTTTCTAGACCGTTCGAGTTGCAATCTGGTGACATTTTCACAAGCAATTGAGAAAATTTTGAAGCGTTTTATATTCAGAACATTTATGATTTTACTATCATTTCTTAATGATTTCTAAAAAAATGTATTATGTTCCTAAGCAACGTTTAATGACGTCAAAGCAATAAATGTTTACGTCATTGTTATGACGTAAATGCGATAAGGAAACTGGTGCTCCCACCTACTCACATTCGGACGTCATAAGCGCGTACATTTAGGCATTTAATGGCGTATACGTTTACATTTTATCGTCCATATAATTATACGATGTTTCAATCGGAACACCTCGGCATTTTTAGTCATGCTGAAATGACGTTATTTCGGATTGACGGAAATTTAGCCAAGGTGTCCCGAATTGACGACGTTACTGTTGTGACATACACCAGTTACATTCATTATCCGAGAGGTGAAAGCGAGATAGATCTATCTACATATAAATGACGAAGTCGATAGCCTTGTTTCGTTTTTACTGCTCGAAGTATAAAACAAATTTATTTCTTGTAATAAATCAGACGGAGACTATCATAAAGAAATAATAACGACGTGAGTGATATTGAGGATGTGTTAATATACATAAATACGTATACAAATTGTCACTTTCCAGATAGGTATATATATACATGTATTAATGATGTGTAGACTACGAAGACAATTTTATGGTTATAAGTAGGAAATATATTAGGCTTTGCTAGACAGCTGTGTCAGAAAACTAAGTAATTTCAACTTGGCTGTAGCATCTTGTTATTTGAAGAATTAATATTCATTGAAACCTCAATAATAAGAGAGAGAGAATAAGTAGTTACAGAGAACGTCACATACATAAGACAGTGCCTCCCCACACAGACCTTCGGGAAAACAACAATCCATAAAACATAAGGCACTTGAGGAGGTTAAAGGGTACATGTATATACTTTAAGGGACAGAGGCGCAAGGAATAAGACGGCCATTGGGACCCTTAAAACTGGTCTTGCTATTGAGGTGGTCTTAATAATTAGGTTCAATAAAGAGTTAATCGGTGAAAATCGACAGGAAAGTGGTGTTCTTAATTTTGAGGTGGTCCTATTATTGATGTGGTCTTTAAGTGAGCGGTTTCTGTATTTGATTTTAGAGAAAGCTCAAATTGCGAAGTTCTGTGAACGTTGTCCTCCACGTAGTACCGGTATACGCTATGATAACCAAAGCATTCCGAATGTATTCACTCAGCTTATAAACATTCTCACTTGTTCAAATATTTATGTTCATTTGACATAATTTTGAAACATGTTCTAAAACATTTTAAATATTTTATGACACGTAGACAAATCAGTCATTTAATGTCATAATTAGGTCATGCTGCAAAAAAATTGTAACTTCAAGGCTCATTGACTACAACGTATTAAATTACTTAACATGGGCGAATCCAGACTTTGGGCATAGGGGAGTGTAACATTTTGGTCATCTGTTGGTTTTGCTCAAGCCTTATAAAACGACAATGACTGTGCTTTATTCGATGTTTATTACAATCATCATTATAGAATATAATGCTACAATAAATCAGAATTGCTTGTTTGAATATCTTGTTATTACAAATCTCTGTTTGTATTTAGACTCAGATATACCTATAAGGTTGTGACATTTTAGGGGGTGGGGCTTGCGCTGGGTACGCCCCCTCCCCTGGATCCCCGTGTCTTAAAATACGAGATTGAAATAGAACACATGGCGTACGTTGTAATGTTATACAGTAAAACCTCAATAATACAACCGCCATTGGGGCCCTCGAAAACTGGTCTTATTATTAAGGTGATCTTAATATTGAGGTTAAATAAAGAGCAAAATAGGAACAATGAACTTGAAAATTGTGGTCTCATTATTGAGATGGTCTTATTATTGAGGTGGTATTTAAGTGAGGTTTTACTGCACATACGATATAACCTAAAATGTGAAGGGAAAATAGAAATGTAAGCAACTGATCCTAAATGTAAAATACACCCTTAGATCGACAAGCGTCAGATACCGGTACAGTCAATCTTGCTGATGCGACCACGTGTCTTGTGCGACCATTTGCTGTAAGCGACCACTTAAATTCCCCCCGAGCGTTTTTACTATATAGATATTATCTATTAAGCTACTTTTCTTTAACGCGACCAGCGACCGCATTAATCCAGTCCCGACAGATAAAAAAAGATAGTTAAATAATCGATTAAACGACCACATGCACCTAATCCCATTGGACATTTCACACCTGATTCAAAACTGCATTCGCGCATTGTCCTTTTAACAATTGAATAAATGCGACCAGGTAATTACTCGACGACACATTTATAAAACAACGTAAAATCGTTGCATATGTGTCCACTTGAGTGGGGTCTTAAATGTAAATGAATTACACAGCATAACGATCATAATTTCAACAAGAACCAAGCTAATGTAACGTCGTTGCTAAGCGACTTAAGTTCCTTGTTGTCACCGAGTTTTTACATTACGATGTCCCGAGAAGAAATATGCGAGTGGTAATGTTATGCCGACTCGCCCGCTTTTATCTTTACTTTACGTGTGTGATCAGAAAATTATTTAGTTTTAAGCACGAGGCATCAATATCTATTCAAAGTACATGAACCTTGTCACATTGGATAACTAACGGGGAATTTAGGAATTAGGCATTTGTACATACTTAATGTTCTATTGCCTAGTGAGCTGACAGAATGGTTTTAATTTACGAGCTTTCACAACATAGATACATTTGAATGGATAGAGATGGTATTTATACGTATTGAATGTTCAGTTGGACATTTATTTGTTCTTAACTGTTATCAATATCTATTAAAAGACCACTTTATTACGCGACCACTTTTTGACTGTCCCTTGGGTGGTCTCTTAAAACAAGATTGACTGTATTTCTATCCTTACCTTCTCGTCGAGTATAGGAAATATCTGAATTGGACTCGTGTTTTCATTTCCAAGAAACTTTTAAGAAAAAGTGCAATGCAATGTTTTAGAGTACGCCTGTATGAAGGCATTAACATGCCATTTTTCTCAAAATTATCGCTTAGCATATTTTGATAGAAACTTGACTATCTACCTTTAAGATGAATGAATCGTTTTGAAACTATGACTTTATGTGCAATTCTTCATGTTAGTTCTGCATGTGCTGTTTAACTGACTGTATCTAGTTGACCGCATCTAGACTGCATATTAATTCACATAGTAGACATTTCACGTCAGTTATTATTTTCCGAATGCGTGCAGCAACGCCAGTGCAGGTTTAAAATCTAACTGCATGAAACCGTTAAATGAAATGGAAATGTTATTCTAAAATGCGCATTTCAGTGTCACGTAATTAATTAAGCCTGTCTTTGAATAAATTTGCTGATTTCAAAACTCTTCCTGGCAGGTGCAATAAATTCTCCCCTTTGTCATAACACATCCATTTCATGATATAATATTAACAGACTATTATAACGTTAAAATAACAAAACATGTGCCGTAGAAGATTATCTATATAGCTGAAATCAACTAAATGTCTGATTTCTACGGTGGCATAGAGGTGACATGTGTGAAATTAGTTTTACATCGTTCCCACGACTTACTAAGATAACTATGTCGTGAGGTGCAAGGAATTGTCTGGCCGGCCATAAGGAACAACTTAGGAGAATTTAGGGGGGGGGGGGGTAATTAGGGGGAAACAACCTATTATTTACAAATAGCAGCTATAATTTGTCATATAACGAGCCACCAGGCAAATAAGGAATAGAATATGACTATAGCAAACAAAGATGCATTGATATCACCTGACAGTGAATTATCACAAAAGTGTTGTTTGTAATATTATAATTCAGATATTTATTTGTTGTAATTCTGAATTAATGTTTACTGAATTAATGGAAATGTAAACAATAGTCCATTGTACGTTTACACCGGATGGATGCCATTTTGAATTGACACTTAAGAGAAACAACAAATGTTAATCAAATCATATATTTGTCTACATTTCATTAATTTGATGATAATGAAATGAGAATATGCATTTAGTTTGCACTTGCGTAAACATCGAAATGTCATTTTTACGTTTAGTGCTTCTGAGATAAAAGGGTTTGTGAAATAATTAAGTATGAATACATTTGACAGAAAAAACAGCTTTTCATGTTCAAAGGAAAAATACAGAGAAATGTTGAAATTCATCACAAATTTGTAATTCTAAAATTCATGCAAAACCAAATTAAGTAAAATGCGATATTATGGAAGTCTTAACTTTCGCGCGAGAGAAAAAGGTATTTGTTCTGTTAATATAAAATAATCACCAGTATCAAAGGAGCTATGTATAAAAATATACTTGAGTAAGTTAATAATGATCTTTTATTAAGTATGGAAACTCTATGGACATAATAACGCAAACTGAGATATAAAGTTCAGGGTTTTTACCAAGGAGGCGAATGTGTAGTAGTATCTAACATGTTTGATATAATCAAGACTGGTATTCTACTTTAAGTGAGTTATTTCGTGTATATCGTGCAACATGCATCCGTTTAATTAAAACTCAATTAAGATCATATTATTTATAAACCAGTGTCAGACACAGAACTGCACCGCGTGTGTGTGTTAAATGTAGCACTCAAATCCTATATTCATTAAAATATTACAGTTTACTCGAGTTAATAATGAATTATTGTATCAAAAAAGATACCCACTTTCAGAACAACATGTCCAATAATGACAAGTTTTATGGCTTATTAAGTGTGTTGCTCAATTTTAACACTTGACGAATAATGCAATCATTTTATGGTTCATGGTTTTGTAATTAGTCAAGAAAAAGCGCAATGATTTATGAAGCTGTCTTGAAATCATGTGTTCAGGAAAACTTTATATAACGCAAACCAGAATAGCAACATACAGAAATCGTGACTCGTTGTCAAGACGAACGCGGCCTCTTTTATCAGAGTATAAAGCTTGGCAGTTAAAATGTACAGAAAATGCAAATTATAAATTGTTGAAAGATTTGTTTTATATATAGTATGATTTTATTATGTATAACTAGTGCGTTGTTAATTTTATTCAGACAAAACTAATTGAAAAACACCGCTGTTTGTAACGATTTAGCTTATTTATAAAATAGATATTTCCTGTTAGTCAGAAAGATAGCACATGATGTCCACAGAAGCGTCTAATTTAGTCCGCCGTCTCTGATTAATGCGAAAAAATTACGTAGATATGATAATAAAGCGCTTATTATCAAAAAGTAACTGACTTGAGCGACAAAGCTCGTGTGTGACCAACAAGGTATCAACTAACAGATACTTACCTGGGCTTATTTACCTCCTGGTACTACCCCGACTTTATATACTGTGTGCCTAGCAAGGGAGATACAAGTGCTATTTTTCACGTCTTTGGTATGACGCGGCCTGGGATCACACCTACGACCTCCCGCACTCAAAACGGAAACTCTACCAATTGACCTATTCAGGTGATAGTTGACAGTTGCTAGCAAAAGAATCGGTTAGAACTGTTTGGTACTCCGAGAATACTGGTTATGAAATCTGACAACCGCACATATTCGAAATTGTGTTAAATTTGGCGCGAATTCAACACAAATCAATTAGAATGGTCGATATTGACAATGGCCAGGGAACGTTAAAGTAGCGTACATATACTTGCTTTCACAATGTAGCCCATATCGGTACGCCACAACCTTGGAGAACATTTTAGTGATTGATCATTTAGATGTGTACGCTCAGTGTTGTACACAATTTTTCCATATTGTTTCGCATTGAGATTATGGTTAATGTCTTGTCTAGTCAATTCGGAACATAGCTAATATCCATTCCCTATAAACATCAAACGCTATTTGTTTTGGTGCCTCGAACGATTGTTGCATAACAAATGTGCTTTTCCTCTTAATTAATACAGTTAAAAGAAGCAAAAACGATTCATGTCGTATGTTTGACGCAAAAAATCGGCAATATTTCACCAAAAAAACATACTTTTACGTAGAAGATATTTGACATGCCACCCACAATACGTTACCCGGGGCTTCAGTTTAGTTGCTTGGTTCACCTGCTAGTAACTAAATCGCTACAGTTAAACCTCACTTAAAGACTACCTCAATAATAAGACTACCTCAACAATAATACCACCTCAATAATAATACCACATCAATAATAAGACCACCTCAATAATAAGACCACCTCAATAATAAGACCACCTCAATAATAAGACCACCTCAATATGAAGAACACAATTTCCAAGTCCATTTTCACTGTTTTGCTCTTTAATCAAACTCAATATTAAGACCACTACAATAAGAAGACTTGTTTTCAAGTGTCCCAAATATGGTCTTATTATTGAAGTTTTACGGTATAGAACTTTGTCATGATAATTAAGCTGACGTTTACTGTAAGTTACACCATGAATGTCAGAGTGATAGACTTGAAACAATGTTTATATGCCTCAATGACTAAATGTCTGTGGTTTGTTTATGTAAGAAAATGTCACAATTTCAAGATGACGCTATATATGAAGAAACGACGCGTGAACGTTTTTCATTATCCGAATATTTTCTGGCCAAAATCGTGCAATTTCATTGCGCCAATTTGGCATAGACATCGATGTATTTTGTTGATAGAAAGAATTCTTATGTGAGTGACTTTTTCCCATGGCCAAAAGTGACTACCGTATTTACGCAGCCATAAGTCGTCTGTGCTCATAAGTCGATGTGTTTGATGTGATAAATCCAGTATTTTACCCGAACCCTTCCATACGTCGAGTACAAATTTTATATTCCATGCCGAACGCCTAAACTAACATCCGTATCCCATTATCCCTCACACTACATTCGATCACACAGTACGAGTCATCAGTTTTATTCATTTTCGTGACATGGACAATTATACATTGCAATCCATCCAAAGAGGCACTCTCTAGAGCGACAACCACTCTTCAACAACATTATCAATTTTATGTCGTAAAAGGTCCATACAAAATTAACCTGTCTTGAGCAACAACCTCTCTTCAAAAAAAATATCAATTTAGCTGTAGTAAAAGTTCCAGGCAAATTTAACCTCTCTAATGCAACAACCTCTCTTCAACAACATTATCAATTTTATGTCGTAAAAGGTCCATACAAAATTAACCTGTCTTGAGCAACAACCTCTCTTCAAAAAAGAAATAAATTTAGCTGTAGTAAATGTTCCATGCAAATTTAACCTCTCTAATGCAACAACCTCTCTTCAACAATATTATCAATTGTATGTTGTATAGGGTCCATACAAAATTAACCTGTCTTGAGCAACAACCTCTCTTCAAAAAAATATCAATTTCGCTGTAGTAAAAGTTCCATGCAAATTTAACCTCTCTAATGCAACAACCTCTCATTTTTTCTGTAGTAAAAATTCAAAACAAATATAACCGTTGTAGAACAACAACCATTCAACAATATCAGAAATTGTCATCTCAATAACGGTGTTTCTCTAAAAACGGTTTGCTGCAAAGTTTCATGTTACTATGATGGAACGAATACGGCGATGGGTCTGTCGTAATCGTGATACGAATACATTTAAATGGCTCATTATATGTCGAGCGAGGATAGTATATTATTCATATCTCGTTTGTTGATTTGTTTGTTTATTTCTGCATAAATTCCTTGAAGTCTGACAACCATCGCTTATTAAATAAAATATGATTGATGGTGCAAGATGTTCGAATGTTTTTATGTGGAAAGAAGGTCAAGACATCGTGGAAGTAATAATAATGTTTGATCGTACGTACGTGTTTTGAATTTAAGCAGATATACATTGTCTCGTTGACAATACTTTTGATAATTAGGTTGTTTACGTGCTGTTATTAAATAGCTAAAATAATCACCGTCAAGTTTACAACGTAGTAATTACCGGAAACCAAGTTGTGTCATTAAACAATTTGTATTTATGCGGAAACAATATTTCATCCTGGGGTAATGGGTATGCGCGGAAGATTCATTACTGTTACTGTACTTTAAATACAATGGACGGTTTTTTACCGCGCAAAACCGAGATGTTTTATATATGAAAGCTGATATATACATGTAGTAATACACCCAAGGAGACTGTTTATCATGCCCTAGAGGCTTATAGCTTGAATTGGAGACAACGACTGAAAATTATGAATTTTTCAAATAATATTTTATTATCAAAATGGATTTTTGGGTCACTAATATAGGTTTTATCGAGACGCAGCTCATATAATTACGGAGTATAGCGTCTTGCCGCTCAAGGCGAAACTTGAACCAGTTGTTTTAATACACGCATTATTGAATACTAATGATGTTTTTTTCTCTATTTCAGCTTCGGGGCAGGCTAAGAGAGCATGGTCAGCGTCGAACGCAGGCATGGGTCTTGGTAAGTTAATTAGCGATAGAGATAACTTGATTGATTTTAATTAATTTATATATTTATGAAGTTACACTGTCAAGTATTATTTTCTGTTAGTTAAGATTCATTTTACTAGCAGTCATAGTATATGTGCGAATACGTTTCGGTACGAATATATTTGTGGACGAAAACGTTTCATTGTAAAAAAAGAGTAGGAAATCGTATATATATATATATGTATGTTTGAAAATGCATGCGCTCGATATTTAGTTTTCATTCAAGAATGGTTCTTATTCCTAAAGTTACGTATTCTATAAAAAAATAAAATTTGATTATATCAAATAAGATACGTAGTCTTAGATGCTTTGTAAGTTGATATGTAAATGTACTTCACTCTTCGATATTGTTTACGATTATCATGTTTATGATTTCCCACCAGATTTATGACACATGTAGAGATAATTATTTGAGATAATTAACAATACATAATGAAAGCTTTGCACTTGCACTTCTGTGGGCGCGCGTTGGTACATGGTTGCATATGTTTATTTTACATATTTACTCAAAAGTGTACACACATTATATATGATTATAAAATCATATACAATTTGTATCACCAATTTCAGGGTATCTTGGTAGAAATAGTGTCCATACAGATATGATAGTCGTATTATTAAGATTCTGCATGCTGTTTTCCTTGAAGTATTCTTTTCTTACTCTGCTTGTTTGTTACACTGTGGTCAAACAACGAGTAGATTTGACCACCCGAATTCTCTTTTCATAACAAATGCTTTATACATGTACCTTCAAAACGCTGTTGTAACAAAATGAAGTTATATCAAGTTAACTAATCATTGTAAATGCTTACGCTCAACAGTCTATTGTTTACAAAAACAACATACTAATTGACATATTTCGTTTATTTCGAAGTCTGTGCTTTTTCAATCACATCAACGTAGTTTAGACAACTGATTACATAGTTGCAGAAGGTATTCAAATAAATTTAATGTGGGATGCGTATATTATGTTTAGAATAAATTGTATTGCACCTGAAATTGATAGCAAACGTTTGGATTAAATAAAACACTAGCAGAACGCTTTGATATGAGTTGTACTTGTTTGCGCATGCGCAAGATATATATATTTGTATATATATATTCGCAGAGCGACCTGATCTAACGTGTTTGTCTCAACCTAACTCTGTGCATTTCTTAAAGCATTCTTTTATAACGATGTTTTACATACACATGTATTTATTAATTCAAAGAGAATGGGTGTTTTGCATGATATTCAATTCTGCATTTTGTACAACCAGGATTCTTTTTTCAGCCTACTAGAGTAAATCACACATTTACTAAATACTATATATACATATATTGCCATTGTAAGCCAGTTGTTTTATTTTGACATATATCTTGCCCTTTGTTATATTATATATTAGTTTACGATGTATATACTAAAGTTTGTTATATGATAGCAGTATACTGGTATATCGTATGTATGGGAAGCGCTGTTAGCGTAACACTGCATTCATGCCAACCCACTTCTGGTGTGAATAAAAAACTTGTCGGTATATCCATGGTTTACAAAGCCATGTCGCTTCAAGGTCGCTTGTCTAGCATGTAGACATAGTGCCTAATATTTATTGATACTAACTCTTGTGTTTACATAACAACAACAACAACAACAACAGCAACAACAACAACAGAATGAGTGAACTGTGAACTGTACAATTGCGTAGACGTATCTGTTACTGGTATCTTATCGTTAATTTATTGTATCTGTGTAACATGTCATTCAACCGCCACTAAATATTTGTTTTACTAAACAATCGCCAAATACCATTCACCATAGTAACCCATTCATTAATTCCGTCCTATTTTTCGTCATTTATTTTCTCACGGGACCGTTGCGTTTTTCATTGCTTCATTTTTTATTGTTTGCAAATTGTTGATACCTTTTATGTTTATGCCGCTTATATTGCCGCTGAGTGTATGTATTAACTACGCGAGATAGCATTTCGTTATGCACAGCTTCATGTTGCCAAGCGTAAACACTACATCACCGATGACGTCACTATTTCAGACGGAGTGCCAGTACGCGCTATGTCTGTGCAAGGAAAAAATAGCGGTAAGTTCCGAAAGAGCCCGAATGTCGCTTTTTTGCTGCACACTGAAAACTGATCGCTCCTTTGTCTCTCTGTCTCTCATTAACTGTATGGATTGGTTAGAATAAACCAGTAGTTTTATTAATTGTCACTAATTGCAACTAACACAAAATGTATGTAGTATGATTCTTCTTCGCAAAAAATGCAGACATACTCCATTGTTTCCATTGGTAACCGAAATGTTCGAAAAGTGACAATTAATGTGGTGATTTGAATTAATATTAAAAGGTGCGAACGGTTTCCAGTTGTTTGTCCAAGCTTTTTGTGTGTTCGATAAACTATCCCAGTGACGTCACTGCTTAAGGTGAAGATTAAAATGAGGATGTATCGAACAACATACTCCTCGACCATATTTGGAATTTATTTGACTAAATATATTTGGCAAACCTCCAAGATAACTATTACTCTTGATAATACGTTTGAATAATATAAGTTCATTTGAGGTGACAGAATCCTGCAATGAAAGGCTTTTGGAATTTATTTGAGTACATTTATTTGGCACCATTCAATACGTTTTAGATTCATGCGAGATTATTTTAGAAGACATACGCCTGTAATGAAAGATAATAGGAATTTATTTGAGTAAATTTATTTCTGAACACCAGGGTTGCTTTCAATGCAACCATAATTTTATTAAGCAATACTGAATAATTCAATAGGCATGCACCTGATTTTCGTTAAGATAGACAATCAATTAAAAAAATTCACTCGGCCATATAATTATTTTGCTCATAGTTTTTGTCGTTTTTATCTGTCACTAACTATTGACCAACCAAAGCCACGCAAAAAACAGGAAATATTGTGTATTTCAAACAATGCTAAAGGATTGTTAAAATATGTTTATTAGTTTAAGTAGTGCCTACGCATATTTTACTTACGAATGAAACTTCATGTAGCAATATTTTGAGCTCAAACACAACTAAGTTCGCAGTGTCGAACACCTTTGTTAAACTTAAATAATATTTTTACTTTTGGCTATCAATTAATATGGGAATTAATATCAGGTGCATATTAAGACATACGTTTATCAAGAACTAAGCAAGCCTTGTCACTGTGGACCATATAGATCCTTTCCCTGAGTCAAATACTAGATGTATGTTAGTTTGTTAGCATAGTATACATGTTGTTGAAGCTTTGCTTAAATGACTATACCGCACTCCATAACAAAACCCACACATACACAGGTCATATAAACAAGAAAAGCAATGGAATTAGCTGAAGTTAAAGTTAAAGCTCTTTATTTATCATATCTCAACACACAAGACTAATACTACGAACATATAGGGCAGAATGCGAATGTAACTAAACGTGCACCGATACACATACATCACAGCGAAGCAAATCAGTATTGACGAATACAACTTAGGAGCATGACCTCTGGTCGGCAATCGCCTTGGACTAAACAAAAACAATACATATATTCACTTGGGAGCATGACCTCTGGTCGGCAATCGCCATGGACTAAACAAAAACAATACATATATTCACTTGGGAGCATGACCTCTGTCTGGCAATCGCCATGGACTAAACAAAAACAATACATATATTCACTTTGGAGCATGAGTTCTGGACGGCAATCGCCTTGGACTAAACAAAAACAATACATATATTCACTTGGGAGCATGAGTTCTGGACGGCAATCGCCTTGGACTAAACAAAAACAATACATATATTCACTTGGGAGCATGATTTCTGGACGGCAATCGCCTTGGACTAAACAAAAACAATACATATATTCACTTGGGAGCATGACCTCTGTCTGGCAATCGCCATGGACTAAACAAAAACAATACATATATTCACTTTGGAACATTAACTCTGGTCGTCAATCGCCA
Organism: Mactromeris polynyma; assembly: GCA_032209605.1. NCBI lineage: Eukaryota > Metazoa > Mollusca > Bivalvia > Venerida > Mactridae > Mactromeris > Mactromeris polynyma. Next base: position 2,072,470 of record JASFXZ010000048.1, read on the forward strand.
GGGAATGAACAAAACAAAAATACACAGTGTATGAATCAGTCTTGCATACAAATTGCATAAGCTACACAATCCAAACATTACGCTAAACACCATGGTAAAGTTTGCGTAGATAAAAAACAAAATACACATACATACATATATCCTAGTCATGCCCTCGCTTTTGTTCTGGGCTGGTAATGCTTTGCTTGTGCACAATCTGAAATCTATCCATCAAATTATTACAGGTGGAAATCGAACGTTTGACCCTCAAGATTACTTGAAACTATTAATGAAAAAAAACGATAAAGGTAAACTTGCAAGACAATCCACGAATAGGATTCGTAAACAACTATATACAAGGGTGGGCACTGTAATAATAAGTGTTGCTATTGCAATCTTTTTTTGTAAGAATGACGTTTACGCTAATTTAACGACACGTTTTTCTTCGTTTCCTCTGAAGTTTCGATATGTCTAGAAAGTTTTCTATATCATTTTCGAAAATAAGTCTAATTGTATTTTACGTTACTCGTTCATATCTCTCATCAGCGCGTCCAGTGATCACCAACTATTTTTTTTAGAATCCTCGTATATCCAAAAATAAACAAACAGCTTAGTTTTATATCATGTATTTGATTATATACATTAATATATACTTATCTACTTATGAATCTAACATTATACTAAACCCGAACAACAATTCTAAAACCATAACTTTCACATAAAAACGAGGTTTCATCAGCGTTTGTTGCAAAACTTTTTTAATTTCAGAACTTCTAAAGGTTTCTTGCCATAATTTTCAAAATTGTTAAAAAAACGCCTATGCGCCCGATTTAAAAAAGGGTTTCTTACACACGAACAAAAGGCAAGTTCATGTATATATTTATAGGATATATCACTATGGTTACCAGTGCCCATCCTTCCTTTTGTATATTTTTTACTACGCACGCTTTTTACTTAATATCAGTCGTGTACAATGATCGCATGCTTACGTGGCAATCTTTCCCCTATCTCTTTGTTCCTCGCAGCTACTTTGTGCAATTTTTCTTATCAGCATAATCCAGTGAACATTATCTACCGACCGAATTATTACAATTAAACGGTAATTACAATTATTATTATTTTTAAAGTTATTTTATAAGTAACTTTTTTAACGTTTTACAAACTTTTTGCTGAAGTCAAAATTTGGTAAAATTTTAGTTGAATTCAAATGTTTCTTTAATTATTATTACATGATTTAATGCCTGTGTTTATACTTATAGTATGTAGATTTAGATATTTAACTATGGATTGCTATTTGTTTATAGTTCTCTTTATTATGTATTCATATTTGTGATACTGAAATGATGTTTAGTATTGAAAACATGTACATAATTGCCTTTGTTAATATACCTCGTTTGTACTCATATTATATCTATGCATAAGGGCACTGAAGTTTATTAAAATCATCCTCTAGGGCTGGGGGCGAAGTACGCATTCAACGGTTTACAACCTGACCCCCGAGTTATCCAACTTGTTAAAGATGGGGTACTAACACCGTTGAGCAATTCATACGTTGTCACGCCGTCATTCAACGGCCTGAATGATAAGAACACGCTTCAGTCCTCCTTTACTGGGTTTGCAATGACTGGCAGACTTTCAGGACAAATAAAGAGTCACAAACCTCGTGAAATAACAATGAAAAGGAAGAAAAAACTAGCCACAAGTAAGCTGTTTGATATACATGAAAGCAATACTATGGCTTCAAGAAACGCTTCAAATTCATTTGAATCAGGCGGAGACGTAAGCAGGATGGTAACTAGAGTTTGGAGCCCACAACACAGTCGTTTTGAATACGATGATGACGACAAAAATAAAAAATCGTCATTCATAGAAACGCAAACGCATCAACCTCGATTTACTTATTATAATACAAAAATAGCAACTCCTCCTACCGTGACAGTCCCCAATGATAAACCTATGGTTTCTCCAAATGAAACTCAATACATAGACAAAATTGATGAAAATTTGAAAAAGGACGCATTGAATTCGGTTTTGAAGTCTATTGCTCATAAACTTAGTTTATTGACGGGGAAAAGCTCTTCACGAACAGAGATCGCAAACACACAAACTACAGAACTATTGGCGACTTCTACATCATCACCATCAAGCACAACCACAACCACGAATACAACCATGGCAACGACAACCGAAGAGTACGTACCTTCAGCAGAAACACCAGGTACGACCCCAACCATACCAACTGAATCACCATCTTCCATAACCACGACAAAAGGTACATTCGCTGAAACGCAATCAACAACAACAACTACAACCAAGCCAAGTACAACAACAGTACTACCAACAACCAATACAACAACAATTGCATGGACAACTAGAATACCAACAACAGCAACAAAGACTACAGTAGTAAGGTCTACAGAAGCACCACCTGCTACCACAAACATCCCTTCAACGACAAGTACAACACCGTCAACAACACCGTCAACAACACCGTCAACAACGCCGTCAACAACGCCGTCAACATCACCGTCAACAACACCGTCAACAACGCCGTCAACAACACCGTTAACAACGCCGTCAACAACGCCGTCAACAACGTCGCCAACAACACCATCAACAACACCGGCTACCAGTACTGTTCCTACAACCGAACTAAGTACCACAACGGATCGTACAACTTCTACAGATGTTCCAACTGAAAGAGTTACATATACTATTAGAACAGCTAATTATGGGAAGGAGAAAGCCACCCCTTTTCCGGAATTGCCGATAGGAGATACGGATAGCTTAATGTATGGAGTACAAGAAGAGGTCACTACACATAAACCTCCACAAGTAACGTCAGATGTTTACCGCTCAGGGAGTTCAACAACTGTCAGAGTACATTCAACACCAGTTTCAACGATGGATCCAATGATGCTAGTTAATAATATCGGTGGACATTCTGAAGTCATACATTCAGAAGCTTTGCCAACAGTAATAGATGACCCATACGTTCTTGGAGTTATAAAAAGACTGAAATCAGTAGATATTACAGGTCTACCATTGAAAGTAAGACTGTTATTGCTGAAATATCTGATTCAGTATCAAAATGCATCAAAGAAAAAAAGCAATACGCCTAAATCCCAGCCAGAATATTCTCTTGAAATGGCAACCGAGCCGACAATCCGACAATTCACAGGAAAGCCAATGGTTCCGAATTATTCAAGGAGATTTTCAGATGCTTTATCAAAATCCAAAACTGCGAGTGATCCAACAGTCGTACACAATGAGAGTCCGACAGAAGTTTCTAACATTGAGGCACATTCGCATAGAGAATATGCGTCATCAGATTCTTACTCATCCCTCAGGAAACCTGATAATCCTAATGACCAGTCAAACGATGTGAATACTTCGAATACTGCGCAAGCAGATGCGTATAAACCACAACCTTTAACAAAGGAGATGGCCGGGAGTGTTCTTAACTCTACCATGGCAATAACAGATGAAGCTAACACTAGTGACATCTATTCCAGTGGTGCAAATTTCATTTCAAATGAACAACAATTGACAGAAAATTATCATGTGATAGAACGTAATATGATGCTCAACGATCAAGTACCTCTCGAGAACTTCGACGAAACACATATTCCAATAAACAGCAACACAACTCCTATTGGAATACCAGTGAACCCACACGATTCCGTTATATCAATTGGAAACTCTATTCCACAGGATTATGGGTATAAAAGTGATGCAAACTCTACTAAAGAATTAATACAAACACCCCAAGTGGTAAAAGAGATGCCGTCATCTCTTGACCATTTGTCTGAAATCGAAGCTAATCCCACTGACAATACTTCCCCTAATAGGTTAACTAAGACAACTTTTACATTTCCAGCGGCTGATAACAACCTTCCGTTCCCTGTTGTGAAGGATAATATCAATGACAAGCCACACTTTCCAACACCTAGATCGACCTTAGCACCAACGATGGAACAAGGCGGAAACTCCCTGATTTCGGCGTGGACCGAATCAAACTCCCAGACTAATATTGAACTATCTCCACCAGAAAATGTTGGAAATAATGCTACAAAAAAGAATGTCCCAAAAGTCATTGTTCAAGATATCATTTCTACAGAAATCGCTATTGAAAAAAGCAAACCTGCAGTTGTATCCGAAACACCAGTTCCTGTTGGACTGTTGAATCCCCTAAACATTGGCACGTCATATGTGGATAATCTTAGCAACAACGCATTACCTAATGATAAGCCAGTCTTGCCAAACGAACGGGAAGTTTTTATGAACACTCTGACTGGAATGATGAAAACGATGAATATGTTTAAACAATTTATTTTGGAGTCACGAACCACGACTACTACAACAACAACAACCACACCTCCTCCAACAACAACAACAACCACACCGACGACAACGACCACCACCCCGACAACAACCACGCCCAAACCGACAACAACCCCTCCCACAACCCAACCTCCCACTTACCCGCTAACTGGTCAATATAATGAGTACAAAAGTACCCCTAATGCTAACGGTAACACATTTAGCGATCCAGCTTACAGCTACGGGAATGTACAAAAGAACCAGTTTGGTCCTCCTCTACCATCTCCAACACAATCATCATCAGCTTCGATACTGAAAGGCATTGTGGATGGGGGAGCGACAACACCAGGCGATCAATGGAATATGGTGATTGAATTCGTCAGAAAATTTCGTTCAGGTTAGAACATTATGAAACCAAATATGAAGGGTTTGCGGTGCAATTGTTTTATGTCTCGTGATATCATGGAAAGCTTACGTATCTGTGATGACTAAGCAATACTGTTTTGTAATAACTGACTTTTTGTGTTTGTGTAGCAATCTGAAAAAAACATTAACCAGTAACAATTGTGATGTTATTATTAATACAATGCGCAATAAAGTGCGCGCAAAGAGATCGCTATTCAAACTGTGGAAGCAGTTCTTTTGCAAAAGGAAACAACATGCGACAAATTGAAAACAAACAATGGCTTCTTTGTTTCAGGAAACACATGCAACTGAGCGTATATATTTTTAGAAATATGCTGTGCACTGCCTTCAGCCCTGAATACGCGCGAAATAGGTTCAAAAGCTCGCTGATAAAGCTTGAAACTTACGATTGGTTATATGCTTTGCTGGTTAGAAGAAATAATAGTTTTTGGAGACAAACAACATCTGCTGCACGCCAGATATTTTCTCTCTATCTTGCTTTGCATGCTTGGTATACTTTGACGTAGGGCATACCTTTTGACCTATTTTGCATGAATAATAGTTTGATGACTGTATATTGCATCAACTTCAACCAACAATTCCCAAACTACTTATCTTAACAAATTATTTCTCTACATTTTGTATTAATGAAGTCATTACAAAGTGGTCACAACACTATTTTGTTCCTAGAGCAAAGCTAAAAGCGACATTTCCTTGCTTCATTTATTGCACAATCAGTGGTATCTTATTTTGCACCGAGATAGCAAATATTTTCGAAAGTCTGAACAAATTTATAGAGATTAGTTAATAATACATTGCTAGTATGAAACTTATTGGAATTTCCTTTTTGATACTAATGATTGATAGTTTCCAGCTTGCTAGCTAGGCGCTATTTGTTTCTATGGTTAACCTTTTGCTTTATACGTTCTTAAAATGCACAGCGGTTGCCGACACACAGATATCGACGACAACAGCCGGAAGCAAGCAATCAACTACTTCTAATGCACAGACAAAAATCACATTTAACCCGTCGGATCTCCCTCCCCCAATAACTAGAGCGAGACAAGCACAAACACAGCAAATAGTGCAAACTGTGTCACAGCCAAAAACAACAGCAAAGCCTGGTTCGCGCTTTTCAAGTATATTCCCTAACATTGTAGCAAAAACATCAATGTCTTCTTCTATAGCTCGAACACAGGGTCGTGGAGATCCGACCACGGTTAGAATGAACGCTACCCCCACTGCAAGCACAAGAGCGCTAGCGACTTTGAAAAGCACTGTAGGAGATGCAGGTAATGCACTGATTGCTCATACGTTGAATGCTCATGGGACTCAACACCATGTGTTAATGTTTGGAATGTGTCGTCTTTATGTGTTGCTTCAGCTTACTACATACTGCTTCTTTTAAATATCTGTAAAGCGTATTTTATTTTTAGTATCATTTATAAGACATGGACATCATGTTTTGTAAAGTGTATATAGCACATAATATATGACTGCAATTTGTATATATTGTATTTGCATGCAGTAATATACAAACCCACGTATCAAACACATAACTTTTCTTGTCGTGTATGTAACTTATTTCATATATCTATTAGTTTGATTCAAAATAATGTGGGGATTGTTTATAATTGCTGCGTATGTTTTGTTTCTGATACATCTACATTATACATAATTTTGATATTGTACTACAGTTTAAATCTTAAAACCAACCTTCAATAAGTCATGTATGCTTTCCTCTTTTGATGATCAAATGCTATCATTACTGTTTCTCATCAATTCACCAGCATGTTCTGTCAGCTACATATGTATAAAATGCGTTACAAAATATGAAATTTCTTAGAAAAATAATTTGACAATAACGCGAGAAAAAAAAACAATCGGAATTTTACGCTGCGGTGATTTTTCTTACGACAATTATGGTGAGTCTTTTTAATTCCTTTATTTGTTTTTGCATGTTTCTTGCAAATGTGTACCCACTATGCATAACATTAACATAACTACGTATATGTATATTATACGCTTTTTTTATTATTTTAAATCTATCATTAGTATTAGCGATGCATTATAATATCAATATATGATATTTCATACATATATATATATATCTTAACACTATAGTATGTAACTTAAAACACTAACAATAGCGAGTGTATGAAGCTTTCTTTTCACCCATTGCCTTTGAAATAAGCCTTCGCCTCAAGTACCCTGTCGAATGCTGCAATCGGGGTCCATTAACAAAAACACAAAATGCCTGCAAGCCCGGACGCTAATGGCAAAAAGCATAGCCGAGCGATGTATGCACGCCTGATCGCAACTAAAATCAAGGCATGCTCAAGCCATTGCTTTCCCGCAAAAGTCTTGTGCAAAGCTGGAGATAATGTTAGTTTGAGGAGCATATTGATGTGTTCAAAGTAAGTTAAACTTCATGTAGTGATCTGTATGAATAATCTTATATGGAATGCCTAAAACAACTTAATTTCAAATTAGGAGAGTAAATATTGAGTACAACGTGTGATGAAATATGTGGGAAATTATGTTGGAAATTGAAACTCCAAATGTTTATATGTCCGTTTTGGGCAGATATGCAGTGATTTAGGGTTTTTATTCCAGGAACCGTCCCATTGGATCCTACTGAGCATCAAATCAACATGGCCATTGTTGGAATCAACAACGCTAAAACCGAAACTGCTGCAGCTAAGGCTGCATCAGCCATTTACAGTCCAGCTTTAGATATGTCGGATAACGTGAAACAAACCCTTGAAAATAAGGTCCGACAACTGCGCACTCCGCCCGGGTGGACACACCCCATTCCCCCACCATTACCTTTTGGTTTTGATGTTATGCATATAATTATGAATGCATTTTATGGTTCAGCGACTGCTACACCACGTGGGGCGGCTGTACCTGTGCCAGTACGGGCCGGTGCCACGCGACACCGTGGTCCACCAACTGCCATTCGTCGTGGACCTGCACCAGGTAAACGGCAAAACAGACAACAAAATGCATGGCAACCAAGTTATAACAGGGATTTTGGTAGCTTCTTGAACGCCGGATCCCATTCAATTGACAGCCAAACGCAGCAACAAGCAAGCGCTGACTGGACCCCGCCAGCAAGCAGTAATCCTGCCTGGACGACCCCATCTGATTCTTACACTCCACAACCCAATCCAAATTCTAACCCGTCGCTTTGGATTTAAGCTTGTATGCTTTTGTCACATCCGGACGTGAACACATGTTCAGAAAACGCTTATAAACTATCTGCTTTCGTGTGCAATTATTTGGAATTTTAACGTGGGCGTGGAAAGCTTCTTAACTTGCCAACAATGCTTTACCAGAAAAAATGACTTTTTTGAATTATCGGGACAAACATGTGACTTATTGATTAAAAATTATTTTCTGCAATTTTCTATGTAAAGAACACTTCATAAGAATGAATATTGTCACGTATTTCCCGATGGATTCCATTTGTAAATTGCTAGCTTTAAGGCGCAAGCTTGTCTCTCTTATTTCAATTAATAATTCGTAAAAATCGACTCCAATATTTCCAAACAATAAGGCATGCAACTCACCCGTTGCCCCATCTTTGACATATTAAGGCAACTACGTTGTGTATCACTTCGTCCGATTCTCGTAGTGCTTTAGCAAGCGTATATTCGGATTTAGATATATCTACGGGTTCCATTATCCGGACATGCAACTTTTATATTTTATGAATGTTTGGGACTTGTTTTTTGAAAATTGTTTTCATAAAGTAATGTTTAAAACAGCCGAAAAGTATACGACTTAAAGCAACAATCGGACAAATGGAATCCTGCAATTGTTTAATGTCATTTTTGAATATATGTAATGTCTGTATTTATACTTGGAGACAATAAATAATAAAATCAAATATAAACAAAATCAAGCCCGCCCGGCTAGCTCATTCGGTAGAGAGTTAGTCAGGTTCGAAATCCGGGATGGGCAGGTTATGTTCTTCCGCGACATTGGCTACGGTCATGTCCTCCAAATGTGGAGAGGTTGACAGAGCAAGTTAGTTCTGGTTGATTATGAATTCCAGGAAAACTCGTTAGATTAATTGGCCGCTGTATATGATTGAATTATTGTAAAAATCCGGCGTTATATTATAATGTTGCCGTCGTCTCCAAGGATACATATGCACGTTTAGTACTATTCTGGATTTTATAGCTTATTATCACATCATCAAGTTTGCAATACATTCGTATCCCTGACTACTTGTTACTACAAACTTGTATTTTTAAACAATAAAGCGAAGCTTTTATTGATATTTGTGCTCACTTAAATGGAAAGGATATATTTAGTAAATAATATGTTTGTCAAATTGTCACACTTTTCAAAATGTATAAAACTGTACATTTCCAAACTAAATCAATTCCCTAGTATGTGTGCATGTATATTGTATCGCGAAATAATGATCGTAAACTTAAGTGGGTTTTTTTCACGATCGTATTGCAAACATTTATGATGTTGATAATTTTGCTTTTTTGCAATAGTATATACTTCACCATTGGCATAAAATATCTGATCAATAAATAAGCTGGATAAAAAATTCTAAAGTTCGAATTGCATTTTGTTTTGATTATCAATGCATTTCTACATCATAAGTGCATTATCATGTAATGTAAGGAATGAATTCTCTGAAAACAAATTGACTGTCAACTTACACACATAAAAAATATTCGTATTAATTAATACATGAAGTTTGGATTTTCAAGTTTTGTAAGTATTTTTACGGTAGTCTCAAATGCACACAAAACGATCATATCACGTTAAATACAGTTTAAATATTACATTAAAATAACGGAATGTTATAATGTTGAATAGCTTGTAGCGCCAATCATGGTTATAAAACATGATAAAAGCAAACCTCTGGAAACATGTATATACATTGTATTTTTATGTTGTATTTAAAATTATGTTTCGTGAATTGTCTATCGCTTTGTACACTGCTTTCGGAGATATTAACATTAACTGCACGATATTATAATAACATGTATATTCATGATGTGAATTTTTTTATAAATTAAGATCTGAAGCTTTTGTGAGAATCAATATATAAAAATTTAGTCTGCAGCCTTTGGAATCCTCTAATAATAATCAAAAATTTTGATGAGAAGATAAAGGCAACTTGTGCGATTAAAAAGTTCTTATTCATTGATTTCATAGTGAATATTTCGTCACACGCTTTCTTATTACTAGGGCCTCCTGGAATGACCCCAGCAATGGGGCCAATGGGAGGTATGGCCGGACCTATGGCTACCTACATGGAACCCACCAACTGGGATATTGATCTAGCCGTTCACAAGGTGACAGCTGCAAAAACTGAAGCCGAGGCTGCCAAGGCGGCAGCTGCTGTATACAGAATAGGACTAGACACTCCAGATGCCGTTTTAAGCGCTTTTGAAGAGAAAGTGGCTGTGTTAAGAAACCCTAACTGGAAAGGACTAAAACCACCACCGCTCCCAAGGGGTTTCAGACCAATGCCGTTCATTTTCAGAGCATTTCAGGAGTTACAGGTACTTGCACAGAAAAAGGCAGCTGCCGCCGCAGTTGCTGCTCCCCCTCTACGACCTCCAGCACAGGCACAACCAGGTAATTGGTGAAATTACAATTTTACCCAAAAGGCCTTGGCAAATTGCAGATTTGATTTACCTAAGCTAGGTTAGGGCGTTCAGGAATTTTTACAATCTATGTCATATTTTTATCATATAGATCATAAACGGTGAACGCGTTATGTGTATCTGTTCATTCTTTATCCATGTTTGGATGGACTAGTGAGTTGTACTTAAAGTCGTATATTCTGATTTTAGTTTCCATTCTTATTGCATTTTTTTACAACTTTAAGGCAATCACATATTTTACCTCATTTTAGTCGGATTCCCGCAATTCAACGGGCTCTTCTTTTAATTGACACAACCAATTGACCGACCGCAGATTACGGTGACTCTGTAAAATTAGTGGAATGTGTAGTTTTGGACTTGTTTGAAATTTCTGGGCTTGGAAACTAATAAAATATATTCTCAATTTCGTAACTTTGTTCTTACCTTTTGGTGTAATCTATCGCATGTGTATATTACATAAGAGAGACCAAGCCATATAGACGAGCACTTTAAAACCATGATGGCATACGATACACCTCTGGAAAGGGAAACAGTATATCAAATCCTCGCTAACAACAAGCATTTATAAAATATAAAGTAGTTTTGCTATAAACCTTCATTGAAATTGTATTGCATTGGTTTACAGCGTTAATTAATATTCTAATAAAATGTCAACTTCAGGAAGTCTAAATGTTAATAGCATCATCTCTGTAATGAATAATAGTTTTTTACCGATTTTAAATGTGTTTCTTGGACAGACATTTTTTGAAACTTATGAAAAAGACCAAAGATCGAAATAATCTAATAAACCAATAAAATGATATTGCTTAACAAACCATTAACATAACTAAGCCACATTTTTTATATCCATTGTCTGATTGGATGAGGCGATATTGTTCTGTATACCATTTGCCTTCTAGGTCCGAAACGACCACCTCCAAAAAGGGCTGGTGCAGGAAAGAAAAGGAAAGGCACTCCACCGCCATCTAGGGCACAAGTGGAAAGGCAACTGCAGTTGCAAGAACAAAGGACTCCAGCGAAATCTCCAGGCAATAATTTTTTCACAAATTATGTCACAAAAAGTCGAACGAATGCTCCGCCACCGCCAGCGCCTGTATTACAATCACTTGCACCGTACCCAAATCCAGTTTCCACTGGTGCACCAAGCCGACATCCCAATTTTAGACAACACCAACTGAGATCTAGTGCTTTCATGCAAGGCACTGCTGCTGGTATTGCAAATCCACAGCGGCCGATGTATCCCCCAACACGCCAAACCGATCTTTTTGCAAATCGTGTCAATTATAATGCCAATTTTATGGCATCCCCTTCGCGCTATCCTTCGCTTACACCTACCGTTCCGCCACCGACAACAACTAAAGTTCGACAGCCATCCACTAGACCTAGATATGTCCCTTCTACTAAACGACCAACTGAAATACCTCGGCCGACTTTGGCACCGACGACCGCCAGTCCACCATTGCGTGTCCCTGATAAACAGTCCCCTTTCTCTCGTGATCAGCCATTAAGACCGTTACCTCCTCCTCCGCCTACTTATAAGCCTCCGACAAATAGCCCAATAACTGCAAGTCCTCAGAAATCAAACCTAAAGAGTAGATATCCAGGACTAATTTTGAAGAAAGCTAAGTCGCGTAATGCGCCTGATTTATCATATCATAGATCTAGTACAACAAAACAATCTGAAAAAAGTCCTATGGTTGAGATTACAGTGAATACAAGGCGACCGCTAACAAAACGCCCCAGTCACATTCATGCACCTTCCGCGTATTTACCTAAACCAAAAACTCCAGCGCCAAATGCTTTTTTTAGATCCCATCAAATATGGTCACCCCTGGGCAATCTGGGATTGGGTATAGACAATATATTAAAATCTTCAGGCGCTGAAAGCATCGTCATTCCAACAAAACCGACACAACCTACGACAACTACAACAACAACTACGCCAGCCCCAACCACGACAACGACAACAAGAGCAACAACAACAACAACAACCACACAAGCTCCAACAACAACAACGACTCCAAGACCGACAACATCAATTATGTGGTCACCATATTTAGATAAGTTACTCACCAAAGGTAAGCGTATCAAATAACAAATGTGCAACAATTGGTGAAATACATGTAAATAAAAATATGAAACGTACGTAGCGTGTGCTGCTTCAATCGTGTTTTTCCTTAAGATAGAACACCCCCAAAACAAACGAAACATCGGCCAATTTCAGTGAATTCCGTGATAATTTAGTTGAAGATCGCTAGTTTCCGAATATTTTCGGAAATTACCGGAAACGACCGATCGACAACGGAGTCTTCACGAAATTTACCGATATCAGCCGATGTTTCAGTTTTTATAACGGGAATCAATTAAGGATGTTCTACGTTAATTCGATTGTTTTTTTACGATTAAACAACAAAGGTTTGTATCGAGTGGCTGAGACAGCGATTATAGCTCTTGTTCTCAATTGGCTATACCCCAACACAACCAAAGTAAAACGTATTTCATTGATCGCGCTCGTTTTTACCGCGTAATTTTTGTCAAAGACACAGGTAACTTTCCCCAATCCTCGACAAAATATCCGCTGGTCAAAGATTTGCTGGTCAATTTATGTAACACAGTATGATAGCATATTACAAGCATACATGCGATATGAAGGTTGAAGTAACAGGACTTAAATCAGTTGATAATGAAACACAATACGATGTTTTCAAATTATTTTTCCATTTAATGTTGCTCAACTAATCATCGTATTGAACGTAGAGACTTGTTTTTAAAATGTCAAATGTTAAATCTTTGCTTCCATCTATAGCAACATCCAAGACACCAATTCCAGCCGCAACAAAAGCGGGTACACAATTGTCATCACAGGATAAACTTAAAGAACTTGAAAATTTGTTACGTAAGTTACTTTTACCAACATACCATCTACCTACCATCGTAATATCTTCCGAGATCAAACATTGTTTAGAAGTTATGATTTGTTTTCGAAACTGGTTCATCATGTTTTTCTAAAAGCTTTTAATCTCTATCGATATCGTCAAAAGCCATCTCTATATCAGACTTGATTTTCATAATTAAGTTTATTTAATGATATGCCAAATACATACTTTTGCTTGGTTCTGTTTGTTGGCCAACAAGACATTACTAATAAACAAATTAATGCTCATTAATATTTGATTCTAACTTTGCAGGCGGTATTTCACCAGGGGAATTAGAAAGTTTAGTTAGTAAGTATACAACACACATTTCTTTATTACCCTACATGTTTGCCCTCTCACCTTCTCTCCTTATTTATGATGTTGTTTTCCTGTGGTCTATGTGGTGAGGCATTGACTGATGTATGAGGCTTTCCCTGTAACAACTTAATCTTCTATTTTAACGTTTGTTGATGGTCATTATTAACCGCTATGGCATTATTGTCACATAGTAGAGGATATAAAATTATGTAACTCTCGTTTCTTCACGTCAATTTCCTTCCATCCATTAATTCTAGATCTATTTACATCGGTCCAAAATACTCCTTTGTCATCTCTCGAGAGCTGTGGTTTTAAGGAGTTACATTTTTGCTGGCTATATTTCTTGTTGACTGTTGTGAATTCCGTTTCCCAGAAAACGCATTGCTTCCACATACCTTTGGCAATGTTCACATATAAATATGTCATGTATGAATTATCATAAATCATCGTTGTGACCTGGTAATGAGTGTATTTTCCTTAATCGATCAATTACTGTTTGTTTACTATGATATTTATATGGGTGATTGGGCGGTTTCAATTATTACCAATTCAACCGATATAAACCTTTCTTATAATTGCTCATTAATGAATTAAGTGTTACAAATATAGCACGTTTTATGTATGTAATTAACAGGTGAAGCGTTAATATACGTTTCGTACATTCATGTAAATATCCAATAATAAAAGGTGAAACATATCGCCAGTAATATAATGGTTCATGTGAATTCATACATTGACGAGTACATCAAATTGCAATATTATCATACATTGCGTATAGGTACTCAAGGCGTCGAATCGATTATTTCATATATAAATTGCCATACTATGCTGTTGTCATCTATAACTAGACATAAAATGCTAACATGAAGCAGACACTACATCCTTGTGCATGAACAATAACCGTTGACAGTAATTCCTTTTAATTACTATCGATACACTGTTTATCCTCTTTGATTCTCCTAGTTTTTCCTTATGGTCTGCCAGGCCATTCCTTGCGCATCTGTTCCCTAACGCATGCATCCTTTATCACCATCAAGTGCCTTATGTTTTATGGAATGTTGTTTTCACAGAGGTCTGCGTTGGGAGACACTGTCTTATGTATGTGGTGTTCCCTGTAGCAATATTTTCCTTTTCATACATGTTAAACATACCGTAATCAGTATCCAGTCCTTCCAGATATTATCCGACTTCACGGTTTATAATTTCACAATTGTGTTTTGGTTCTCCTCTTATCTCGTAATCTACTTCTTCTCTCTTATCTTCCTCTTCCAGAACGTCTATTTTTTATCCGGCTCTTCTTGTCATACATTTCTAGCTTTTTAATTTCCTGTCCATACTTTGTTACCATTTTCCCTTTTGTCACGTTAGATTTAAGCAAATATACCTAACGCCAATAATAACTCAACCAAAATGATGCATACAGATAAAATGAACTTACAAAGGCAAAATATTTCTTTACCTCTCGAACATTTTCATAAAATTTATCAATAATGAATAAAAAAAAGTAGTCTAGTGGTTTAGTAATGTTTTGAATAAGAATTAACATATAAATAACAGAAACACGCTTTAGAAAGTTGGTACTCCAAAATGACGCCAAGTTCAAATAGTCCCGTTTTTAATGGCGTTAAGTATAGTAAATATATAAGAAATACATATTTATTGTCGTATCTTTTCAGGTATTATTAAAACAAAAGCTACAGGAAAAGACCCAGCGGCAGCTGCAGCATCGGCCCCGGCACCACCAGCAAACGTTGCCCCAGCTTTTTATCCACCCAGACGTCAACCAGGATATATTCCTCCACCACCAGGTTAGAATATACACGCATTAAGAAAATGTTCACAAAAATATCATATGAGCAACCTCTTCTCTTAGTGACGTCATTTTCAGAAAACGCCACATGTAATGTCACTATGTGCAAGAAGGAAACGATATTAACTTCATATGGTCACTTCTTTTTCATATTGCCATATGGGGCAAATATTGCTTACTGTAAGTACATGGTGACGCCACATGTGACATTTTCTGGAAATGACGTCACTTATAGAAAAGGTTGGAAATCGTACAGCGGCGCTCATATATTCGCTGAAATTTTGTTTGATCTTCGACCGAATCAAAAAAATATCATTTGTAATTTTTTTATATACTATGAAATATGCACCCCATCAATACTGCTTGATAAACTTCCTAAACAAGAGCGAACGGTCAGATTGACAGTTGAAGACTCATTGACGACGACATGCTTGTTAAAACGCTCACAGCAAAGAAACAGAGGTGTTTGTGTATATTATCACAATTTACGTAGTTCGAAAATATAACAGTCTTGGCATCTGTTTCAAAACGAATCACAACATTGCTGCTAGTTTGACGATGTCAATTGTGTGGCTAGCACGTTGATGTGATGAATTGTAATATGCTTTGACCAATACCTCCGTCTTAACACCAACTGTCCATGTTTATAGGCTCTGCAAACAACGGACCTTCCAGAGAAATGAACATGGGACCAGGTGGTCCATCACCGCAAAATATGGGAGCCCCACAACGAGGACCACCACCCCCAGGACGAAGAGGTGGACCACCAATGGGTTACGGTCCTAACGGTCCCAACGGCCCCAACGGTCCCAACGGTCCCAACGGTCAAAACAACATGCCACCATGGGCAAGAAACGGACAAATGGGTAAGTTTAGTTGCATCAAAGTATTTCATTAATGGTATATAACAACAAAAGGTATATGGCCATGTTTGGACCGAGAGATATGCGGTATTTCATTAATATTGAAAAGTTTGTTTGAATTTTATATATAATCATGACTATTCGTTGATAAAGTTTTGTTGATTTTTACAAACAAAAAGAAAGAGTTTGACAAATGCTCTTAATAGAGAAATAATATTTAAAGGCGGTCAAGGCGGACCAATGGTTGGACCAGGTGGACAAATGGGCGGTCCAGGTGGACAAATGGGCGGTCCAGGTGGACAAATGGGCGGTCCAGGTGGACCAATGGGCGGACCAGGCGGACCAATGCGAGGAATGGGTGGACCAATGGGCCGACCAGGCGGACCAATGGGCGGTCCCGGTGGACCAATGGGAGGGCCAGGCGGACCAATGGGAGGGCCTGGCGGTCCAATGCGTGGAATGGGCGGACCAAATGGCGGACCAAATGGCGGACCAATGGGCGGACCAATGGGCGGACCAGGCGGACCAAGGGGCGGTCCAGGCGGACAACGTGGATTTCCAGGCGGACTTGATCCTAACAATCCTATAGTTGCACGTCTTATCAGAGGTGAGGCAAACTATAATATTGGTGTCAGAAACACAAATAATTATTTAATAACGGTCCATTGTATCTGTTCTAAATACGTTAAATATTAATTGCAATAATCCCTACAAAACTCGATCGATATTAGGCCTAATATTGATAGCAATGATATCTTTTCTAAACCACCAGTTTGTATACTCAAATATATCAAAAAATTGCTTTATGTAGATGATCCGATTTTTATATTGTAGATTTTGGTATATAGTCGCATGTTTAGAAATGTAATGTTAACAAGTTGTTTAAATATACTTGTTAAGATGTGTTCTCATTCTTGCAGTCATAACAAAGAGAATGCCCGACAGTAAGCTATTGCATGTGTAATAAAAATCTTCAAGTTGCTTCATTTTAACACCAATGTGCGTGCGAAATTTAACTTTATTGCTATTGATGAAATTTAAGATTTCACATTGACCAGCTCTCTGCTAATGTTTGTTTGTACTAGAACGCAGATTAATAAAACACGTACTAAGTTAAGTTAAATAAAATAATACTACAGCCAACTCCTCAATTCACGACCACCTCAATATTAAAACAAATCAATATTAAGAACACAATTTTCAAGTCCATTTTCAATGGTTTGTTCTTTATTCAATCTCAGTAGTAAGACCGCTTCAATAAGATGACCAGTCAATTTTGAAGGGTCCAAATGGTGGTCTTATCATTGAGATTGTACAGTATAATGATTACTGATATGATTGAGAGAGTTTATCGTTGTTTTAATGCGCTATTTACAAGAATCAGAACAATACGGCTTCAACAATAAAAACTGTTTGCTGTTGTGTTATTTTAATCGCAATAATCTTTTTAGACTTAGTAAATGCTGATTTATCAATTTGGCAACACCCCCGGTAATCGAACCGTTTCATCTACTTGACTATAGGTCTCGTATGCGTTCAGCAGCGGCCCAGTTGACCTTTGCAGGCGTGTAGATGTAGTTCATGTTTAATTCATCGATTAGTTGTGTATTACTAAACAAACACACCTGGTGCCATACATAAACGTTTTTTCTCATATACGACCGACCCACTGAAATTAACATCGACTCAAATATATTTTGCTCATACGTGCATGAATTGTGTCCACAAGCGATCTACCAACTCACCACATACGCATTGTTACCACATACTTAAAAAGATGATAGACTGGCATCTCAACAAAATCCGCATTATTAGTTTGAACCGTAATTTTAGAATATATTCTTGTATGAAATACATGTACCTTCAAAGACAAAAACTCAGAATAGCTTATCTAAAAATCTACGAATCTATTACTATTGAATTTAGTTACTGGTACTCATTTGTTTACATGGGCACGAACAATTCAGTTTGTTTACATCTAAATGTGTGTGTTAATGCTTCAAGAACCAGTAAACCTTCTTATTCTTTATAGTACGTAGAAAGACGACTATTATTTTTATTACTGTCGTCTTATTTATGAACCTGACAGTGCCAGACCACTCCATCTATTGCTATTTCTTTCACAAGTGATACATTATTTCCATGGTATTTTTCGTTTTCAATGCTCATGTTTATTTAACTTTGTAATAAAAAAAACATGTCTATTCACATAAAGGATATCCCGATAAAAAGGTTTTACGTACACATTGTCTATTGGTCAAACACATGTTTGCATTGGCTGACACTCACGGTCTTTTAATAATAAATAAGGCCTATACACTTTCCTTTGATCTATAGAGTAGCTTACATATAAAAAATAATCAACCATCAAATGAGTTTGTTCAGTACAAAAATGTTTTACAAAAAGTGTTTAACATTTAAATATAACATACATGATGAATATTCGAATGTTTACACTTGGGATATGTCGAACGCTGAAGTATTTTTGCAAACACAATTACTGTCCACTTGTCAACTGATATTAGTAGCTAAATGTTAAATTGGCTTGGTTAATGTTGTGTGTCATCTTCTGTCTAGCATTTAAATTATCTTGGAGATGGAGAACTAATAATGTTTTGTGTTGCTTTCAGAAAGAAAATAAAAATATGTCTATGTATGTTTTTATAAGTGTTATGTTAATAATTGTGTATTCCTTATTTTATGACAAATTTCAGGACGTCCATCTAGTGGTTCAAAGTGTAAATGGTTTATTTTCATGCACACATTTACAGCACTATTTTAAATACGCTTCCTGCCTTATATAAATACCACTGGTACCACGTGCACAATATTGTCTGCACTTTAAGAATGAATACACATTTTTAAAGGCGAATACACATATTATACACTAGATTGCTATGCAATTAAGTCACTTTTAAGATAGATTATGTTATGTTTGCCTTTTAAGTATTCAGAGAACTGTCAGTTTTCCACTTCACCTATCGGATAGTACATATTTTATATGTGGTGATTTGATAAAAAAAATCTAGTTCATCAGGTCTCCATATTTGAAACTTTTCCCCCTTGTTGTCCCCCTAAATTGTCCTTAATTATGTTTTGGTCGGCCAGACAGTTATTGCGCCCCTGTTCCCATACATGTTTACCCTGGCACCACCTCAGTCCCTTATGTTTGTAGACCTTTGTTTACCTGGGGCTCTGTGTGGGAAGGCATTGTCATATGTATGTGGCGTTCCCTTTAACAACCTAATCTCTCATTTGTACTATGAGCGCTGCTATGGAATTTATAATTATCTTCTGTAAGTGAGGTCATTTCAAGAAAACGCAACAATGTGATGTCACTATTTGCAAGCAGGAAACAATATTTACTCCATATTGTTACTTCGTTTTCATATTGCCATATGGGGCAAATATTGCTTACTGTCAGTATATTGTGACGTTTTCTGGAAACGATGTCACTTAAAGAAGAGGTTTGAAATCGTACAGCGGTGCTCACATTTTGAGGATTAATACGTAGCGCGGTATACGATTAGGATAGTACGTATTTTATATGTGGTGATTTGATAGCACAATTTGTCCTTCAGTCTTCAGTTTGATGTACATGTATTTGCTTTTCTGAAAATGGTAACTTTGTCCTGATTGTCCTGTATCGCCAAAAAATACAAGGCTTGCTTTTTGTCAGATATTATAAACAAAAGCGTCATCTTTAGATTGTGTTACAATAAGGTTTTGTTTAATTCCCAGAAAATCCGGTACGATCCGGACTGTCAGGACAGAGTTGACATTTTCACACCGGTTTACAAAAGAGTGCTTATAATATCGTTGGCATTTTAACTGTCTTTCATTTTAAATATTTATAACTTTTTTATTATTATTTACATCAAAAACAGCATATATAATGGTCGTATTCGTCTTCTGTCGTTATTGTTTTTACATAACAAATATAAGTTTCTAACTCTATAGGTCCAAATCTGTGGTCATAACAATTACATCACTCAGTATATGTATTCAAGTTTAATAATTTTGTTTAATTTGTGATGAAAATTTAATAGCCTTTTTTTATATATTTTTTTCTTATAAAGTTTTCAGTTAATGAATTCCATTATTACGGGATGTTTCACTGATGCAATTATTACTAGAAAAACATTTACGTTTGCATGATATTTATAATATGTAAAAGTACTAAAAAAATGCACTTACGAATTTCATTTAAGATTTATAATTACAGTGCACAAATCAATTTTAAAATTACGTAACAATGATGTAATACATTAAAAACAACTGATCCCCATTTATTGCAGTTATTGCTGGAAGGACAGGTGGCGCCGCCAGGAACGCAGCAGCCGCTGGAGGGGAGCAACCAGAGGCTGGTGAAGGAGGTACGAATGATATGTTCAAATATTGTTTTATTATGCTACGGTCGTACTAAACTTGTAAAACGTGTTAAAACGTTTGTTAAAAACCTGGAAGTGTTTTATTTATGATTATTACATTTTTTTTTAACAAATACTGTATGTGGCATTTTCTATTCGACTTTATCATTCATGTACATTTCTATTTCAGGCGCCATGAGCCCAATGATGATGGGTAAGTGAACTTGTATTTGTATTTTTAAAACATTTTCCAATAATAAATAATAATAGGGTAGAGTTAAACCTCACTTAAAGACCCCCTTAATTATAGCCATCGTCTGGTTCTAATTAACAACTTAACCTTTCCTTTGACGCCCCTATTGATTTTTATATCCCTAAAAGTATTTTTTCATTAAACTTGTTTCTGTCTTGGTTCAAAGATTATCGGGACCTGCCCTCTTACCGCTTATTCCATATACAGCTGAATTTAAAGATACATAAGATAATATAGTATGTACATGTATATAATAAAATACACTAAGTCATTAATTATGTTGTTGTTTAATGCATTTCCTAAAACCTCTCTAAACCGGAAACCCCTCTAAACCGAACTTTTTATCCGGTCCGGACGAGGTTCGGTTTAGAGGGGTTCCACTGTATAAGAACAATATTTCAAGATAATATTTATTCTATGCATATTCTTACAATCTATAATTTAGTTAATATAAAATGAATGTCTTATATTTTACGAAAGAGTCAAAAAAATTGTAATTTGTAAATCATGAATAAGACTTTAGAACATGAACACTTTTTATTGAAATTACTAAATCTTTATTGATCCATAAACGTGTTTCCATGGAAACGTTTTATTCTATTTTTAGCAATGATGATGGGACAGGGTGGTGCTGGTGGTGGTGCCGGTGGCAATGTAGATCTCAGTTCACTTCTAGGCATGGGAGGTAAGGGTGTTTGTCATGATATGCTAGCCCAATGTTTAGGGTTTTAGGAGTTACGAGGGTTGTCCCATTAAATCGTAGACTTTGTCTATAATATAATAAGTTGTCCTGTTATTCACGTTAATGTTATTTCAACAACTTATGAGACAGTTCAATATGATTTTGTATATGTGTTGATAAGTTGCTGTTAATACAGCACTGAAAGTTTTGAGACATTTTGTTAAAACAACAGCCATTGTCTACGATTAAATGGAACAACCCTCGTATAAAATAACAAAGTAATTCAAAAAAGTTAATTAATGTAATTTTGGCAGGTTTACAAAAACAATTGTTTGATAGGTCAATTTGTTTGAATCTTTCATTTTATAGTTTACTGCAATACAAATCAACAGAAGCTTATTTAAGAACTATGTGAAATAGTGCTGGCGATCTAGCAGACTATTTGCACAATGGAATGTATTTAAGCCCGTAGAAACACTAAGGAAAACTGGGGTTCGTGTCTCCTTCAAAACGACTACAGGTTCCGAAAATAATGCCAGCATTCGCAACATCCCCTTTTCCAGACGGGAAGCAATCGAACCTTTGTTTTGTTTATTATATTGTTCGACCAGTCCCAGGTGTGTATGATAATGATGTGCCAATTGGATAATAGTATTACTTTAACAGTGATTAACAGTGTAATATGTCGTCAGAAAGTAAACGTTGTGTATTTCTACATAACATTGTGTATAATTTGTTTGAATCTTAAATTAGAATATATTGACAGTAACTAGATCACTTTAGTATAACTACATGTACCTTAATTGTATGAACTGGTGAGGCATTGTCTTGGTCATGTGGTGTTCCCTGTAACATCCTTATCATTCTTTGATACACGTGTTGTATATTTCAGGTGGTGCAGGAGGAGGGGCTAATAGTGGTAAGTTTCCTTTTCGATAAAAAAACGACTATTTCAAAGACATAATACTCACAGTTAACAGTCTGACTTACTTATTCTGAAAATAATGACTATGATGTGTAAAACTTGGAGTGAACATTCTCTGCAGGGGAATCAAGGGGCACTTTACTCGAACCACAACCCTCGACTATATTCAACTGCCTTGCAAGCATCTACCATGCATTTTAATCGATAGTTCGACTATTACACCAGACAAATGCCTTTTTACCTTGCCAATTAATTGATATTTCAACTATTTCGCTAGACAAACGCCTTTTTACGCATATACCTTGCCAATTAACCGATAGTTCAACTATTACGCTAGGCAAACGCCTTTTTACGCATCTACCTTGCCAATTAATCGTTATTTCGACTGTTACGCCAGGCAAACGCTTCTACTTTGCCAATTAATCGATATTCCTACTATATC
The DNA here is from genome assembly GCA_032209605.1 of Mactromeris polynyma. NCBI lineage: Eukaryota > Metazoa > Mollusca > Bivalvia > Venerida > Mactridae > Mactromeris > Mactromeris polynyma. The sequence continues at coordinate 2,095,400 of JASFXZ010000048.1, forward strand.
GGCAGGTAAGCGCCTTTTTACACCTCTACCTTGCAATTAATCGACAATTCGGCAAATATTATGTTATTTTAACAATATGAACATTTCAGCCCTTGCCAGTTTACTCGGAGGCGGTGGCGGAGGTGGTTTAGGTGCATTTAACGCTCTCGGTGGCGGAGCTGGTGGATCAGGAGGTAAGCTTTGTTTTTTATACGGATACTGCAATCATAACAGGTGAACTAGTACATCTCTCTTTGGGTCAATAGTTCAACATGTGACTTTACTAATAAAAACAAGAATTCAACGACACCCTTACTATAGAATAAATCATAAGCAATTAAATAAGACATCTATTTTCGTTCCTTTTTCAAAACATATTACCCGTGCTTTATTATTAATGAAAATCATTCAATATTAACATTGAGTGTTAAATAAGAACTGTTATATAAACTGAATGAGGTAATTTGCAGCTTGAATCGATATATTGTCCGGTCGTTAACTCATTACCTTTTACCTCAAGACGATTTATTTACTAGTTTGTGTACGAAACAAACATACGATGTTATAAAGTAAATCTCGTGATATTTGTGTAATAATTAAGCCCAATTTGCTAACGACTATAATCAACCATACTCAATAATGTTTTCAAACAAACTGACTCAAAGTTAAGGTCATTTAATACCTGCACACTTTGCATGTTACAGCATCCCAATATACTCGCATGATATATTGTATTGCACTGTTTTAAACACAACCAGAATTTCATGAACATTCTCTTCATAAATGCAAAAGTTTTCGAAGAGTCTCTGAAGTTTTGATTCACATATTTAAAATTTTGGTTGTGTTTAAAGCAATTTATGGCATGACTCATATTATTTTATATTAGACATATCTCTTTGCATGCATTTGTGTAATTTGAGTTCCACTCGAGTTCATGACAGCAAATGGACATTCATGAAAGGAAACTGGGCTGTCCGACCTATATCAGAACTTTCGCATTGTCCGGAAAGTTGATCGATTTGGTCCAGTAAAGAGTACATTATGAATGCCGAGAGAAGGTACATCCAATCTAAATATAGGTCGACGCAGTTAGGTTTATCGTTTCCATAGTCTCCAATCAAAATACTTACAATGCAATTGTACCATTGCAAAGGTTAGAAAATCAACTATACAAACCCAGATATTCGCCAAGTAGAAAGCCTTTGAAGAATTGTAATACGTTATATTATATTGTGCTCAGGAAACCGGATTCATTTACTGCATGCAGCATTGTCGGGACCTTCTGCACCGCTCTTGGGTGGAGCTGCTGCCGCTGGTATGCCTCTTGTTTCTTGATTTGCATACACATTTAGTATCAACTATCTTCACTGATCCAAAATATCGCGCTTGAAATTTGTTGAATTTAAATACATTAAATTGCGACATGTTCCGGTTTCTACAAATATTGAGAGTCTCTTACTTCGATTTACTAATGATTTTCTCTTGTTAAGTATAAAACTGTGTTTTACAGGTCTACTCGGCAAACATTTTATAGCATTATATCAAAACATTCAGCTATGGAATCGTAATTAACCTGTCTAGTTATTGATACATTTGATGGGACCAGTCATTGATAGAGACAGTATATTCAAATAGACACATTTGCATGAGCAGTTATTTATAGTATTACTTAAAGTATAACTATGTATATATTTATATATTTGCATGTATTAATCACAACAAACAGGTTCACAATCAAACGAAGCTCTGGCAATGCAGTTAATAAATAACGCCATGAATGGTGGAGGCCAAGGTCAAGGTCAAAGTCAATCTGGAGGTGCCGAACAGGGCTCAGGTGCTAATGCCGGTACCTATATTAAGACTCAACATTTTGCCAAAGATAGAATTTAGATTTAAGTTTTAAATACATTTTGTATTTCGACATTCAAAATCGCCTATTTTGTACGAATTAAAACGTAGATGTGAATATCACTTTTTTTACTAGAATTTTATAGCATTATATCAAAACATTCAGCTATGGAATCGTAATTAACCTGTCTAGTTATTGATACATTTGATGGGACCAGTCATTGATAGAGACAGTATATTCAAATAGACACATTTGCATGAGCAGTTATTTTTAGTATTACTTAAAGTATAACTATGTATATATTTATATATTTGCATGTATTAATCACAACAAACAGGTTCACAATCAAACGAAGCTATGGTAATGCAGTTAATAAATAGCGCCATGAATGGTGGAGGCCAAGGTCAAGGTCAAAGTCAATCTGGAGGTGCCGAACAGGGCTCAGGGGCTAATGCCGGTACCTATATTAAGACTCAACCTTTTGCCCAAGATAGAATTTAGATTTAAGTTTTAAATACATTTCGTATTTCGACATTCAAAATCGCCTACTCTGTACGAATTAATACGTAGATGTGAATATCACTTTATTACTAGAATGTTGAGACAATATTGCTTGTTGCCAGTTGTAGGTGACACGGTCTGTAGTAATAATATATTGCTGCATATTTTCGTTAACGCTGTTTTATTCCCATATATAATGGATGCTTCTCGTGCTAGGAAAACTTAAGCCGAGTCCATTTTAAGTTTTTATTAGGGACAATTGAAATAATGGTCTAAAAATAGTGTTTTAAGCAGCAGGGATCGGTTATTTTTTAAATGAAACATAGGACAACTAATATAATTGTGTTGACAAAACATTTTTATGTCGTCTGCTTCTAAGAATGGTGCACACGCCGGAGTACGATTTCAAACCTCTTATTTAAGTGACGTCATTTCCAGAAAACGTCACATGTGACGTTATCATGTATTGGCAGTAAGCAATATTTGCACCATTTGCATCACATGTTGCGTTTTTTTTAAAAGACGTCACTTACAGAAGAGGTTGTTAATCCAATAGCAGCGCTAATATATTTTTATTTGCTTTTAGAGCGTATGTGTAAATGTATCAGATAATTTGTCTCACATTAGTCTGCATTTTTATCCGAACTATAATTTATATTTCAACCGATTTAAAACCTTAGTTTTTACATAGCACTATATTGAATAATTGAAGATGTAATATTAATATGTATTTGTCATTGTCGGAAGAAACAGCATGTATGTTGCATTACAATAAATATTAACCCTCAATATCGCTGTAAAAATATATTTAAATAAATCAGAGTATTTCATTTAAAATATTAAAATAATTTTTATCGACCAACAAATGTCTGCTTTAGTTGGTAACGTTGAAAAATGATTGAATTTTGGAATTCCAAAGATATCATCGATGCAAGTTTACTATAACATATTTTTTTAAAACAAAATTAACTTTAAGTGATATGCTACATGAAATAATTGCATAACAATTAGGTTCATCTGTGTCTATCTTCGTAGAGCACTTTAAAGTAGACTATTTGTAATTAATTCTAAGTTTGTAACAAAAAGTCTATATAAAACAGGGGTATAGTTAGTGATGTATTTAGGGGATATGTTAAATGTTGCACCGTGATGTATTAGAAGAATTGAACCAATGAGCAGATGGTGTATTGCTCCCTTACGACTTTAATGGGACCCCATGGCGATATATAAAAATGGGTAGTTAGTGATGTATGTGGGGATATGGTAGGGGTTTGCACCGTGGTGTACCTAAAGAAGTGAGCATATTCTTAGGTGTTGTATTGCTCCCTTATTACATTGAAGGGAACCCCATGGCGATGTTCCAGGCTTTACAAGGCGGTGGTCAATCATCGGGTGGTGCCTCCGGTGGGGGTACGTTTACATGTCGTCAATAAACTGTATATTCAAACATGTATCATATTTGGCATCCTCACATCGACGCTAATGCGATTAAACATATATCTTAAATCTTATTTTCATATCACAAGTATGATTTTAGAAAACATATAACAAATATTAAATACGTGTACAGATAAAATAGCAACCTGTGTAACTGACTATGCCAACACACTTTGCAGTAAGATTATTTGAATAATATATTATCAGAATCCACCCAGCATAATCTTTATACGTACATGTTACATCTTCCACATTCCATATATATTTTCTGTCTGTCTTAATGTAAATTGATTGATTTTTACGTTAATGTTACAATAAGAATCCCAATTAAACTAAATCCCCATGATTAATACATCTCAACCTCCACAAAGCTGTGTATGTTGTACACACTGCCTCTCTCACTCTCTGTTTGAAGTGCAATCACTCCAGAGAAACATCCCTTGGTTGACGTTAATGTATGCTATTCTTGAGAGGTGTTGGGTCAAAATGGAAGTAACTTTCATCCTGTTGTTGATGAGAAGTGGTTGCTCAAGGGAGAGCACTCTGGAGAGTTTGCACTGACATTGACATCTTCTATTAATTTTCACGTTCTGGTTTCTATATGGGATAACAAATGTTTGTATTCTGATTAACACAAAATAGTTTGCATGTTTTCCTTCCCTTTTCAAGGTTTGGCGGCAATGTTTCAGGCTTTACAAGGCGGAAGTTCGGCTTCCGGTGGCTCGGCCGCTTCTGGCGGTACGTTCGATCCCTTAAAATGCACAGCAAAGAGGTCTTACATGTTGTCCTCCCCACTAAATTGTTCTTAGTTATTTGATGGTCGGTCAGACTATCCCTTGCATCTCTTTCACATACATGGTTAACAATGCCGATTTTTTAAACAGTTGTTTTCCCGGAAATCTGTATGGGAAGGCATTGGCTTGTGTATGTAACGACCTAATGTCTCTAGCATGTCATGTTAAGTCATATCGTAATTTATTTAGCATAGTTATGGTACTTCTTAAAGTTTTTATTCTGAGAATATGCAACAGTCATTTAATGTATCCATTTGGGAAGTAAAAGAATTGGTTTTGTCTATGCGATTGGAAGCATCATAAATGACCAACAAGATTTAGAAAAGTCGAGGTATGAACAAATTGTAATGGTGATGAGGTGAAAATATTATATTGCTTTACGAAAATATTTGTTTGAAACAAATAATGCACTAGCTTGAGGTAGTTTACCACAAAATTGTTTCTTGCTTTGATAACGTACATGGTATGAACTTTTTATCATTTTAACAATGCTTTTATCATTAACCTTATGAGAAAGAACAGATATTCGGATCTCAAAATGATTTAAGCCAGGTGAACATTTAAAACCTGTTAGAGTCCAATGTTTTCCTTTATTTTCACATTTAGAAATGCAAATTTGAAACTGTTAAAACTAGTTATGCCCTAATAATTCTTTCCTTGGCACTCAATGCTTGCCTTTTGCATGTATGGTCTTTTTGCTGTGTTGATATATTTTGTTTTATTTTTCGGACGAAACTTTCATATGAAATCTTTCGACAATTCTACATTACTGCATATCTATTTGCGATGATATCCTAACTATTAATGCCGCCTGCAACAATGTCACGTTCGTGTTTTACAGCATGCGCATGCGCACAAGCACTTTTGGACATCTCAAGCTTTACAACTTTGCTCTAAAACGCGAAGATTGGTTTTCTTATAAGACGAAAAGCATAATGAAATGTGTAATTATTTTGCGCTTTATCTATGCTTTTTGCTTGACAAGAGTACCGATTTATATTGATATTATTTTCATTCATAAAATATCATTTTTACAGATTATTGCAGACTGGCCTTCGTTTGTTTTTTATAAATATTTTATTTCAATATCATCAGTTAAACTCGCCCTTTCATTTTCCATGCCTTATACTTTTTCCCTTGCGCCTTCTCAACTCCTTGGAAGACATTGTCATGTAGACATGACGTTCCCTGTACCAACTTAACGCTGATTTTATTACTGTCCGCCTAAGAAAGCTGCTCCGAAACAGCTTTGCTATTTCTTGCATCCTCTGCGACTGCTTTTGTCAGTGACGCAACGTGCCTGCTTAGTCGAGTTTGCAATTTTAGATCATAAGTTGCACCTGCATCGAGTACCAATACATTGGACATACGTGGAATTATGTCAATAGTTCAATTGTCAAATATTTTATTAGTATATAGAATTTTTCAATATGCACATAGAATTCCCAAAATTCCGAATTTCCGAACAAAAAAAGATTTAAGTAAAACCTCAATTAAAGTATATACCTGAGTTCAATTTTCAGTATGTACATAGAAAAACGACAATGAGTCAGCGCCTTATCAAAACGAATAAAACATCTTGCATATATTCTCAAATTAAAACTGTTTTCTTTCTTTCTTTCAACAGAAGGGGGTATGAATCCAGCACGTAAGTATAATTTCAAATTAAATATATATTTAATTGTAGTTTATCATGTTAATACTTCGACTGAACTTAATACATTATATTTCATTTTAGTTTTACTTTTGTTGCATGTGAACACAAAGATTAAATATTAATTCAGTACATTTCGTAGATGTAGCTCAGCTGTTAATATTGCAGGAACTAACCAAACCATTTGTACGTGGCGTTTCATGCTCGACTTCTTCATTTATTTTCAGAAAATTTATATCGTATTTTAATCTCATTTCTTACTAGACTGTGTATCACATATACTTTGTTCAACTTGTAATATCTAAGTTTCACACTCAAACATAGTGTTCAACATCTTTGATTAACTACATTTTCGGAAGCACACAAAAAAAATGAAAAAATGTATTATTTCTGTTAATTGACGTTAATTGATTTATTCTGCAAAGAATGCTTTTGACCATTGACATTAAACATGTAGTTGTTCTAGCTATATGTGGCATATCTTTAAGAAATACTATTGACATCTCGTGCATCGATCCCATATTAATCAACCATATATATATAGTATATATATATACTTTTCGACCCAAAATAAATTAACTCCGAGACTATTTAACACTGTCATCCTGATATGTTGCATTTTTAGGGCATACAAAGTGCTTGTGACTGATTTAAGAATTATATCTATCACACATATGGCTAATTAAAAGCAAAGCTAAAGTTAATTACGTACTTTTCAGTTTTGGCAATGTTGAGTGGAGGTGGAGGTGCAGGAGGAAGTTCAGGTAATGGGCAAAGTCACGCGGTGTGGTCACTTGATAAGATCACATGATATGCCACGTGATGTTGTTTTTCAAATAGCATAATAAAAGAGAGCTAGTCTAAGTACTTGACACAACAGCTCCGAAATTAAGTTCCTTTCGGTCAGAATATGCTACCATCCGAATTTGCCAGATTAAGACATAGGTCTGCTTCAGAAATTAGCAATTTTGTAAAATATTTTTTTAACTGTACTAAACATTTCGTGTTGTATCATAGGACAATAACATAAGTGTTGTAATTGTTCTTCTTTGTTTAGTTTGTGGTTAAATCGTAATAACTTTGTTCATATGTCATTAGTGTATTTTGTGCAAGGACTTTGGTTTTGAATGTACAAGTCGTTTATGTTTCCCGGGAAGATTTGGTTATAAGTCTGTTTGTACGCTATATATTAAATTCTGAGTTTGACTCTGGAACGTCGCATTTTCTTTAATAATGTTCAACAAATTGTATAAACCGTTTCCAAAAAAAGATGCTTACTTGTATCTTAGTTTATGCAATTTGTTAATGTTATGCTAGAAATGTATGTATGTGCTTGTGTATGCAGTGTGACATGCTTACCACACCATACGCATACCACTGTTGTGTTTTGTGAGGTCATTGTTGAATAATGCACTCAAATGCGTTTCTAAATTGTCACGTTCTTTTTCGCAATGTAGTAAATCAAAATTAAGAATATTAAGCATTTACACATGATAACATATTACAAATGTATGTTAGCGTGATTATCAAAATCAAATTAATGCGGCTTATTGAAATTGGAAAAAAAACATCGACCAATTTACTGCTTGGGTCTTATACACCAACAGTTTAAGACTGAAAGTGTGAATATACCCCCTGGACTATCTGAGGGGATTACTGTTATTTAACAAAGCCACGCCCTTATAATGAACATTGAACATTCGCTGAGGTCAATTTAACATTGCCAAGAAAGAAGTATATGTTTGTATCCGTGCTATAAGCTTGCAAATGTCGGTAATTTTGTACCATTGCGTCTTAGAACAATCTATGTCTGCTTACATTAAGGCCTCGGTGGTTTAGGGGCGTTCTTAGGCGGCGGTCGTGGCGCGGCAGGCGGACTTGCAGCTGCGATGATGAATCCGGATGGCCCAGGTGAGCCAATTAGTATTTTAACCAACCATGACACATTAATTAATTATAAATTTAGAGAAGTACCTTTTTTATTTTTCTGTAAGCGAACACATTCCAATACTTTTGTATGTCTGTACTGGTAAGACATTCTTTATCACATATTTCAACATTTTTTGCATTTTAAGAGTAGTGTTTGATGAATATTTTAATTCTAAAAAAAGCATAATTATATTTGTTTAAGGTTTTCTCTGCTTTACATATACCATTCACGTAGTCTTAGTTGAAAACTGCACGAGGAATTCAGGCGAATTTTTAATGATATACATTCATAGATACATCATGTTAAAAGATATAATTTTCTACTTGGCCCAACTCGAGATTGAATTTTAAGTGCCCGATTGAAACGTGATAGAAGATGCAAGAGAGACACATCGTTCATTTATTTTACTACCTTAGACATTGAAATTAACTGGCGAAATTAAAATCAAAACATTTGAGTATACATTGGAAGTTTTAATGCAATGTTTCAGATTACCTAACGTCAGGTTGGTATATATGACGTCATACTGGTAACATTCGAATGTGACGTCATTGTTCTCTGTCAGTCGAGCAATCTAAACGAATCGGCATCTCTTGCACATTCAAATTTTCAACATTATAATTTAAATGAGTACTTTGCTAGAAATATTTCAATTGTATTTGAACCACGCGTGTAAAACGACAACTAGGTGAATATCTTTTCATATTATGTAAGTAAATGACACGTGTTGTACTGACAGGGAACAATTCGTCACCAATGTTTGTACTCTTCCTCTGCATGCGGCAAGTTAGTTCGTTCTTGCTATGCAATCAAATGTACACGATTTCTCTTTCAAACTCCTAAAGGGCTGGTGACATCCCTCCATTTTTTTTTGCATTGGTTTCGGCCAGACCGTTCTTGCATCCCTTATCCGATACATGATTACCCAGTGCATCTCCTTAGTCCGTAATGTTTTGTAGACTGTTGTTTCAAGGGGTCTGTGTGACGAGGCATTGTCTTATGTATGCATGTAGCGTGTCTCTCTTTTAGTTACAACAACCAGTAAATATATGACCTAGCTTTCTGTCAGTGGCCAATTTGTTTTCTTAGCTTGTCCTGTAATGGAATCCTCTTCCCTTTTTTGTCACCTCCTTTATTTTTCCTTAATTTAGTTTGATAAGACAATGTCTTATCGCCCCATAGATGTTTGCCCTTACACATTATTAGCCCTTAGTGTCTTGCATCATGACGTTTTCTGGGAGTCTGTGTTGGGATGCATGGTCTTGTAAATTTGGCGTTCCCTGTACAAAATGTATCCTCCTTCAAGTGTATGACCAATCGAACACAATGTTACAATCCGTTCATATGGAGACATATTGCAATTCTGTCCATTATGAATATCATCGTAATTATATTTGCCTTAATTGATAAACGATTGAGTTCCTTTATTAATTAGAAATGCTCACACAGATTTCTATGTCGAGTTGCAATTGCTGTCTTATACTACCATTACTGAAAGTGAAATTTATACGGGATCAAATAAACTATATATTCTTAACTCAATATAGGATTGTTTCCATACGTTGTTAGGCTTGCATCATTCTACTAGGTGATTTAGGCAAATTAGATAGTCAGATCCTATGGTAAAATGTAAGATTCGTTTGATTAGATAGAATATATGCTTTGTGTAATCTCCCGCATTCTTTTTCTACGAAACATACCAGTATGAACGATTTCTTGGAATGTCATGAATGTTCTATATACAATTTATTTATATAAAGTATACATATGCCTGTTTGATTAGTGTAGTTTTGCTTTGAATTTTATTTTTTGCCACACTATATAGTAAGCAATTGTGGAGAGTACATGTAAAGATAGGTATCATGTATATATTATATAGATCAGTACTTTTTGACCATATGATAGTATCATGTGTAATTTATATAAGACATTAGAACAAGGCAACTGCCACATTCATTCTCATTTAATGGACTATGAATATAAGCATTAGTTCTTTACAATAATTATTTGATTATATAGGCCAGTGTGTGTTTTCATTTGTATTACATAATAAGATACTACGAATGTACCCATTTTATTTTACATACAATTGAATTACTGTTAGAACAAATGCACTTTAAGCACCATATACACTGCATAGCAAGCAGCCAGCTTTCTTTATACGTGTTTGTTTGTCTACTGAATGTAAATACTACTTGAGCGCATGCGCGAACATTTGAAAATACAAAATGGCGCGCGAACAATTCGAACACGCGGCAGCTGTTTGCATCTACAGGAAATCGTCAATATATTTTCCAATGTTGGATTTTATTTTGATAAATTTTACTAGATTACGATAATGGACGCAATTTCATTAGCTTCTCTATCAACACAGCTTTCCAAATGTTGTCTTACTAAATGCTACAAATAATATGTTAACCACTGAAGCTTTTTGAAACTTGCTGTATTAATGCTACTTGTTATTTGTTCTACGTGGTCGTGTTTAATGTTCCAAATACTTACATAGCTAACTATTGATTTATACTTGATTAGTCTAATCCGTCATTATCAACAAAGCTGTTCAAAGGTTGTCTTACTAAATGCTAAAAATAACATGTTAACGATCAGTCATTCATTAATTTTTAATCAGTTATATTTATTAATCGTTTAATTTATTAACTTATTAACTGATCAATTATAGACTAAACTCTTTAGTAAAAGTGTTTTAGAACAATTAGAGCAATACTTATCCGTTAATATAATATCCTTGATAATTAACGCATCGATTCTCAATTTCTGTTATTTCCATACTATTTCCATGGCAACATATTAACAATTACAGGTGGAATCGGACAACTGAGTGCACTCTCTCTAATGGGAGGAATGGGAGGAATGGGCGGAATGGGCGGAATGGGAGGATTTCCAGGAATGGGAGGATTTCCAGGAATGAGCGGAATGGGATTCGGTGGATCAGCATAGAAAACGGCAATGACCTCCATGTGACCTTTACATTTGACCTTTTGTGAAGGTCATCAGGTTAATGCTTCTTTGGATTCCAAGGACGTTGGTGAATCAGGAAATGACAGGAATAAAGATGACAGCACAAACGACCGAGTGCTATAATCCTCGTAGTTCTACGAATTTGTACATAAACTCAAGTCCTTGTTGAAAATCATAGCCATTTTTTTACTACAAAGTAGAATCTATATGACATTTTGAGTGCGCAACAAGAGCTTGTCATGAGTAACAAACACATAAACATTGCAGATTTAAACGCATTTTTTTTATTTACACCCTATCGGAAATATGACGTTAAATAGACTCTAACAAACGATGACATTGTAATACTGCGCTTGTTTCTGTTTTCTAGTACAATTTAGTCTAAAAATAACACAGATCAATACACCTCGCGTTGTTATTCTTTATATTTGTTTTCAACCATAGGTAATGAACTATTTTTGTTATCGTAATTTCGGTTTTTTTATGGCGACTTGTAATCTATGTCAACAAAAGGAGCTTTTCTGTGTTTCTTGTGTTCTACAAACTGTTAGATATGCAATTATTGAATTTAATTAAACTTTCTATATTGTTAATTGTCGTTCCGTCTTATAAATCGTTGTTGTTGTTGTTGTAAAAAAAACATGGCTTAATGTTATTTATTAGGATGTTCATTTCTGCTTTCAAATGATAACACTAATGATTCGTATTTTATCAAATTTCGTGCGTTTTTTACCCGCTGTACAAAAGCGATTATTTACACAAATCATAAACGATGCGGTATTTAAAGGCGTTCATATGTTGTTGTTATTGTTATCGTATCTGTGTGTTACGTCATTTCCGCCTTTTGCTTACCTTGCTCTCATGCACTGCATGGTTAACCGGAAGTTATTGTTTTGCTTCCGCTGACACTGCACGTTTCACTTTTTTGCAATTTTGCACCAATATATCTAACTAACACATGTACAATAAACACATTACTATAATTTTGGAGACGGTTTTTCTTAGAAAAAAAGAAATTTAGTGGGAATAAAAAGTGTTGAACACATAGTGATCGTTTATCTGATGCCAGAATTTAGGAAAGTTTGAAACCCGAAGACTAGAAGCCAGGCTGCATGAACGACGGAAGTGGAATTGGCATGAATGAGTGTTGCGCATGCGCTGATTTAACCAACAAGCATGGTGGTTGAAAAAATGCATGTTCTGTCATTTTTTAGGGAAACAGCTTTCGGCTAGCGCCCTCCTGGCAGCTCTAGGAAAGATAACCCACGCCGATCTAGTCGCACTTATTGGTCAAACTGTACCAAGCACGACCACAACACCAAAACCGCTGACTACTATATCAAATGAATTCATAATAGAAAAGTCGGAAAATATTCCTGTTAAATCGGGATTTGAAATCGGAGCTAGTGTATCCCTTAGAGGTAAGGAACACCTAGTGGAGCAGCAAAGGCTCGAGTTGGAAATGCGGAGGATAAGAGAAAAGCAGAAACAAAAGCAATTACGGGAAAAGCGTCTACGTGAGCTTAGGAAATTGGAAGAGCAACAACAAAAGCAACTTGAAATGATTAGGAAACAAAAAGACCAAATACTTGGAATGCAAGGTAAAGGTCTAACGATTACTTAGTTCCATGCATCTGAAATCTGTGAGTTGACTGGCAAACTGTAAGTACGAATATTACATCTATAGAAAATAAGCTGCAACACAGGTGAGTAATAGAGATTTAAAATTAACACAAACAAATGAATGCCTATATATTTATATTTATTATCAATATATGCATGAACTATCTCAAACTAATCAAACAAGAACTTACTGAGAAAGCAATAATGTGGGCAGTATTGACGAAAAACCGATAATATTTTTAGCCTATCGTGTCATTTTTAGTATTTTTATAGTAATCTTGAGACAAATATTATAGTTCTAAACATTCGACATTTGATTACAATTACTTAGACAACACTGATATGGCTAAAGCACACGTTTCATGATAAAATGCAATGTGTATGTCAATAATAATAAAGAGATTTTCAGGGGAAAATGTGAAATATTTCAAAGTAACGTTTGAACACATCGTAGCTACTACTTTTACCACTGCCCTACGCAAGACCTTTAAATAAAGCACTAATTCGGCCTACTGTACAGTAAAGTATACACAAAGCATATTATTGCCATCTCGTGTAGTTCAGGCAATAGTCGTAAAATAGCTAGTTCACTCATATGTAAAACATATATATAAATACAAAATGCGCAAATCATGTCGCTCGAATATTTAAAAATTGGCGTGACAAGACGTTCCCTATCAAAAGCGATGGCGTCCCCATGTTATGACAATCTATTCATGGGTTGCTTATATATGAATAGTTTATTCCGAAATATTATACATTGGTCAATGGCAATAATATCATTTAACATGTACAATAGATTCTCCTGAAATAGCTGTTTTTACGATACCTGTTAACGATTATATAATTCCTTAATTATTTTCTCGAAAACCAACAAGTTGGAGAGCGATGTTAGCGAGAGGCAACCAATTTGGACAATTAAGACAAACACCGCTCAACATATACCTTGTACAGCCAGTTTTTTTAACGTGTTACTGACTATAGTGACAATGATACTATATTGAGTTATTTATCTGATAGGAATGTGTACATTAAACAATAAGACTATGAAATTGTATTGCAATTAACTGAAGACAACGGTTTGCTTTTTTTCTTTCTCATTTAAAATGTATTTTTGTTCATTTTATTGCCGGGTTGTTCAGTCGTAAATGAATAGAACTTCTAACAACATCAATAGTGTGTTTTCAATAATTGTACGTATTCATTGTTGAAACCATCAACTTAATCATTAAAGTTCTTAAGAAATGTATATACATGTGTATGCTATTCAAATTATAATATAGTATTTATATTACCTGTAATACTATATACAATTGTGTTCATAATTATATATATTTCCACATTTATTTGATGTCATCATATATACATATATATTTATTTATCCTTGTTCCTATATTCTTTCTTCAGTATCTTGTGCAATGTCACTATAAATTTCTCTCAGCCCTTGCCACTTTCAGACACAGTATCATCAAAGTCACGTGTATTTGCGTCCATCGATAACATCTCACCCATCATTGTCATTAACAAATCATCCATAGTATATTTTCATTGTATTGCATTATGATCACCAGTAAGATATTCTTTTAATTGAGCTTATGTTAAGTGCCCACAGCTGCGTGCGTGTTACGCTTAGTGCTGAAGACTATACAGTGGTTGTTGATACGGTTACAGGATAAGTTCATATTGTTTCAGATGATAATGCTGTTTTATTTCCTCATATTGCACAAACATAAGATACCAGTATAAGATACAGTTGTACGTTTACATCACTCATACATTCTGTTGTTGCACTGAGGGGTATATAGCTGGTTGTTGGTAGATACATTGTAAGAACTGTTCAGTCACTAGAGGTTTGGGATAGGGAGCGCTATTTCGTTCCACATTTAATCAAAAAGGTAACATGACAAGCCAAACTAGATTGGTACTCTTTGACAAGTTACGGAATGCACGAATGTCATGCCATAAGCATTATGTTTGACTTTTATAGTAAAGTATTTGTATATTATAGTAAATCTGATACTCTGTTCCAAAAACGTCTCAAAAACTAGTGACTGAACATATCAAATTGCAAAGAAAATGCTATTTTTTCTTTGTTGAATATAACGATTAGTGTTAGATATTAGTTTTCTCATAATATGAGACAGTAGTATTTCAAACTAATTTATTGAATTTTATTTTGTGTTTTTTTTTCTTAATTCTGTAGCACAAGAGCGACCACCCCCATCTCAGTCACAAGGAAACAACAAAATGAGTCCAACATTTAAAACAAAATCTCCAGGTGCTTTGGTACAACAAATTGCTAGAGGTGGCCCACCAACAAGACAGTCAGGTAGTTATTATCAATATACAGATATACAGTACCCTTCTATAGAATCCATTAAATTTCCAGTTATGAAATAATAAATGAGCGCTGCTGTACGATTTTCAATGTCTTCTTTAAGTGACGTCATTTTCAGAAAACGTCACATGTGACGTCACCATGGACTGACAAGAAGCAATATTTGCCCCATATGGCAATATAAAAACGAAGTGACCATATGGAGTAAATCTTGTTCCCTGCTTGCATCATATATTGCGTTTTCTTGAAATGACGTCACTAACAGAAGAGGTTGTAAATCCCAAAGCAGCGCTCATTAATTATTATATTTCTCAGCAATATGTATATATTTCCTGGTTGAAATAAGACATATCTCTACATTATTGTATAGATTTCGGTTGTTACAAGACAGTACTCTACAATATGTATACATTAACTGATTGTAACAAGACATTACTCTACGATATGTATACATTAACTGATTGTAACAAGACATTACTCTACAATATGTATACATTAACTGATTGTGACAAGACATTACTCTACAATATGTATAAATTTACTGATTGTAACAAGACATTACTCTACAATATGTATAAATTTACTGATTGTGACAAGACATTACTCTACATATGTATTAATTGACTGATTGTGACAAGACATTACTCTACAATATGTATAAATTTACTGATTGTGACAAGACATTACTCTACAATATGTATAAATTTACTGATTGTGACAAGACATTACTCTACAATATGTATAAATTTACTGATTGTGACAAGACATTACTCTACACTATGTATAGATTTATCGGTTATAACAAGACATTACTCTACAATATGTATAAATTTACTGATTGTAACAAGACATTACTCTACAATATGTATAAATTTACTGATTGTGACAAGACATTACTCTACATATGTATTAATTGACTGATTGTGACAAGACATTACTCTACAATATGTATAAATTTACTGATTGTGACAAGACATTACTCTACAATATGTATAAATTTACTGATTGTGACAAGACATTACTCTACATATGTATAGATTTATCGGTTGTACCAAGACATTACTCTACAATATGTATAAATTTATCGGTTGTACCAAGACATTACTCTACAATATGTATAGATTTATCGGTTGTACCAAGACATTACTCTACATATGTATAGATTTATCGGTTGTACCAAGACATTACTCTACAATATGTATAAATTTACTGATTGTGACAAGACATTACTCTACAATATGTATAAATTTACTGATTGTGACAAGACATTACTCTACAATATGTATAGATTTATCGGTTGTACCAAGACATTACTCTACAATATGTATAGATTTATCGGTTGTACCAAGACATTACTCTACATATGTATAAATTTACTGATTGTGACAAGACATTACTCTACAATATGTATATATTTACTGGTTGTAACAAGACATATCTCTACAATATGCATATATTTACTGGATGTAACAAGACAATATTCTACATTATGTATAGATTTTCCGATTGTAGTAAGGATAATTTTCTGCAATATGTAACAAGTATACATGATATCTCCCACCAATGTTATATTCTTCCTAATAAACACAAAATTTACAACTTTCATTAGATGTCTAATGACATAACTGCTTTTGTAATACAATATTTCAAAACAAGGCATAGATAAGAATGATGTCTTCCAGTATGTTAAATGAAATAATGTTTATTGCAACATGTTAAAAAATAAATCCTTCCAAAAATTAACTCGGATCTATATATACTATAATCATGGACCTGTCTTATCAGTGTCAATTTATACATGTTTAAACATATAGAATACTTTCGGCAAAATTAGAACTGATAAAACGAACGCACATCTTACGAAAACCCCGTTTGGTGTCTCTTGCGTGAACGAAACCCCGTTTGGTGCCTCTTGCGTGAACGAAACCCCATTTGGTGCCTCTTGGGTGAAAATATGATTGGTTAGATTTAAAAAAAAAACGCTTCGAGGACAACATTTGGTTGGTCAAAAATGTAGGTCAAAATCAAATTTATACAGCTACGCCGAAAAATGAAAACACATTCTGATTGTACACTTTTCTGCCTATCATTTGTAGTTGACTAACCGTCTTTACTAAGGTTCTTCCAAGTAACAAAGCAATACAATGCATATATTAAATCGGTATGTATCTTCTTGGTTTACAGGTGCAATGACCGCACCCCCACCCCCTATATCCATACCAATGTCTACTGGTATCAATAACAGAAACAGACAACTGAACCAGTATCAAGGTCAAGCCATGAGAGGTCCAGTCAATCAAACTCCGATTCGAGGACCTCCTCCACCGGGTAAAGCACAGGGACAAAAGCCACCAAGTCAACCACGAGGCCAATTTACATCTTTAAACCAATTACAGAACCAAATGCGCAATCAAAATCAAGCTCCAAATCAAAACCAAGGACAAAATAGAAACCAAGGACAAAATAGAAACCAAGGACAAAATCAAGGACAAAATCAAGGACAAAATCAAGGACAAAATCAAGGACAAAATCAAGGACAAAATCAAAATCAAGGACAAAATCCAAACCAAGGAGGTACGTCTGTTTTCATAATTAAATATATTTCTGTCCAATATGGCTTACATTGACTTCCATTTGAAAATCAAAGAATCGTTGTGAATCATACTCATTTATCATACAG
Organism: Mactromeris polynyma; assembly: GCA_032209605.1. Lineage (NCBI taxonomy): Eukaryota > Metazoa > Mollusca > Bivalvia > Venerida > Mactridae > Mactromeris > Mactromeris polynyma. The sequence continues at coordinate 2,113,164 of JASFXZ010000048.1, forward strand.
ACTTTGAGCTGACCTCTGTAAGCATCTATCATGTTGTAAATGTCAATTTTCTGAGTGTATTTTTAGAATTGTCTGGTTGAAATTAATGCACCTGTTGAATACCCGTTACGTAGTTCTCTACCTGTATATAATAGCCTCGATGTTGTACAACATGTTTCATCATCACTATAGACTTCACGACATAAACAAGAATGAAAGTGAAACAATGCTTCCTTATTATTTCAGGTCCTTCTATGGATATGTTATCGATGATGCTGGGTGGTGGAGCCGGAGGAGCTGGTGGAGGCGGCGGTGGTATGTTTGGTGCCAATGGCGGAATGGGTGCAATGGGAGGAATGGGCGGAATGAGCGATATGTTCGGAGGTGGCGCAGGCAGTATGATGGGACTTATGGGCGGCGGAGAAATGGGCGGTTTATTCGGCGGCCCTGGAGGTCTTTTATCTCTTTTCGGAGGAGGTGCTGGAGGTGGGGGTAATGTAGACTTATCAGCTCTTCTAGGAGGTGGCGCTGCAGGCGGAGGAAATGGTGGATTAGACGCTTTTCTTGGAGGAGGCGGAGGTAACGCTGCACCTGGCGTAAAAAGTGGATTAGACGCTTTTCTTGGAGGAGGCGGAGGTAACGCTGCACCTGGCGGAAAAAGTGGATTAGACGCTCTTCCTGGAGGAGGCGGAGGTAACGCTGCACCTGGCGGAAATGGTGGATTAGACGCTCAACTTGGAGGAGGCGGAGGTAACGCTGCACCAGCCGGAAATGGTGGATTAAACGCTCAACTTGGAGGAGGCGGAGGTAACGCTGCACCAGCCGGAAATAGTGGATTAAACGCTCAACTTGGAGGAGGTGCTGCTGGAGGAGGCGGAAGTGGTGGACAAGGTGCTTTTCTTGGAGGAGGTGCTGGTGGCGGCGGTAATGGTGGATTATATGATCTATTTGGAGGAGGTGGTGCCCAATCTGGCTTTGGCAATAACGGTGGTGGATTTGATCTGATGTCATTTCTGACAGGCGGTGGAGGCATGGGAGGTATGGGAGGAATGGGCGGAATGAGCGGAATGAGCGGAATGAACGGAATGGGTATGGGTGGTGGAGATCTACTTTCTGCATTTGGAGGGGGCAGTGGTAGTCGGGGTTATAACGGTGGAGGAAATGGCATGGGTTTGTTTGGAAATCTTCTTAGTAGACCTCCACCTGCATCTAACGGTGGTGGAAACGGTATGAATATTATGGGCCGCGGACCCAAACCCGCATCTAGAAAGAGAGCAGGTAACTAAAAGAGAACAAATTGTATTAAAATCATACTATTAATAGGTATACAACATAGTTCGCATTATACACAATTGCAGCACCAGGCCGTTCAAATTCAAAATGTTCAAACAAAGATTCCATAATGGTAACCCTGCAAATCGATTCGATGTTCAATTGTACAAACAAACACTGTTTGTCTATATATTGAACTGCAGTCCTCTTTTAATTCATGCGATTTAAACGTGAAATAATATTGAATGTTTATATATTATTCCGTATCTGCATATTGAGCTAACATATCCGTCATCGTTTACTTCTTGCTGGATGTTGTCACTGCGCCTCCAGATTTTAGAATGACTAGTCTGCGAAATTGCAATAATGATTGTGACCCTCGAACAACTGTACAGATGTTTTATTGTCTAAAATAGCGTTAGAAACTTTGTACCCAGTAGGACAACATCAATCTTTATCATGGTCAAGTATTCCTCCGTTGCAATACCACCTATCGTGTCTATGTTGTCCACAAGTTGTATCAAATCTACCGGTGTGTCAAACTCATCCCTTAATATTTGTTCTCCATCAGCATTATACGATAACTCGTATTAGAGATTACTTCGTTTTAATGGACTGGAGCATGAGTAAGTATTACTGTTACTGTAACTGTAACAGTAGCAGTAGCTCTTTTGATATTTTTCAGCAATTAATTGGTGTCTACTGCATGTCTATTTAGTAGTGGTGTTTTATCAATTAGTGTTTGCACATCTTTTTAGCTGTCTTGCATTAAGCATAACCTTAGCAATAATCTCTTATACCGGTCTAGAATAGTGCATGCCACACATAGTATATCTCTCCCTTCCCTTTTTCTCCACTCTCTCATTCTTCCGTTGTCTCTCCTCTCTCGCTCCCTATCTCCATCTCTCGCTCCCTATCTCCATCTCTCTCTCTCTATCTCCCTCTCAATCTCCTTTCTACCTCCTTCTTGTCTTTATCTTCTCGCATAGACAACATACATCCGTTGCTTGGTCTTATAGTTAAATATATTCATTGTCATGCTGCAATGCAGTTAGGTACATATATATACAATGTATATGCATGTTAGTATCATAACATAAGTTATATGTTGTGTGAAAAAACTTATATATGGGTTTTTTATGTACAATGTACAGAGTGTATATAGTTTTATATACAACATACAACGTTTATATTTTTTATTAGTAATGTACAACGTTTATAAAGTGAAATGTACACTGTACAGCGTTTAAACAGTTGTTTATGTACAATGAACTGCGTGTATATAGTTTAATGTACAATGTACAGTGTTTATACAGTTTATGTACAATGTACAGCGTTTATAAAGTTTGATATACAATGTACAGCGTTTATACAGTTTATGTACAATGTACAGCGTTTATACAGTTTATGTACAATGTACAGCGTTTATACAGTTTTTTATACAATGTACAGCGTTTATACAGTTTATGTACAATGTAGAGCGTTTATACAGTTTATGTACAATGTACAGCGTTTATACAGTTTTTTATACAATGTACAGCGTTTATACAGTTTATGTACAATGTACAGCGTTTATACAGTTTATGTACACTGTATCTGATTAATATCAAACAACTAGGCAATTGAAAAACTAATGTCCTTACCATACAAGTCGCTAACATTTCATGTTAGGAATATGGAATATAAAGTCCTTCAACATCACGTACATAGTTTTAGATGTAATTCAATACATTTGATAACTAATCGACCCGGTCATAGTGATGTATATTAAATGCACGTTAAGCATAAAATACATGTATATGCAATTCGAAACGTAACATTTCAGACAAAGAGATACAGAACACTATATATAGATACGGTTTGTCAAATAAATCCCAATATTTTAGAATATATCTGAGAGCCATGTCCAAACAGAGACATCTTCCTGTTTCAAGTGTATGCACCTTTAACAATCTATTAATCTATCATATAGGACCTGCACCAGCAGGAGGCGCTGCGGGTGGTGCCCTTGGTGGCATGATGGGAAGTGGTGCCCTTGCTGGCATGATGGGAGGTGGTGCCCTTGCTGGCATGATGGGAGGTGGTGCCCTTGGTGGCATGGGAGGTGGTGCCCTTGGTGGCATGGCAGGAGCCGGGGCAGCTGCATCTTTGTTAAATCCTATGGGACCAGGTCGACCCTTAATACCAGGTACATACATTTTGCCTTTACATATCTATGAACATAATATTAACGTAGGATAGCGGACTCCAATACCTTATAGTCTAGAATTGGCTTTTATATATTCAAGAATTTATGTATGTATGTTTAAATAAAAAAAGTATTCAATAAAAAAAATATCAAGAATTCATTAAATTTATACAAAAAATCTTTAGCAAGTACAATACATTAAATAATTATATAAAAAAGGGAGATAAAGAAAAGAGTAATTACATTTCAAGTTTTAATTTTTGATATTTTGTTTCTTGCAAACTCTCCTTTAAAGCTGTATATATACGAGTATACCGCTAATTAGTTCAGTTCACGATGGCAAAAATAATATGTTTTCTTTGCGAACCAAAGGTATGGATGCAAACCAAGTGGCTGATTTGATGGGAGGTCGAGCAGGTCCAGTACCTATGGACATTGCAAACGAAGCATTTATGATGACACAATTTGGACACACACCTGACCACATAGCCGACGTATTGGGTAATGGTCATTTTTATCTCATAATGTCACGTGTGAGTCACGTGCGAGTTATATATCTCGAGCATTGTCCTTTTAAGAGTGAAAACAGACATCGAACAGGCAATGTCATGAACACAGCACGCAGCCACAAGCGAATTTCGCGAGTTCTCTCCCTTTATCCATGATAGTGTTATCTCCCTTTATATAACCTATATGTACATATCCATTCGGCAAACCTCGGCCAACTACGTCCAGTGCTTCGGATGTTTGTATAGCCTGGAATCCTGGCCAAACCTCCTATTGCTCCGCGTCGGTAAGGTCAGGCGTAATAGAATCCACGTGACTATGTTTAGCGCTGATCAGGACTGAAGTTTATCACGTGATCAAGATACCGGATAAATAAAATGCGCGCGCATGTCACTATCTTGTCCAATCAGATGATCGAAGTGATTGTATTCCGCCTGGCTATACTGACAGCGTTAGCAATCAGTGAGCCAGGACCCCAGGCTAATGTTTGCACTCCTTTCAGAAATACCATTCGAATATCATGTAAACAATATGGCGTCGTGAACGCTGGAGTGCTGATGAAACGGGATTAGAATCACATATTTAAGCTATATGAAGAATGAAATATGTGAGTTTTTAACTAGAAATGACAACGATAATCCATTTCTTATGTGAATTTATCGAAGTTATTGAAGTTAATCCGTTTTACTATTTTTGTGACCGCACAAAATGTTGCTCCGTCTGAGATACACTAGAGGATGTTCGTTGAGCAACGAAGTGGTACGGAAATATCCGAGAGCTGTCGAGAATGTATGCATATCCTATAGAAGGGATTAAGGGAGAAAACTTACCAGACATGATCAGTAATAGTTAATTGGTTATTTACTTGTTATATTATGATATTCATTCAAAAGAATTATTACTATTATTCACACATATAAGAAGTTATATGAATATAAATGCATACATAATGTTAGAACAGGGAATACTATGTACTAGACCATTCATTCTCGACAGCTCTCGGGTATTTCCATACCACTTCGTTACTCGGATAACATCCTCTAGTGTATGTAAGGCGGAGCACTATGTAGCAAAACTCAACATTTTGTGCGGTCAAGAAATAGTTCTTGTTAAACGGATTCATAATTTCAATAACTTCGATCAATTCACGTAAGTGATGGATTATCGTTGTCATTTCTAGTTAAAAACTCACATATTTCAGTCTTCATATAGCTTTAATATTACATTCATCAGCACGCCAGCGGTCATGCCGCCATCTTGTTTTCATGACATTTGAATGGTATTTCCGAAAGTAGTGCCTAACGTACATCCGAGGCACTTGACGTAGTTGGCCGAGAATTTCCGAATGCTAGACCATTGTAAGATATTTCATTCAGCAAAGTATGAATACATGAATAACTTACACATAATTACCTTACTGTTACACTGTTATAGATGCCTATATTGTATTAACTCTATCGTACTTAATTATCATGCTTGACAATGTATTACTGAATTAAGAAATAAAAAAAAACACGCACGCACAGACAAACACCCAGACGTATGCAACACATTGTATCACTTTATATTGTACATCATGTGTTAAATGAACATGTGGTGAGGTAGAGAACAAATATACAGTAAAACCTCAATAACAAGACCATCTCGAAATTAAGAACACAATGTTTAAGTCCTTTTTCATAGTTTTGCTCTTATTTGACCACAATGTTAAGACCATCTCAATAAGGAGACAATATGTCAAGGGTCCCAAGAGTGGTCTTATTGTTGAGATGTTAATGTATACTATATTATTTTAGGTGACAAACTACAAAGAAGATTTAGCAATCCTCTAGCAGCGGCCGCTGATATGGCTTTTGCAAATGCTTTAGCAGGAGGGGCAGGTACGTAAATTAATAATATGCCCATACGCACTTGACACTGGTGAATTGGTATATTAAAGCGGCATGCCCTTACTAATGTAATCAATCGTTTTTTAAACAAACACACGTTTTACATATTTCATAGGGAATGACTTTCTAGCCAACGAAAGTAGTTTCTATTTCACTACATTTGGCATAACATTGCAAAAAAATAAGACATTTAACTCCTAACTTTCTTAGAAGAAATATTGCTGAAAACTTCTAGGCCTATACTGTTGAATGTGACGGTTTCGGACATGAAAACACATAGGGAAACGTTTAAGATGTAATGGCACATGATGTTGTTCCTTGTTTTTAATCGAACAATTAAATTAGAACATCATCCCCGATTAGGAAAAATCGCTAGTTTCGTTTTGATGTCTAACATCTATAATTTTGGTTAAGATACAAACTGAAATAAAGTCGTTTGTAAAAATGAAATTCGTAAAACTTAGCAGTTTGTGGTTGAACTCGTTACAACTTGAAGCGGTCCATAAATGTTTTTTTTTGTTTTTTTATATTTTTACATTTCAGAATAATTTTTTTTGGTTCATTTCAGGCGGTGCTGCTTCCATGCGAGGTATGAACGCAAGAAGACAGATAGGATAAAAAATAACGCGGATAATAAATAAACTGGACAATATACATATAAGTAAATAAAAAATACAGGAAGAAAATAGAATCAACATCACATATTCAACACTATTGCATCTTAGCCAATGATAGTTGGCAACTATTCTGAATGAATGTTCTCCAATACATAACCGGTGTTATGGTACGTTGTACCAGGGCTATGTCTGCAATTGTTACAACTAGCTCAAATCTGTGTGCTTATATTAATTTGTCTTATGTCGAGCATTGCATATTTATGATATAAAATAAGAAACTGGATGTTGCTGTCACTGTATATAGCTTACGTTGAGACATGAAAGGTAGAAGAAAAACTGTGCAAAATAAAATAAAAATATCTCGTATGCACATTGGATGAAGAATCTCGAGTTTTGAAGTGTATTGTATTATTTATTTTATTCCTTTAGAAGCATAAATATGACCTACACAAATAAACAACTACTGTTTGTCTCATTTATTTACCCTTTATTCACTAACAAATGTTGTATTAAAAATATCTATGGAGGGTAGAATCTGACTGTTTTGTAAAGTCAGGCAATCTAAACAAAATCAGTATAATTGTTTTAACCGTAATTCTAGAATATATTATTTAATTAGATACCTGCTAAGGAAAGAAAGTTCTTTGTTTACATGGGCATGAAATATTCAGTTTGTTTACATCTAAATTTACGTGTTTCTCATTCTATATAGTCCGTGGAAAGACGACTTCTATTTTTATTACTGTCGACAAATGTTGATGAACCTGACAAAGCCAAACTTCTCCATCCATTGGTATTTCTTTCATGAATGATATTGTAAATAATATTATGTTAAGTTTCGACTTCAATGCCCATGTTCAGTCAACTTTGACATCAAAATAAAGGTTTATTCCCCTTAACACATAGACGAAACACATGTAAACTGTAATTGCTGTGACTATTTCACATAATTATACCATTTGTAACCTCACCTTGCATATAATACATATATAGAACCTCCGCAATGTACACGTGTTACCATACATCTCTACTCAAACAGTAGTGAAAGAGAGAGAGAGAGAGAGAGCATATCAATCACGTCCGCTGTTGTCTCCCATCACAAACATTTTAACAAAACAGTAAACCTCACTAAGACCACCTCACAAATAAGAACATAATTTTGAAGTCTATTACATTGTATCACTGTTTTGCTCTGTATTCAACCTCAATATTAAGAGCAGCTCAATAATAATACAACTTTTCAAAGGTCCCGATAGTGGTCTTTTTATTTAGGTTTTTACGGTATTATGATATTTCGTTTTTTTATATTTTGAGTTTATATAATAATTGAATATTGATAATTTTCTGGCTAAATTGCAAAGAAATAAAGTTAATGTAGTGGTCAAATAAAAAAAAGACAACTAATTTATAAACACAGGCACAGGTTTATTGGGTATTGCGCCAGTTTTGCTGGAATTAATTATCAACCAGTACTAACTTACTTTTCCTAAAGCAGCTGATAACTTTTCCTGCCCGGGAATCAAACCCCGACCTCTCAGATTACAGCCCATCGCTCCATAAACAGAGCTATCCGGGCGACTGATACGTGTACTATATAAATAATGCTATTTCACAAAAATGCATAATACATAATAATGAAAGGAAGTTTAACAACGATGTTCTAACAGACATGCTGCATGGAGAAATTTGAACACTGTAGTAAATATCACGACCAAATGACTATTTTTGGAGAGAATCATTTATCCAACTGCCAGCACGATTTTACTTCTATTTCACAATACCACGAAAACAAATCATCCAAAAAACACGCTCAAGTCGTTTTTGACGTCCATACGATGCACATTTTAGTCGATTTCAACCAAAATCGCCTACGATAATTTAATCATTAAATTCTGTATTTCTGTCTAACTGTGCAACTTCACAAAGTGTTCTCTACTAACGTAGAATTCCAGACTTTGATGTGAATTGAATTATGTGTTTAGTACTTCAACATTATTTAAGTCAGTCGGACAGTCAGTTGACCAAACCAGTGTTCTTGTCTTAACAAACAGTACTTAAATGTTCAAAAACAACAAGCAACTTCTCCATATGAAACAGAGGTTGGGGATAAAGCACGGTAAAAGTACGAATCATCGAGAAGTCGCACCTAGAGCCCTCAGTTTGCTAATCTAGTGCGTCATGACCGAGTTTATCAGGCGGAATCAACGCAATTTCATTTCATATAGCCTCTAGAATGCTGCTGGATACATCTCCTGTTGATTTGGGTGCAGAAAGCTTTGGTATTTATGATTAAATTCAATTGAACTATCAAATATTATCGTCGAAAACATGTCAAAATCACGTTCGTCATTTTAGATCTCTGTCATAATGTAGTGAAGATTCTCCGAATACAACATGGAACACACGATAACTCATATACCGTCCCTGATACAACACTGCGGTTTGTACACTTACCTATCACTTTTATCCCAAAATACATTGTCTATTTTGAGAAACGACACATACAGTAACACCTCAATAATAAGTCCACCCTGTGGATCCTTGAAAATTAGTCTTAATGTTGAGATGGTCTTAATATTGAGGTTGAAGAAAGAGCAAAACAGTGAAAATGAACCCGAAAATTGTGTTCTTACATGTTGAGGTGGTTTTACTGTATTAATAAAAACATGTTACATGTAATGGTGATGTGCTCTGTAATCGGCAAAGAAAGATAACAATTTGTTTGATTCTATTTTATTTTAGACATATACATGTATATAAGACACACGTAACATTAACAAAACCATTAAACATTAATAAATATCCATATCACAGTCAATATAATATTACATCGTTTTCATTTACAGTAAAACTTCAATAATAAGACCATCCTTAGGTCCCTTGAAAACTAGCTTTCTTATTGAGGTGGTCCTAATATTGAGGTTGCAGAAAGAACAATACAGAGTTAATGGACTATTTAAGAGAGTGTTTACTGTGACATTAAATATGGAAGTTTTATAAGCTTTTGATAGAACACTTATTGATTTTATGTGTTTATAAATATATATATGGACTAGGATAGCCCATAAAACTGTGGAAGCTTATTTCCAATATGACGAATTGGGTGATACCTACAATAATTTAAAAATAAACATGCAAGGAAAATTACCTAATAAAAATAGACAAAAAGATTTTTGGATTTTGGAACCTACAACATCTAAAATGTTTCCAGATTTAAATTAAGCCAACAACTAAAATGAACTTCCAACAAAAGGAACTAGTTTGTTATTACATGCAGTAAAACAAACAATTCGATAAAGCTATATGTGTGACAATTAATCAAAATTTCTAGTAATTGCAAAAAACTACTTTTTTTGGAATTTCAACTTAAAATATAACTCATCTTGTTTCCGTTCAGTAATAAAAAAGTTACGGCCATTTTAGTCCACGCAACATCCATGCATTTTGTTGCTGTTTTCATCAGTTTGCTTGTACATTCATATTTCAACTCTTTACAGAAACAAAAGCAAACATTTACTGAGAACGTGTTGTTTCAAATTGTAACAATTCATCATCTTTACGTGTGATGTTTACTGTATGTGTTGATGTAAGATACTCAGACATATAATCCATTGACTTCCTCTTTGACAGTTCTCTGTGAGTTTCTCCATCAACTGATGTAATCTTACATCCAAATAACTCAACTTTTATCACCGATTTATTGCTTACAAAACTTTCAATGAAACAATGAAAACATTGACGACTCATTGTGACCGTATACAGCCCTATATCCACTTGTGTTACATCAGGATGTAGTTGTAATAAAACATCATCAGGTAACTTCATGACCGACAGTATTAGTGACTTGATATATGGAAGACTTTTCACTGAATGTACCAATGTTTTCATTGTATTGTAATCTAACATGTACATGAACATTCCATCGATATGAAAATGTTCAAGTTGTGAATCCTTAATACAGTTAAATACATCAGTATAACAACTAAAAATCCTCTCAGAAATTGGATACAATTTGATGAACTTTAAACTAGAGCTCTTTACATTATTACATACAATATTAACATTCCACAGACATAATGAAGTGAGTTTTGTATGATGTTGAAGATTTAGAGTCAATGTACAGACACTATCAACACGCTGGTGATTATCACAAAACACAGCATACAATTTTATATTTTCAATGAGAACATTGTGAGACAGAAATTGCACCAGAGTATGTAAACTGTTATGTTGCATTTTAACACCAGACAGAGACAATGATGTCAGATGTTGGAGACTTCTCACAGGCAATTCTCGTATCAATGTAGGTGACAGCATATCACCGTTAATACAAATAGTGTGCAGTGTGGATTGATTCTGTAACATGCACTCAGTGAACTTTACATAATCAACAGACAACACTGTACCAACATGTAAACATTGTAGATTTTGGATCTGATCAAACTCATCAAAATATTCACATTGAACAGAATATATTGATTTTACACATGTTGTATTTAACAATAAAAGTTGTCTCAAAATGTCAACATTAGAATTGCCATCAAAAATGAAATCTTCAAGTTTTAATACAATATTGGGATCATTAAATCTTCTGACTTCCTTGAAACATTTGATTACAACATTCTGCAGTGACTTGATTTGTTCTCCGTAAGAAAATCTGTTAATGTGAAATATAGCATTTCTTCTGCATAATGACAAATCATCAGACATCAAATGATATAAACTTTCAAACAAAACTTTCCCACCTTCAGAAAAAAATCCAATAAGTAACACAATTAAATTTTCAAACTGCAAAACATAGTTCAAAGACTTCCATCTAGTATCAAATAACTGACCAATATCAGAGGACGAAATAAACAACGCCGCAAGAAATTCAATGTAGCTTTTGTGAATAAAACTGATTTTCATTTTTTCAACAGAATAACATCCAAAAACCTCATTTTTTGATAAAATACCAATTTTACACAGGAAGTCAGTTTCTGCATCCGTAAAACAGTATGGTTCATCTTGTAACTGATCTATAGTAAATACAAGGTTTGATGCATTTTCATCTTGTTTGAATAATGATCTAAATGAAAGGTGACATACATTGTATAGTAAGGAAACATGCTTGTTTAAATATTTCATCCCTGAGAGAGAATCAGGAAGATGCTGAAATTTAGATTCTGTAGATGATGGAATGTCAACTCCTTTCTTTTCAGCTCTTTTAAACAGCATTTCTAAAATGTTAGCATAAATAAGTGCTCTAGGCATATCTGTCAATGTCTGTTCGAACCAGAGAACCACCAAGTGTGAAGCTATGATAGGAATACACAGTAGATCATCAAGTTTGCACTTAATAATATCACTGGTGAAATCTGACAAGTTCTTAAGATCGGAATTTTCTTTATTCATATACCTTATAACATTTTCAATATAAGACTGGGACGACTCACCACTAATACCCATTATTTCTATCTGATTATCTACATCTTTATTTGACAGCCGCACACTTTCTATTCTATAAGGCCGACTTGTCGTCACATATACACAATTGTTGGAGCATATTCTGTCTGGTAGTTCATACGTTTTTTTACAAGCTACTTGTGTCGGCACCCATTCGTCGAGACCATCCATCAAAATAAGTGACGTTTTTTCTCTTAAAATAGTGTTTATGATGATTTGATACTTCTGCTTATCGTCTCTAAACAATTGTTCGATAATCATATCTTCAACACGAGTATGGCATGTATCACGAAGATTAACAAAAAACACGAATTCAAACTTGGACATATATTCAACATCTTTCAGCAATACTTTATATTTGTCCCCTAATTTATCCTGACTCTTCGCGTAGCACCATAAAAAACTCATGCATGTACAGAACGATGTTTTACCAACACCTGCATCACCAACTATGTATATTTCCCTAAATACACGATCATCCTTACAAAATATATCTTCATAACATTTTATTTCTTTTTGGTCCTTCGTTTCTTCTCCATTACATTTTACACTATGTATCGTAGGATATTTATATATACTCAATAGATTCTCATCCTTATTCTTAAACAAAGGTGACACTGGTAAGGTCTTACAGCAACGCCGGTAGAAATCTACCAGATATTTCTGAATATCTGAAAAGAAAAAGAAAACAAACATAACAAAAGGTAAGAACATATTATGAACATAATGATGAAACATTGTCCAGAGAATTCTTCTACACATGGCAATCACTATTACAGCTTAAGTATAGTTTTGATAATGTGTAGCAAAAATTGTCTGGATCTCAGTGTATCTCTACTATAAAATATGTATAATACACTCAATATCGAGCACTTTATCCCAGGTAACAGAACGAATTTGTTTATAATTTAACAGTACATACACAACAGACAATCAAAATCTTGATTATAGTGTTTAACTCTTCCTGTAAACTTCAATAAAAGACCAATGCATGAAATACATGTATTTAAGAAATATTAAGTCTTTTGCATTAGATTTGTGTATACTAATAAAAAGTTAAGTACCTTTAAAATCATCAGAATGTCGCCGCTTGACATTATTTCGCATTTCCTCAGCATCTAAACGAGTGTTCATTTCAGACTGACTACGTTTTAGTCCAGCAACATCTCCTTGTATGTCGGACTGATCACGTTTCAGTCCTGCAACATCTCCTTGTATGTCAAACTGATCACGTTTCAGTCCAGCAACATCTCCTTGTATGTCAGACTGATCACGTTTTAGTCCTGCAACATCTCTTTGTATGTCAGACTGATCACGTTTCAGTCCTGCAACATCTCCTTGTATGTCAGACTGATCACGTTTTAGTCCTGCAACATCTCCTTGTATGTCAGACTGATCACGTTTCAGTCCTGCAACATCTCTTTGTATGTCAGACTGATCACGTTTCAGTCCTGCGACATCTCCTTGTATGTCAGACTGATCACGTTTCAGTCCTGCAACATCTTCTTGTATGTCAGACTGACCATGTTTCAGTTCAGCAACATCTCCTTGAATTTTGTCCAATGAACTATCCATTGTAACCCATGCTTTTATTGTTTCAAGATATCGTTTTTTTAGCTCTTCATCGATGTCCATGTATCTAGCATCATTTATCAATTTCGACAAGTTCCCCATTCCTGCAGTATTATTGAGTCTGTTTAGAATCTGCAAAGAGAAATGCAACGACTAGTAAGAAACACATCCACTCGTTGTCTGTAATGTTGAATATTACCTTTATCTCAATATTACTCGGGTTGTATGTCATTATTGTTCCTCTGTTTTGTATTTGTTAACTACTGCATGTTATAATGAAACTGTTGTATGATGTATTCATTAGCGTTATATAAATGTTTTGAATTGTTTATACATTGTATATATACATCATGATTTCGCCGCTTATGTAGTTTGGTAGATTGCCTCGATTGAGATCTTTTAATAAAGATTTATTACAATTGTATAAACACTATATCCCTGCACATGAAAGACTGAATATCCGATCACATTTATATTCTATCAAAATGCCCTATTCTGGTGGTCAATATTTGTTTAACATACCAGACCACTGAATCAATTGATCAGATTGTCTAAAAATCCGCGATTACTCATGCTCTAAAACCAATAAAATAAACATAATGACTGGACTTACGACTTATACTCTCAAACACATTTCTCATTGGTCATCCCACAGTTCTGCATTTTATAATTTTGATAGCAATCTTTACTTTTTTGTACAATCATGTGTGGTGAATTTTGGATTTCAAAGCATTATGGCACGGGTAAGAAAAAAGTAAAACGAAGTTAGTCAATTTATATTTCTTTGTATTTAGTTTGAAAAGTATGATGAAATAGAAAGTGACCAACTAGAAAGGCAGTTGAGTGTATATGTAATAGATATTCTGATCAGTGACATTCAATGGACCCGATTGGTTACGGGAAGAGAGCCCGGCTTCTGAACTGAAGGTTGTGACTTTGAACCGTAATATTTACATTCCTTGACTTAGGAGTACGTACTGTACCAGGCAACTTAATCTTCATCATCCGGCTACGTTTCTTATATGAATTATCATAATATTGCTTCAATGAACTGAAGGTTGTGAACTTGAACCGTAACATTTACATTTCCTGACTTGGGAGCAAGTTCTGTACTGGTCAGTAACACAGGAAACTCTATTTGATATTTTGTAATTTTAACAAAAGATGTAAAATCAATAGGTGTAAACTCATGGAACTGTGACCACTTCCACTATTCTGTTATCATTCATTTCTGGACAACACAGTACCATTCTGAAAAGACTATTGCTGTAGGAATTCCAACCATGATTTGACAATTCTGTTTTAGTCAACTATGCCATGGCTATTTAGTACTTTTTTACATTTCATATACAGTAAAAGAGAGATAATAATACCAACATTGGGACCCTTGCAAATGGTCTTCTTATTGAGGTGGTCTTCATAATGAGGTTGAATAAAAACAAAAAGTGAAATGGACTTGCAAATTGTGTTCTTGATTTTGAGGTGGTCTTATTATTGAGGTGGTCTTTAAGTGGTGTTTTACTGTAATTATACAATTCCAGATTTCAATTATTCTGTTAACACAGAATCTAACCACATACAACAGTTCAGGTTTACTTGTATATTTATGACAAAAACATCTAATTTTGCACCAATATTTGAATTGTCCTATTTTGTGAAATCTAATAGTGGATTTTGTAGATATATGCTGTCATTTAGTTTCTGAACAATGACTTTGGTATGTTAGTGATAAATTACAATGTTTTATTACATAATCCATCCGGGCTATCTGTATAAGTTATAACGACATAGTTTAGTTATATCCAGTCCCCCCCCCCATCGTTTTAGATCTGTTCAATACCACACCCATCTCATATCCCGTCCATTTGCTGTTATATTCCATACACTTATTACAACTTCAGAAGATATTTACCTCAACCAACTCTTGCCATTTATCATTAAAGTCCTTCGCCGATATACGCAAGGTATCAATATGCATTATCTGAAAAAAAAATTATATTCATCATTTTCTAATAAACCTAAATAATTTACAGTAAAAAGACTAACACAGATCTATACAATCACTACATTGAATCTTCACCTTTGAATGTACGACTTATACGTGTGGGGAGGCACTGCCTTGTGTATGTGGCATTCCCTGTATATACTTATTCTCTCTTTTTGGTTAAGCATTGGTTAGAGACAGAACCTTGACTCATTGTAACTACTGAAACAACACCACATACCGGTATACATTTATAATATTAGGAGATCATAATATAAACATATTCACCACATTCCAAAGAATCAATTAGGGAACTTAATATTAAAAGGCAATTTACCAGTGTCCAATATTTCAAAGATGGTTAAAATGGACAGACCTGACATGCTGCCTTTATATCGTTTTGCACCTTGCTTAGTTGTAGAAGTGCCATAATTCAGACAAACTGCATGGAATATTTCAGGTTGTGCATGGACATGTAATTACTCAACCAATGTTGATAAACATGTTTATATAATTTTAGCTGATATCATTCTCAGAAGAAGTGGTGTAAACAAATAATGTTAGCCAAAGCTTAAAAGTAATTCCTACATTTTTCCTCATACATACCTCGTTTCTGCATTTCCTCAATCGTGTTATATCCGCTTCTGTGCTATGATCTGTAGGTAAAGGATTAATCCATACTTGATCTCCAGCAGGACTTAAACCACAAATGTTTCTCAATAGACATGTCAACAAGGTGATGTCATACATTGATGAAGTCGGGTGTTTCACTTTAGGGGGAAGCAATTTCTCCTGGTCAGCTGTTATTTTACGATTCCTGCCAGTCATCAAAGAAGTAAGTGCTTTACTTGCAGTGCTGTTGGTAGTCAAGTAAGTGGCAAAGTTACGATGAACTTGTACATCGAATATTTCTCTCAGAACTTTAGTTCCAATCTCAATGAGAAGGTATTGATATCTAAACAGATATTCATCTGAAATCATGATAAAAACGCAAAATTAAATAATTAAATTCTAACAATTTATACCACAAAATACATGCGTGAAGTCTGTGTATGGCAGTAGAAAGATATCAGTCGTTTGTTAAAATATATTACACGGGATTAATACTACCACTGGTGATTTTGTTCCAACACTTTCTTCCGACATTAGAATGGAATGTATTTGAATCCTAGTTTTCCTATACCTATATTTATATACAGTAAAACCGTATTTTCCTTACTATTTGGTGCAAGAGAAATTATTATAGAGGCATTAATACAAAACAGAAAATGCACACCTTGGGGTCCAGGGTTTCGTTCGATACCCGCCATTACTAGTAATATTCTAACAAAGGAAACAGCCCCGATTATTTTGGTCAACTGGCTAAAGTTCATTGGTAAACTTATCACACCCGTGCCATGATGTGGAACAAACAGTCCAACTCTGCATCGGTAAGTACTGATGTCCACACCCATTGTTAGCACCTAAAAATAAATATACACACCACATAAATCACAGTATGAATCTGATCAGCTGAAAAAGACACCCCAAACTCAAAGAGAGAGTAATTCCAGAAAATTTGGTCAGTAAATAAATCCATGTCTATTTTATGTGTATGTGTATTTATAAATTGTGTGTGTGTTTGTGACTGTATATACTGTCTACCTGTTGATAATATTTACTATATATGTTATAGTCGTTTGGGTTTATGACCTTCTCGATTTGGAAAAATAAAACTTGTCAAAACTTGTCAAACTTATTATATTATAATATTTATTGACATTTATCAATAAGGATATCAAAGTATATGAAGTATACATATATATCGCGAGGTTATTCGTTTCATCATGGCAAAATTGTGGACCTCCGTACTCACACATATATACCATCTTAAACCACATTTCATGCCTATTCAGTTCATATGGTTAATACAGAACTTCAGTCTTCACTTCCCTTTTTTGAAGGACTTGACCATTCGGGCAGACAGGTTGCATTTTTACTTGCCCGAACACAATTAACAACACGTCCGATAACGACAAAACATGTATTGATCCGTTGTTTTGATTTGTTAAATCGGAAACGAAGATTGGCAACGATAGTTGATGAAAAAGTGCGGTTACACAAACAAATTTGACAAAAAATGATAACTAGTCGAAGTATTGCGTACAACTTCATCAATATTTGTGACAGCTTGGATAAAGGCTATTCATACCGGACCACAAACACGACTTGCCCGTTCGGTCAGACGAATTTGTTTCCTTTCCGACGGTAATTTTACTTGTCCCAGGCTTCGTGCAAGTGTGTTATCATGAAGACTGGAACATACCGAAAGGACTTTTGAAGGACATTTCAAGTTCTTATCACCTATATTCTAGGAATAGAAAAGGTTTTGTATTTTGATGATGTCCCTTATTTTCTATAGCATAGGACTCTGTTTTTGATTGTTATCCTTTTTAGTGTTTCTTTGAAATTACTTTAGGCTAAAATCATTTGTAATATAACTTGTAGCATGATTCATGAGAGCACTGTTATTTCATTTCTTGTTATTAAAGTTAACATTATGTCATTCTTGTTATTGAAGCGACAAGTTCCGTCTCGGATTGTTTTTTTGTAAGCTTGAGTATAATTTCAATCTGTTCAGCATGACATTATATACACACAGTGTATAGACAATCTTTGCCCTTTATACAAGTCCCTGATATACAAAGAAATTGAGAACTGGTATTGATCGCTTATAACCGCATTAATGATTGACAGTGAGTAAAAAACATTCACCAATGGTAAAATACATGTATTTCGCCAAATTTGGAAAGTCATAATTTTTCGATGATTTCAGCAAATTTGATTTTATTGAGCCAACGGCTCAATTGGCGAGCGATAGTGCGAGCCCTGTTGAAGATAGCTCTGTCATTTGTTCGAAAATGTGTAATTAAAAGGATGGTCTAGTGCATAATACATTGTCATAAAAAAACAAAAAAACACAGGATTCTACAATAAGATTAATTAAAAAAAGTGTGCATTTTGTATGATTAGAATATGACTTGAATACAAAGGTACAGGCGTTATCTGCCGTCTGTTAAGTAATGATAAACGTTAAAGATATGTTTACACTGGTCATAATTGAGCCAGACAATACAGAAAAAGCTCACTTTTAACCAGATTAACTCTATTAATAATTGTTTTACTTGATTCAGACTTGATTTACCGAAGGTACGAGTTGACTAACGTGTATTAGCTGCCGCATAAATACTAACAAACATCAACAGTATATTTATACTGTTTAAAATTATTCAAAGAATACAGGAACATACAGTAAAATGTAATTTTAAAAATAATAACTCTTAATTATAACGGTTTAAAAAATGTAGGTACGTGTTGACTAAGTTATGAGTTGACTAAATTCGGTACGAGTTGACCAAGGTACGAGTTGACTGAGGTACGAGTTGACTACCCAATGCTTTATTCATTTCTAGCCTAGTCCAAAATATTAGACGTTGACATGCCCATTTAACCATGAACATTCATTATGTTGTTATTTTACGTTTTACTTTCACTTGCATGTAACCTTCATAACTGGAAAATGTCAAAATGTGAAATAAGTTATGTAGGGTCTAATTTAAAGGACTAGTGTGAGCCCTGAATTACTCACCCCATTCTTAGTTTTTTATAAAAATCCGCCAAAAAAGATTTTACAAAAAGCTAGCCGAACGCCGTTATCATTACGGGCCAAACGCAGTCTACGAGGATTGGTCCCGCTTGTTGTTGGCAACCAGGAAGTGAACTTGAGTGAAGGTCATTGTAACCTACGAAAAATAACAATTTATCAAACAAATCCACGAAAACAAACATTTCATTTGCATACCTTGACATGTTTCGTATGACTTTTCTCTGAAATACCTAAGTTATAGGTAAAAATTGCAGTAAATGCCGAAATGGCACCTAAAACTAACGACCTGAATGTCCTTCCTCCCCGATGACTGGATCAAGGGCGTATAGCAGGCATAACGGCCCACCGCCAAAACGGCCCAGAAGAAACGGCCCAGAGAAACGGCCCAGATATTCGGACGAAACGGCCCACTTTATTTACTAAATATGGAGATGTTATAATACATTCAAATACTGATAATTGTTATGTTATCCTGTTATGATTACATTTGTATGTGTGTATCTTTTATTGGGTGGGACTGAAATCCGTTATCCGGGATCTGTGATCCGGGATTCTCCGGGATCGCTTTTTAAAAATTGTTCGAGTGGAACATATGTTAACTGAAGGGGTGTGAACGATAAACAATTTAAGTTTGTGAAGTAAATATAATTTGGATGCTTTTTATATTGTTAATGGGATGTTATTTTAAGATTGTAACATATTTTAATTGAAAGGCTGTGAACGATGAACAATTTTAAGTTTGCGAAATGAATATATTTAGTTCTTTTTGGGTGTGCATTGTTTTAGCAATAACTATTTTAACTGGTTTATATTGATAATAACTTATGCTTTAGTTTAAGTTATGCAGACTGTTTAGTACTTAAATTGCATCAGGGCTAGTACATCTAGTATCTTATAAGAAATCCGTTATCCGAGATTCTATCTAAAATAAATATTTATGCTAATGATTTGGCTACACGGTAGTCTTATAATATTCCTTTATAACATACTTAGTATAATACAACCCGGGTCCCGGCTATTCTTTATTGACCGTTGATAACTACGATATAGTCCAAAATATCGATCACGGATTTTGTTACAACCTGGGTCCCGGCTATACGTTATTGACCGTTGATATATTACTACTAAGATGTAGTTCAATTTATCGATCCCGGATTTTCCCACCAAAGTCCCGGATTTTCTTAAAGTCCCGGATTTTAGTCCCACCCTCTTTTATTTCTCGAGTAGAAAAAAACGATTTAAACGATATACATGTATTTAATCTGTTAAACGATTTCTGAACGAAACGGCCCAGATTGTCATGAAAATATGTCTAAATAAGTTTTTAATGTGTGTCAGGTGTGTCGATGTGTACTTGTGATTGAGACTTCTCACTGGTAATTGTGGTATCAATTTAGGTGACCGTATCTCACCTTCAATACAAACAGTATGCAGTGTGCATTGATTCTGTAACATGCACTCAGTGAACTTTACATAATAAGGAAACAACACTCGACCAACATGTAAACATTGTAGATGTTTGATCTGATCAAACTCATCAAAATATTTAAATTGAACAGAATATATTGAGTTTACACATGTTGTATTTAACAATAAAAGTTGTCTCAAAATGTCAACATTAGAATTGTCATCAAAATTAAATCTTCAAGTTTTAGTACAATATTTGAATCATGAGATTTACTGACTTCCTTGAAACATTTGATTACGAAATAAACAACGCCGCAAAAAAATCCATGTAGCTTAAAATTGTGAATAAAACTGATTTTCAGTTTTTCAACAGAATGACATCCAAAAACCTCATTTTTGGATAAAATACCAATTATACACAGGAAGTCAGTTTCTATATCAGTAAAACCGTATGGTTCATCTCGTAACTGAACTATAGTAAATACAAGGTTTGATGCATTTTTATCTTGTTTGAATAATGATCTAAATAAAAGATGACATACATTATATAGTAAGGAAACATGTTTGTTTAAACCCTGAATCAGGAAGATGCTGAAATTTAGATTCTGTAGATGATGGAATGTCAACTCCTCTCTGTTCAGCCCTTTTGAACAGCATTTCTAAAATGTTAGCATAAATAAGTGCTCTAGGCATATCTGTCAATGTCTGTTCGAACCAGAGAACCACCAAGTGTGAAGCTATGATAGGAATACACAGTAGATCATTAAGTTTGCACTTAATAATATCACTGGTGAAATCTGACAAGTTCTTATTATTTCTTTATTCATATACCTTATAACATCTTCAATATAAGACTTGGATGACTCACCACTGATACCCTTTATTTCTACCTGATTATCTACATCTTTATTTGACAGCCGCACACTTTCTATTCTATAAGGCCGACTTGTCGTCACATATACACAATTGTTGGAATATATCCTGTCTGGTAGTTCGTGCATTCTTTTACCAGCTACTTGTGTCGGCACCCATTCGTCGTATGTTTTTTCTCTTAAAATAGTGTCTATGATGATTTGATACTTTGCCTTATCGTCCCTAAACAATTGTTCGATAATCATATCTTCGACACGAGTATGGCAAGTATCACGAAGACTAAGCAAAAACACGAATTCAAACTTGGACATATATTCTGCATCTTCCTGTAGTACTTTATATTTGTCCCCTAACGTATCCTCACTCTTCGCGTAGCACCATAAAAAACTCATGCATGTACATAACGATGTTTTACCAAGACCTGCATCACCAACTATGTATATTTCTCTAAATACACGATCATCCTTACAAAATATATCTTCATAACATTTTATTTCTTTTTTTTCCTTAGTTTCTTTTCCATTACATTTTACTCTATATATCGTAGGATATTTATATATACACAATAGATTCTCATCCTTATTTTTAAACAAACGTGACACTGGTATGGTCTTAAGCAAACGCCGGTAGAAGTCTACCATATATTTCTGAATATTTGAAATTTTAAAACCAAAACATTACAAAAGGTAAGACTGTATTGATGAAACATTGTCCAGAGAATTCTACACCTGCCAATCACTATTACAGCTTTAGTATAGTTTTGATAATGTGTAGATAAAATTGTCTGGATATGAAAAACATAGTTATCGTACTTAAAATGCATACACGTGCATGGCAATCTGAGTCTACACGTGTGTAATGCTCTATCCACCTCTATGTAACTCTACTATATACTATATTATACAATATTCACTCAATATCTAGCACACCAGGTAACAGAATGAATTTGGTTTTAATTTAACAGTACATTCCCAACAGACAATCAAAAACTTGATTATATAGTTCAACTTTTCATGTTAAACATCAAAAGACCAATGTATGAAATACATGTTTTTTTGCATATGATTTGTGTATACATCCTATTCCTAATAAAAACAGATAAGTACCTTTAAAATCATCAAAATGTTGCCGCCTGACATTCTGTCGCATTTCCACATCATCTAAACGCGTGTTCATTTCAGACTGACCACGTTTCAGTTCAGCAACATCTCCTTGTATTCTGTCCAATGAACAATCCATTGTAACCCATGCTTTTATTGTTTCTTCGTCCAAAGTGTAGTTTACCTTAATCATAAATTTATATATGATAAATTTACACGAAAATGACGTCAGGTCGCTGTGGTGTAGTGGTTAGCATAACGGACCGGCAATCCGTAGACCAGCCGTGCGTTCGGTTAAGGCTAACACTCGCACGAGTTAAGAAACTGTGCACGCATTGCCAAAAAGTACGCGTCCTTCGCTAGCTACCTCAGAGATGCTCGAGCGAGTGGGTGCACAGTGGGCGCGTACTTTTTGGCAAACAGAGCGTTCGGTTGCAAAATGCGTGCACAGTTTCTTCACTCGTGCGAGTGTTAGCATTAACCGAACGCACGGCTGGGTTCGATTCCCGGTAGCGCCAGTGACCGATTTTTCGTGTTTCTCAAACATGACTTTATTTTTCTATATACCGTTGTTTCAGCTCTTCATCGATGTCCATGTAACTAGCATCACTTATCAATTTCGACAAGTTTCCTATTCCTGCAGTATTATTGAGTATGTTTAGAATATGCAGAGAGAAAGGTAAAGATTAGTAATAGGATATAAAAATATCAGATTTGATATCTGCTTGTTGTATGTAATGTCAAATATTATCTTTATCTCAATAATACAGTGCAAACTGCCGGTACCCACACCTGGTGATAACGACAAACTGCTGCTGATAACGGACGGAAACTGCGAGTCCCGACATCCGACACTAATTGGCAGTCCCACTAGCATACAATATATGTATTTCGCACCTTTATAACCGACACTTACAAGTGCTGCATATGATTGCCTTACCCGCGAGCGTGTAGTGATTTTGGTAAATGTTTACCGGTATAAATCATTATCGAGTAAAATCGTCGTCATGGTCATCGTTTTGAATGCAATTTATACCATCATACCGATACCACCCCGTACAACCAGCTGTATCGATGGCAGTGCTGCATACCGATACCACCCCGTAAAACCAGCAGTATCGATGGCAGTGCTGTTGATTGATGGCGGTGCTATGTGCATGGTGCGATATTTACGAAGGGTAAGTATTTCTATTTTTGTTGCGTTTTTTGTTGATTTTAAGAGTAACCACTTATATGTATCGTTTAAGCAAGGAACAAGCAATTTCTACATACCGTTTGTGTGCGAGTGAGTGCCATATTTACCTAGAAAATTGGTTATATGTACACCGCATTTGCGAAAAGTTCGACGTTTTCTTATTTGACATTGAATTATCGGCTTAATTCATGAAATTGAACAATTTTGAATAACTGGAAATAAACTTAAATCATTCTCCTGCAATCCTACCTAGTGGCGCTGTGCAATTTTTTATTTTGATGGAGATACAGAGTTTTAAAATTACACTATTATATACTAGTAAACAATTCGAACATTGTTGAGCTAGATAGTAACTTACCGTTATAGAAACAAAAATGTGTCGCATAGTTTATAAATGGATCAATCTATGGACTGTGAGTGTTGTTCTTAAGACTCAGATCTTTATGCACAATGCGCTCTCGGATACGTAATCGAAACACACATATACAGGGTGTTAACAAAGTTCGTTCACAAATTTTGAATTTTAATATATTTCTAAAATTTCGTTCCATCTATGTCGCTATGGACCAACAGTTTTTCTTCTGTATGAGAGGTCTACATAACACAGATATTCATAAAAAGGCAGTATCTTTCATGATGTGAAATAAAGCAGCATTATTGTCAATTTATCTACATTCAAACTGTGTGAGCAGACTTTCTTAACACACTGTATCGCGTACACATAAACATCCTTTTCTCTGGAATCCAATTTGCTCACCCTCGGTTTCATTTTCCGAAAATGTTTTCTTCCGAAATTTAGGGACACCGTATCTTTCGCAACGAAGATAACGAACTTAAGTGATACAAACGTATGAACACATCTATGTATAGTTATTATATAAACAAATACTAGTACAAGATCTGCAGAAGCTTTCGTGATATCTTTGATAAATACTTATGTATAATGTACCTAGTACGTACGGCCGTCCAAACTTGTGCGTGCTCGATGCTATAAACTATAGGAAATAAATTTTGTAGACGCATGCAAGGAACTTACTTTTCTCTGGTTCTGGCGCTGTTAAAAACAGTTTACGTAAATGTTACCATGGCAACACTATTGTCGTCTTCCATTGATTTTAGTCATGCATTGGATTAATAACATACACTTGTACATAATATTCTGCACTTTGATACTTGAACATTTCCATTATGCATTCATGTGGATACTAACATAATGCTTAAATCAGGAAATTCAAACAGTGTATATGTCAGGTTATCGCGGAACACTGACGGATATACGTTATATGCATACGTGTGTACAAAGCTTTAATAATATCGTAAAGAAGAACGCATAATCAACGCATAGACGGGAAAAATGTTTTTCCATGCATGTCAGGAAATGACGACACGCCATGCCTCGACCATGTGTATTGTGCGTCACTGTATTATTCCACATCGGGGTTGGGGTTATTATAAACGTGCGGCATGGAATCTAGTTAGTTAAGGACATACAAATGAAATACAAATACATTTTACTATAACGTGTTGTGTACACATTCCAATAGTATGAAACTGCACACGCACTCCGCGCCAATCGCAAGATCTCGGCAATCTCTTTACATTTCTACAATCGCCATGTCCGTGACGGAAAGAGACTATTTTCGTATCACTGCGGTCCGACCAACTTCCTATAGAATTATAGAAGGAAAATCTCTTAAAACTGCGATATATCAAAAACAGAAACAATAACCATATACAGCGAATTACAGCCTTGGAACTGTCAGTAAAACACTGGGGGTTTAAATCGATTTAACAGCATATATACATAAATTGACTAAGTAGGCAGTAACTAATCATTAAACGCAACCAACCATCACGCACATAACAACATACATACTGTTATTAATCCAGCACGAAGGAACAAGCAGCCTTATACTGACCTTGCTCCCTGTAGCTAAATTAGTAACATCAGAATGTGAAATAACCTTAAAATGTCAAATTAATAATGCAATTTAAAGTAAAGTCAACTCGATAATGTAGAATCTAGTTAATAATTAAACAATTCTTAGATATTAGTGATAAGGAAATGGATTTTATAACTAAAAGAAATATGTCTCTCAAGAAAACTAAAACACAAAAACACGACTGCACCCAATGAATATTAAGATGTGTTATAAAACAGCATAGTAGAGAGAAAAATAATTCTTGGTAGTGTCAAATGACGTCATGACGTCATATGTATACTATAATATCTATGACGTCATTAAATGTTAATGACGTCATAAAACTAATAAATATAGGAGAGAAAAATAATTTGTTACAGAGAACGGCACAGAACAAAAAGAAACAAGGACAACACCAACGTAAACCCGAAAAAACATAGACGACACAATACAATCCCAAATGGGCTGGTCGATAGTTTTAAGACACTCCATGGAACCACAGGTACTTGAAGCAAAATTTTTTAATGTTCTTAATAGATCTATATGGACTATTTACTATAATAAGAATATTCTTATTATAGTAAATGGTCCGTACAGAAAACTAAAAAAAGTTTGCTTCAGGTACATGTGCATGGAACACATCCTGTTAGTTCCAGAGAAAAAGTCAATGCCTACAAAGTCCCGAACATAATCCATAAAGACATTGTAATCAGTCATATCCTGCCATATCAAGTACGGTTTACAAATATAATTTCATTTAGTCTCAAAACATTAGTGTCCGGCGTGCAGTAAAAACAAAATAAATAATTTATGGACTGATAATACCACGGATCTGTTTTATAGGTCCGTTATAATACAATACAGTCATATTCTAATAAAGCAGTTGTAGAAATTTAGTTTGCATGGTGCCGATTCACGTTCGTGGACAATTGCGAAAACACTGAAAATGATTTTTTCTTTGGCGAGTTAAAACTTTTTCTTTGAATTGAGTGTGTAGGCCTACATTTATAAACAAAAATTGAAGGCTTAAAATTTAAACATTAAAAACTTTCGCCTAAGTATTTAGCGTAATCCAATGCCAAAGATCACTTTATTTTGCCCTTTAATTCCAACATTTTGCAACATTTTGCTACATTTTGCCACAGTTTGCTACATTACGCATTTTAGGTACAACGCTTTTCTTTATTTTCGAATCTTTGGGTTTATATACAGAAACAAAGCTCTTCACCGGATTCGACGATTTTCAACCGTCATCGTTTACTTTCGAGTTGATTCTTCTACTATTGTGAATAGATTTCATAATAAAATGGCTGGAAATGTGAGAGTAGTCGCTAGTGATGCCGAATTCGACCCGGAATTGACAAATGCTGGAACTAAACTTGTTGTCGTTGACTTTCACGCCACATGGTAACATCGAAAATTTTGTATTTTGACTTTTGTTATGAAAATTTGGAACTTTCTAGATAATATGAAGGACTACAATTTAAATTAAACCCTGATTCACCTTTTCATTTAATTTATTGGGGGAGTGATTAAACTGTTGTGTTAATATTGTTACGTAGTCTTGTTGTCCCCTAAATAAAAGTAAATCGTAATGGTCGGTCAGACCATTCCTTGCACCCCTGTTCCCAGTCCCATAATGCATGTTTACCCTTGCACCTCCTCAGTGCCTGATGTTGTGTAGAGGCTGTGGTCTTTAAGGCAATGACGTACAGTAAAAGACTCAACAACGGTAGAATATCACATCTTGGGCTTAGTCCTATAAATAAGACCCTACATAACTTCATACTTCCCGAAAGCCGTCGGTCCGACGGACATGACTGGCAAATTTTGATCCAGTCCGACGATTTCTGAACAGGAAAGACTACACGATGAATATTTTATCGAAAATTAAGCGTTTAAAGGTGATTTTCATTAATTTGTTAGTACAAAACGAAATTCTACAGTACATTTAACTGTTTCTAAGTCAATTAATGATATAATTCGCAGATTCGAAAATGCTACATCACATTGCATAGGGCCCGTTTAGACGTAACATGCAAAGTGAAAGTAAAATGTAATAATAAATGTTTATGGTATAAATAATAAAATACGCATGTAAGGCCACACCAAATTGATTTATAGTTCGTCGGATTTACCGCTCCTTTAAAATGCAAAAGTAGAAAATAAAAAAAAAAATTACCCGCTCGCACCTCCGTCAAAAATCAAATTTTATTTTTTGCTGTGCGCGAAATTCGGCGCTATTAAAGGCTACTTTTCGCATTTGAATGTACTCTCATTCATTTAATTACGTTTCGGAACAAATGCTACCGCTTGCTGAAGCGTTCGGGAGATCCCACGATTTCCGAA